>OZ014487.1:9383136-9558818 GCA_963965965.1 Trididemnum nubilum
GCAAACTTGTATTAACAAAAGCAAATTAAAAAAGACCAGTCCAGCAGAAATTTATCGAGGATTGCCCGGCTGGGCGGAAAACACTTAAACTAAAAAACTGAATTTTTCACCAACAAATTAAAAACCTCTTGACGCTACTGTTAAAAATTGAGACTGACTTAACTGCTGTGGTAGAATTAAAACATTGCTTCAAAGTGATCAACAAAAAGGCAAAACGGCGCGTCTTTCAGGCAACTTTGCAAAGTTTCTTTCGAACGAATAATGAAAGACGCGCAACACAAAGGTGAGATGCAAATAAGGTAAATGAACGTGTTAACGACAGAACATAAAACCTAGGTTCGAATCTAGAATCTAACTATAAACGATCGTGCTGTAACATAAGCGGCCCCTTTGAAATCTTATCCATGGGTAAGTTTCAAACAAAAAACACAGAGTGAAAGCACAGATCGCGCTTTAACTTAAAATCTTACTAAATGAGTAAATAAAGTAAACAAATTATGAAGGGGACTTGAAAATAGTGAGTAGCATCACAAAATTATGACATCAGAAGAACGTAAACAAACAGTGCAACAGTAGGGCAGAGGGCAAACTTTTAAACAATAAAACGTTCATGATTAAAATTGGGAGTTCACTGTATAATATAGCCTGTCACTAGAATTCACGATCACGAATAAATTGCACAAAGTTTCTCAAAAAACGAAGTTAAATTCAAAATCACAATTCGGCGCTATCACAAAATCACGATAAAATCACAAATAAAGTTCAAAAATGAAAAGGTTCAATCAGACAGGAGCTATTTTGGCCAGATCACGAAGAACATATTCGATCTCACACTTACCTGCTGTAGAGCTGTTTTTTAGAACGGCCACAGTTGCCCTACGGACTATTTCTTTTCCTTTACGCAACTGTGGATGCAGGCTATAAATGCGTCCCAATCTATACGCTCCTTTTGACGCCAGGTCTTCGGCATCCCCTACAAGGACTAACTGTCCAGGTTCAAGGTTTGTTTGAAGTGTACGCCATTTGTTACGGCCCTGGAGACTGGGTAAATATGATTTCATCCAAAAAAACCAAAAACGGTGAGCTAGCGTGGAGTTATACAAGTAATCGTTGCGAAGGTCCCCCTGATCGTGCAACCCACAAAGAGGAGTGTTAGGTGCCAAATGCTGTCCCAAAAAGGACGAAGGTGTGATAGGGCACAAATCATTGGGCTGATCGCTAAGTGTTGTAAGGGGGCGGTCATTCACAATTCTTACGGCATCGGTGAAAAAGGTCTGTAACTCAATAAGAGAAGGTTTACGGCGAGTCTGTTCCATAACCCGACCCAACGCAGTTTTAAACAGCTTCACCATGCTCTCCCAACTACCACCCTGGCTAGGAGCATACGGAGGAATGTTTACCCAATTTATATTAAACTTACGCAACGAGTTAACAAATTCAGAAGACCCCAACAGTTTTGGCAACTTATCAGATGCGGCACGGAACGTCGAAGCGTTGTCCGAATAAAAAGTGTCCACTGCCCCGCGCAAATTAACAAAGTGAGTGAAAGCAAGGAGAAAGCTGTTTAGGTCCAGGCTAGTCACCAGTTCTACGTGCAAGCAGCGAGTACAAAGACACGTAAACAGCAAGCTCCAGGCTTTGCAATCACTGCGACTCTGTCGAAAAATATAAGGGCCTAAGTAGTCAAGTCCGGTAAATTTAAAGGGTTTGTTGCAAACAGCAACTCGGCACGATGGGAAATCTGCCATTAATTGACGAACCGGTTTAGCTTTTAATAAAGCACATTTTCCGCAATTTGCGACGTAAAATTTTACACTGGAAATGCCATGAATAATCCAAAAACGTTCGCGGGTTTTCATTAATGTATATGCCGGACCACCATGTCCAGCCTGCTCATGCTGATACTGCACAATAAGTCCAGTCAAAGGATGCCTTCCAGGTAAAATTAAAGGGTGTTTAGAATCAAGTGGCAAGTCTGCATTTTCTAGCCTGCCTTCAATACGCAAACAATTATCCAAATCCACACAAGGGCGCAAATTACGCAAAGTTTTTAATTCATTTAAGCGGCGTTTAGAATCAGGATCATTAGTTTTGCTGCCTAAACGTTTAAGAATAGATTCAAATTCATCAGGTGATTCTTTACTTAAAAGTTTAATAGCGGCCCCGAACCGCTGAGATTGAACGTACTTAACGATATTAACAAAGGCCTTATCCAAGTAACTAGCATTCAGAGCAGGTTTTTGAAAAGCAACTCCTTTCGCCTTCGCAACGACAAACTCCGAAAATGCAGCCAGATATGCACAGCGCTTCTTTAGCGTATACAGACTTGGAGAAGCTTCGATAAGCCTATCCAAAGCTGCGTCGCCAGAAGACAAATCTACGCTGCCTACCAGAGTTCCGCGCACGATCACCGAATGCTCAGGAGGCCTGGCATCCACCTGCTCCTGCAAAAAAAAGGAGGGTCCTTTTAACCACAAATCGAGCGAACTAGGCTGTTTACTGCTTTGCGCTCGAGTGCCCACGTCTGCAGGGTTTAAACTCGTATTAACGTATCACCAACAGCTAGCTGACACCACAAGAAGAATCCTGTCAACACGCCGTTTAACAAAGCGAGCAAGTGACAGGTCGGGGTTCACAATCCATTTAAGAACTACCTGTGAATCGGTCCAACAAAAGATTTTACAGTTAAGATCGTGTAAAGCTTTAGAAGTTTGAAGCATCAATTCACTTAACATCTTAGCTGCTTCTTACTCTTTACGAGATATAACCCAGCCTTTTTGATGAGTGAGAACCAATTTAGATTTTCCAATCACAAAACTGACTTGTGCTTTTCCAGCGCTAATGCCACGCAAATAGATATCGCAAGAAAACGCAGAGTCCGAAGCATCACAGAACCCATGCAGTTGATATTCTGCGTCATTTCTGAGCTCGGTGTGTTCCAAAAGGAAGTTCCGAGGAATGCAAAATTCATTTAGTATATTCGAAGTTTCCAGCCACTTTTTCCAATCTTTTTTAACTTCATCCGATACAGCGTCGTCCCAGTCCACTCCAGACGCAGCGACTTTTTGCAAAATCAATTTTCCCCCCAGAAGCAGCGGCGCCACTATACCCAAAGGGTCAAATTGACTCGCAAGCTGACTCACCATCTCGCGTCTCGTGGCTGCCTCGACAAACGTGCGGCCACTTATCTTCAGTGTGTCACTTTCTGGGTCCCAGGAAAGGCCCAACGCTGTAGAGTCCGGCAAAGGCTGCGACCCAATGTCAATCTTGCCAATTGAAGGGGCATGATCGCATTGGGAACCTGACGCAAGACAGACTTAGCGTGGCCATTGGTCACCCATTTTCGTAACTTGAATCCCCTGCTTTCAAAGAGCTCAATCCCTTCTCTAGCAAAGGTCTCCACGTCTGATAAAGTGCCACCAGCAAACAGCAAGTCATCCATATATCTGTTTTGAGTGATTGCATTTAAGGTCACCATACTTGCATGCGTGGGATTGTCAGCAGCCAACCGATTGAGCGCCATGAGTGCTACATAAGGGCTAGAGTTTATTCCCCACACGTGCCGAGTAAAGCGAAAGGTTTGAATTTCACCAATGTCCACGTTATTATCCTTAAACCAAATAATATGGAACCAATCTTGCTGATCCAGAGGAAGCTTAATTTGAAAGAAGCACTTACTCACATCAGCTACGCAAGCGTATTTTCCCATACGAAAGCGCATTAACACATCGACCAAGCCATTTAAAAGGTTTTCACCGGCTAAAACTGCCCGATTTAATGACTTGCCACCAACCGTAGCAGCACCATCATAGACAACTCTAGGCTTAGCCGTCTTAGTGACAAAAAATGGTAAGTACCATTTTTTATAAGAATCGTTTTCATTTTTATCCGCAGGCACAATCCAATCATGCTTCAGTAACTCAGCAAACGTATCTGTCAAAGTCTCTTTCAACTGCGAGTTTTTAGCAGCAGTACGACGCATCGACAATGTTCGCTTTAACGCAATATCGTAATTATTAGGAAGTTTTTTAAGAACATCAGGTTTAAACGAAACCGGCATTTCATACCGATAAATGGTTCAACCAAGCTGCAGGTAAGCTCATCGCTTTTTGATGGCAATACCTCTTCATCAAGCAGCTTGTATTCGCGTAAAGCATCATTAACCGTGAGAAGTTTTTGTTGCAACTTATCACAAAGTCCGCAGTCTGGGTCAGTAGCAATCGTCTCGACTCGCAACGTTCTCACAGATTTAGAGCTTTCTTGAACTCTACCTCCGCTAGCGATCGGTCCAAGCCGGGTGATCACCAGGTTGGGTTCATTCGAGTTCGAACCCTCAAGCTCTTTCAAAACAGTAATAAGTGCTTTATCAGACTGCCCGATCAAAATGTCCACACACTTACGTTCGGGTATGACGGGAATTTCCACTCCATGAAAATGTTTCAACTTACTGGTATCCACTGCATGTGGAAGAGTACTTTTATCGTCAGAAAAGGCTGGCACCACAAGGGCACCAGTAATCTTATAGTTGTCACCCGTGACTAGAGATTCTAGACTGAAATCAGTTTTACCTATGCAGCTTGCAGTTTGGTCTGCAAGTGTACGAATAGTTATAAAAGGATCTGTCGTAACTTCAAGCCCAAGTTCTTCTCTTAACGAGTCCGAAATGAGTGTCGCTTGCGAGGCAGTGTCATGCTGAGCATACGCCAGTGTCGAGTAACCAGTTGTCTGATTGATCACTCTAACTGCGCTAGTACGAAGCAAGACTGTACCTTCCTCAGCAACTCTCACTTTTAGGACATTTTTTACGTTATTAGTGGGTGTGCTAGCGACAGATGATGCAACAGGACTGCCAGGAGCGGCCTTGGACTCGCCAGCGGCCCCAACGGTCTGAGATTCATAGCAATCATGAATAGCACTAGAGTGCTTAACTCGGCAATTAGGACCACACTTTCGGCACTTGCACCGAAAAGGGCAGTTACGAGCTAAATGTTCCGTCGATAAGCAATTAAGACATCTTCCTGCTGTAATCACAGTCTGACGTCGTTCTTGAGGAGGTAACTTCATAAACTTCTCGCACTCGGCAAGATAGTGTCTACTGTCAGCCCGCGCACAAACAAAACAAATAGGAGGGCGCCCATTAGCCTTCTTGGTCCCACGATTGTGATCTGTAGGTGCTCCACGCCCACCGGCAGCCGCAGACCCAGGAGACTCGGCACTACCATTACGAGCACCTACTCCCGAATCCAGGGCCACCTGGCGGACACGAAACTCACTACAACCACTTCGAGGTTCACGTGATTTTTCCTTGTCCTCCGACTTGAAGAATGCTTGCGCGTAGTCAGACGTAGTCACGTTAATTTCATGCACCACAAATTTACGTAATGATTCAAAGTTAGGTTGAATCAGGCTTATACCATTTTTGTCAAGAAAGTCAAGATACCGTCGCTTCAAAGCGCTCGGTAAACGGTTAGCAGTATCAAGCAATAATTGCCCCGAGAGTTTGTTGTACTCGTCATGGGCGTAAGCAAAGACTTCTAGGGTGTTTAAGTCTTCATTGTACATTTTAAGTGAAGAAGCAGTAAAATTTACCTTGGCACCATGCCGTATAGCAATGATGACTTTAGGCTCTGACGTTAAACCACTCGACACACCGTAACGCTGACGGAGTCGATCAAGAGCCTTTTCAATACGTTGAGCAGTGGTCATACTTTTCATGGGGGCGCAAAACAGATTCACCATTTCGCGCGGTTGACCAACGCATGCTGCTCGAAGAACTTCTAATTTACGTTCGTCGTAAGGACTTTCGCTCATCACTTGGTTCTCGAAGAACACAAAGGCAATATTTGCACCATCATACCCTACTTGGGTAGCAAGATTAATATACTCATTCCTACCTTGGCGCTCTAAATAAGCACTCAATGCAGCATTAGGGTTGCTTTCCGAAGCAACAGGGTTATCCACCTTCGGCCAAGTAGCCGCATTAACTCGGAATTGAGGGCAAGGATTGAGTCCGAAATTGGAATTTCCCGAGTTCCCGTGTTCAGCAGTACGTAAAACAGTGTGTTGATTTTCTGCATCCAACACACGCCGAGACACACATCTCTGCACATTTTCAGAGTTCTCAGCATCATCATTATGATAGGCAGCGCTGTTGTGATTCCTTGAACCAGACACATGCTGCGGAATAAAGCCCCGAGCTTGGGGATTCAAAACAGTCGATTTGTCATTTGTAAACATAGCATTAAACTTCTCAATGATAGAGTTAGTAACATTTGTAACACTATTACGATTTTGCTCAAACTGCATAGGTTGAGGTTCGTTAGACCTTGGGCGTGGCTCCGTCACCAGTGGTCTTAAGCGTAGCTCGCTCGCCTTGTGTTCTAAGAGCATTGCTCCGACCTCGGGTTTCGAACCAGCTTCGGTACCATGGGTAGGCTCAGCACTGCGTTTAAACTCAGCATTTTTAATTAATGAACTTTTAAAACTAACGGCACTTGAAGTAGAACGAACGCTGCGTCTTGAGCGTCCGGAAACGACAGAGCCCGCTTCCGAGCCGCACGCAATGCGCTTCTCTTCAGCTTCCAGCTCAATCGCTTCCAAGCGCAACTTAGCCAAAGTCTCTTCCTCTTCGGCAGCAGCCGCAGCAGCGGCCTCAGCTTCGGCTTTCGCTTTAGCTTCCGGCGCTTTTGTCTGCGCCTCTAACTTAGTTTTATGAGACCTAGCCAAATCTTCCAAACTTGAAGCTCAGAGCGCCTGCGTTCAAGTTCAATTTGCTTTACTATTGGGATTTACTTGACGTCACACTCGTAGAACTTGCGGCAATTAATGACACACTATCTGCGGGTCCCATATCATCATCACAATCATTTTCGCTTTCATTTAACGGATGGGTTTTATCGCAAAACTTCTCTTTTACGGTTTTAAACAAGTTAACACATTTTTCAAACTTATCAGCAATTTCAGATGAAAGTTGATTTAATTCGACATCCTTTAGCTCGGACGCAGAATAGCGAAAATTTTCATATTCAGATTTTAGTAAGTTAAATTTACGTGATTCAAAATCAAATTCACGTTTAGTTTCGCTTGATTCAAGCGACTTAATCAGTCTTTTAGTGTCTAACATTAATCGTCGATGAACAGTAAGCAATTTACGAGGGGCAGTTGCCGCGACTAACCCAGTTTCCGTAGCTCCAGCGTTAGCAGCGTCGGGTTTAGCACGGTTTCCCTCGGGGTCAGATAAGTTTTCCTGGGCCGCTTTTAACCGCCACCTAGCAACCTTGTCAGTACTCGTACATGTGGATATCGTATCTACACCCCCATTACGTTTAGGCGTCCCAGTCAATGATGCCTTTGAAGTGTGGCTTTCTGTGGCCATAATAAAACAAAACAAATAAGCACAAAGATAATTATAGCAAAGACTAAGTCGCACTCAATATAAATAAACAACGTCACCTTGTACAGTTCTTAACGATCACAAGAAAGACTTCAGTTCTTCCAAAAGTAGATGACGCTTGAATTCCACCGAAGCAGACCGAAGATCGATGACTCCACCTCCACAGGACGACGAAAGAAGAAACCGATGAACGTAGGAATGGAATTCTCTACGAAACCAAAGTGCAGGCGACAGGAACCAGAAAAAGGGGGTCGCAAGTTGCAGACCAACCAAAACGAAGAAACTTCAAGTCGCCGCAGAAAACCAACGGATTGAGAAGAATGGATTTTTCTCAACCAGAGTATAAACGTCGTACTGTTGAGGGAATCCAACAAAAGGCAGCAGTCCGCTATCAGCCAATGGAACTCAAATCAAAGAAACGATGAGGAGTGCGAGATTCTAAGCCGTAATCACCAATGAATCCAAAAACCAAAAATCCAACCAGGTCAGGAGACGATAAATTTTGATGTTATAGATTAATGGCTGTGTCCTAGGCGGAATGCCTAGGTCACTGTCCTGGTCCTTGCGCTCAAGAGGCTAACACAGGAGATTCAAAGCAAACTTGTATTAACAAAAGCAGATTAAAAAAGACCAGTCCAGCAGAAATTTATCGAGGATTGCCCGGCTGGGTGGAAAACACTTAAACTAAAAAACTGAATTTTTCACCAACAAATTAAAAACCTCTTGACGCTACTGTTAAAAATTAAGACTGACTTAACTGCTGTGGTAGAATTAAAACATTGCTTCAAAGTGATCAACAAAAAGGCAAAACGGCGCGTCTTTCAGGCAACTTTGCAAAGTTTCTTTCGAACGAATAATGAAAGACGCGCAGCACAAAGGTGAGATGCAAATAAGGTAAATGAACGTGTTAACGACAGAACATAAAACCTAGGTTCGAATCTAGAATCTAACTATAAACGATCGTGCTGTAACACATACTACCCGATGGTGATTAGTTGACGATTCAGCAACTCGCTTCATTCGAACGTCCAGCACATTAGAAAACAAATCTGACAAAACTATGCAAAATCTATCAAAGATTTTTGATCCATGCTAGGTCGATATCATGTATACCTGTGAACCTCTATGTGCTGGAAAAACTTATAAGGTATTCATGATGCAGAATCCGTTGCTGCAACAGATCTGCAATAAATACCTTCCGTTTTCAATCAGTCCAGTGGTTTCATGTTTTCCGATCATACCCTTCCTCGTATCTGTGTCTGTTCCAACATGTGCGTTAAAATCTCCCATAAGGACTGTAGAATGTAGATTCAGTAGGTAATACTCCTAGAAGAGCATCATTTACTTCATCTACAAAAGCCTGATATTCACTCGTAGCATTGGGGGCATATACCTACAATAGGCACAATGACCGATCCAATACCTTGAGCTTCAACATACAGACCCGTGATCCAAAAGGAATCCAATCTGACACACAGTCTGACAAGTGGAGGCTTGTGAGAATCGCCACACCCGCTTGTACAGACATACTGGGATCAGCACCTGAATAGTAGAGTTTCCATCCGCCATCCAAATCCACAGTTCCAGAGCCACTTCGTTTGGTTGAAGAAACTCCGACATTATCGAGATGATACCATTTTGCTTCCTCAACTAATTTTAGATCTTTTCCTGTGAGGGTGAGGATATTCCAATTGCCCAACAGCAGTTGGTGATGGCTGACCCGTAAGTGTGCGACATTATCTCGAGTACGAATACTCCGCGCTGCCTCCATTCGCCTCTCCAAACGTGTAGCGAGCACATTGATGGAGCTGCTCTTTAATTTTCAGTTGTGGAGTCAAAATGGGTGGGGGGATCTATAACTTTCGTCATTAGCCTGCCCACCAAAAAACCATACTAAGAAAGATATATTTCTCGCGTTTCTGAGGCAATCTTTTGCTGTGATATTGACTCTAAAGTAAGCCATTTAAAGGTCAAGCGACAAGAAAAACGCGACACAAATTTTCTGGCTATTATTAGATAGTACGAGGGTGAGCTAAAAAGTTTTGAAAAGTTTGGTATAATTTATGCCAAATCTAGCTTGGGAAGAGAGGTTGTCTTGACTAACCATAGACAAATTATTGCCAATACTGACACGCAACTAATCATTATCATAATCACTTTATTTACATTATTTACAAGAATTACGCTGAACGTTTTCGGCAAAGCACTATGCCCTTGTCAAAGCATCTAAACACATATAATAAACTACTAGTTTTCACATAGAATAAAATCAAAATTAATTAACGCTTTCGCTGACTTTTGCTGTCGTTAAAAGTTCGAATTGAAACCAACTAATTATGTCAACACATGCGGTCAGGCAAATGAAACAGTGTAGTTAAACGTTGGACAAACGGGCGAAAAAGTTTCCTAAAGTTGTCATAATAAATATTTAAGCAGCTGTTGTGGGTAATTTTCAAATTATTGTCCAGCCAAAATGACGAGTATACGATCAAACACTATCGAATCAATCAAAATATTTTTAACAAGAACGAAGAACCATTTCCGTAGAGTTGCCTATTGAGTTTGGGTTTGTATTTTTTAATTAACAGTGCTTCATGAATTTTGGTGTCGTAGTCCGAACTACACCTACGCAAAATTGAAAACGGTTTTAAAATATCATCAGATTTGACACAATTATTGCAGTCTAAAATATGCTCTTTAACAGCACTTTTTCTAGTTATGCTGTTTAATGACCAGTGTTCCTTCGCTCTAGTTACCAAGTGCCTGGCTGACTTACCAATGTAAGTCAGATCCGCCTCACGCGGACATGAAAAACGATAGACAACATTGGACACTAGGGGCGTAGGAGTACGTGATTTTAAATTGAAATAATTGCCAACTTTGAACGTTTTATACGTAGGTATCAGTTTTACTGAAGTCAAATTAGCTATTAACTTAGATAGTTGTTTTGTGAAAAGCTGTGCGGATTTGCCAACGTACGGTACACTGAAAAACAGTTTTTTTTCGTTCACATTTTCTTTGTCTTTTAACTGTGGTGCCTTAATTTTTAAAAACTTTTCGACACATTTATCAAAAAACCAATTTGGGTAGCCATTAGCGCGAAACATATATCGTAAATTCTTAACTTCTGTCCAAAAAATATTGTCTGTGGAACAAATTGTTTTTGCTCTTTTTAATAGACATATTATAAGGCCGGTTTTCCACTGTTCAGGACACGCTGCACTAAAGTTGAGTAGGACACCAGTGTGTGTAGGTTTCCTCCAAATTCGAGTTTCGAGAATGTTTTCATTAATATTGATTTGCACGTCCAAGAATGGAAATGCGCCAATTGACTTTTCCATCGTAAATTCCAAGTTTTTGTGTTGATGGTTTAACACCTCTAAAAACTTAGAGCTTAGAGGTGTTAAACCATCAACACAAAAACTTGGAATTTACGATGGAAAAGTCAATTGGCGCATTTCCATTCTTGGACGTGCAAATCAATATTAATGAAAACATTCTCGAAACTCGAATTTGGAGGAAACCTACACACACTGGTGTCCTACTCAACTTTAGTGCAGCGTGTCCTGAACAGTGGAAAACCGGCCTTATAATATGTCTATTAAAAAGAGCAAAAACAATTTGTTCCACAGACAATATTTTTTGGACAGAAGTTAAGAATTTACGATATATGTTTCGCGCTAATGGCTACCCAAATTGGTTTTTTGATAAATGTGTCGAAAAGTTTTTAAAAATTAAGGCACCACAGTTAAAAGACAAAGAAAATGTGAACGAAAAAAAACTGTTTTTCAGTGTACCGTACGTTGGCAAATCCGCACAGCTTTTCACAAAACAACTATCTAAGTTAATAGCTAATTTGACTTCAGTAAAACTGATACCTACGTATAAAACGTTCAAAGTTGGCAATTATTTCAATTTAAAATCACGTACTCCTACGCCCCTAGTGTCCAATGTTGTCTATCGTTTTTCATGTCCGCGTGAGGCGGATCTGACTTACATTGGTAAGTCAGCCAGGCACTTGGTAACTAGAGCAAAGGAACACTGGTCATTAAACAGCATAACTAGAAAAAGTGCTGTTAAAGAGCATATTTTAGACTGCAATAATTGTGTCAAATCTGATGATATTTTAAAACCGTTTTCAATTTTGCGTAGGTGTAGTTCGGACTACGACACCAAAATTCATGAAGCACTGTTAATTAAAAAATACAAACCCAAACTCAATAGGCAACTCTACGGAAATGGTTCTTCGTTCTTGTTAAAAATATTTTGATTGATTCGATAGTGTTTGATCGTATACTCGTCATTTTGGCTGGACAATAATTTGAAAATTACCCACAACAGCTGCTTAAATATTTATTATGACAACTTTAGGAAACTTTTTCGCCCGTTTGTCCAACGTTTAGCTACACTGTTTCATTTGCCTGACCGCATGTGTTGACATAATTAGTTGGTTTCAATTCGAACTTTTAACGACAGCAAAAGTCAGCGAAAGCGTTAATTAATTTTGATTTTATTCTATGTGAAAACTAGTAGTTTATTATATGTGTTTAGATGCTTTGACAAGGGCATAGTGCTTTGCCGAAAACGTTCAGCGTAATTCTTGTAAATAATGTAAATAAAGTGATTATGATAATGATTAGTTGCGTGTCAGTATTGGCAATAATTTGTTTATGCCAAATCGGCGGATATGTTAAAGTTTGAAAGGCACTATGCGCAAAAACTTGCCAACGGTGGAATGACGTCACTTGTGCACAAACAATCAGCGACTCAATAGCAAGTCCGGTGTAACTAGCGTGCTGTCCAATATTGTTGATGTTCCAGAAAATTACCGATAATAATCTAAGTAGCAGTGATATAGATTAAATTTTTAACCAAGTTTTGTTGATCAACGCTGTTAGCTGTGAGAGTTAATGCAGTGTAGCAGCAATTTTCTGCAATGGCTGGAACTAAGTTACTAACCATTAAGAAGACTGGTAGATTACCAGTTTAGCTGAATCAGTTATTGCTAAGCATAAAATAAAGCTACTCAAAGACTAATGTCAGCATCTAGGATTAGGCACTAGATGGCGTGTTACTTATCTATTAGCTACATGATCGTGGTTTATGATCATAGCTTGTAATATGCACCGTAGCAGCAAAATATTTTGGTCAAACAATAGTAACAAATACCCGAAGAACTTCTGGTCTGATAAACCAGAGTAGCTTTTGGAAGAGTGTATACATAACGCTGCGACAGTGTAAGGTTATGATACAACACTGCTTGCTTCACTTTAACAGAAACTTTCAGTGGTTGAAATTGCCGGGGTTCAAATAGATATAAGACGACTGTTAAATTTTTTTAATTCCACATAATTTCCTTCTATGAAGCAAGCACTCTGCGTCTGTGTAATTACAACAACGCAGATGCGCTTTTTTGAGATCTGTTTGCAAGTTTTTAGTTAGGCTGGGCTACCACAAGGGGTTGACTGCTTGACCAGTCACTTGATATTACAAAGACTGTAATGTTGAGTGACTATGGATTGACTTAGAGGAAATTAGGCGTAAAATGTCTTCTCCATGGACATGACGACACATTGCCAATGCGAGAATCGAACCAGAAGCCAGTAACCTTTCGATTACTAACCCGATGCTCTACCACTGATCTATTGCCTCCGCTAAATTTCGGTTTTAATTTCAATCTAATTCCTCTGCTTTGGTATTGCTTCAAACCATGACTGACCAAGATTTAATTCGTTAGGTATTTAACTAAAAAGTGCCCAAAGTCTGTTAAAGTAAAAAAAAAACTATACCGTCCAATAATTTACAAGTCGGATAAGTCTAATTTCAGGGGCATTTTAAAATTAGTGTAGCAACAAATGATCTATAGCAGTGTTTAAATTGCTGACACTGTCTTGTCTAACACATTGTTTTACAAAGAGTAATTAGCATTCTCCAGCTATTACTACTCTTCAGTAGTCAGTACAATAAGTACAAATCTTCCTTTTTGTTGGCTTACTTCGATAAAATTCGGGTCATCATGTAACTTCCTTCAAACAGTTTTTATTGATTGCAGCAGATTACAAAATTACAGATATCACTAAAATGTGACAATACTAGCGATAAACGGGGACTTCACGAAAACTTTATATGTCTAGCGTGAGTGGTTAAAATTTTTGAATTTTTGCGCCCTGTTTGAGGGGGAATCTCCGTTTTGGTACCTCAAAATTTTGTCAATTTTTTTTCTTTATATTTAGTGTACTTACCATATAAATTTCACGCGTCTAGCTTAAAAAGTTAAAATGACTGACTTTTGGAGGGCCCGTTTCAGGAGGACCCCCTTCGTGGCGCCCCCAATTTTTGTTAGATTTAGTTTATTTTTAATATCTACTCATTCCGGAAACTTGATCCATCTAGCTCAACAGTTTAAAAGTTTAAAATTTTGGAGAACCCATTTGAGAGGAATTCTTCCAACATGGCACATCAATTTTAAAATTCAACATGCGGAAATTTCTGGTCCTTCCTGATATCTACAATCGCTCAAAATTTGAATATTGTGTGTTTAGCAGAATAAAAGTAGACAAGCTCGAAAAAAAAAAGGAAAAAAAAGTTAGTAAAAAACAAAAAAAATAGTATTCAAGTTAAGTTAAATGAACATAACCTAAAAAAGTGGTTGATAGTGTGCTCAAAAATCACGAATTTTTATCAATATTGGTACTTACCGAGACATATTGGTTCAAATTTGTCCACTTTTTGCCAATTTTCGACCTGTAAAATTCCGGTCTAATGACCGGGCGCCCCCAAACTCGGTTCGCATAAAGCCTTTAAAAGCACTCATGATGTGTCCAAATTTCAGCTTTGCACATCAAGTGATTTTTGAGTTATAAGCGAATTGAAAATTTTTTGACCCCAAAATCGCCGTTTTTTCCTGTTTTTTTTGTGTGTCCTAATTCATGATCATACGACCTACGATCGCTAAAATTGGTACACATAACGCATATCTTGATTCCAAATTTAATTGGTTTTTATGTTGATTCCAAATTTCAAGTTTCTACGTTTAATTGTTTGTTAGTTATGAGTAAATCAATTCTCATTTACCGAAAATCGCGAACAAAAACAAAGGTCCTACGCGCGCTCGTGCGAAGTTCCAACTACAACTTCTTCACTTAAAAAACATAACCTGATAAGATTTCTTGCTTCGCATGAATGTTAAGTATTACAAATTTGTAATATTTAGCAGCGGAAAGGCGAATAGTGACAGTACTTCAATATGCAAAAGCTGACTGAAACCCCATGTACTAATTGTGGTAAGACCATACTACGGTTGCGTTGTTAATTGATGACGTCATTTTCACAATAGATAAAATCACAATTTTGAGTTTTTGCTGCCCAAAACATCTTTTTAATCATAATATACGTCTCAGTGTTGCTGCTAATTAACTTTTTTTTGACGTAGTATTAAAAATCAAAATAGCAAATTTATCTTGGCAGTTGATCTTTAAAGCCACTTTTGAAGCATTAATTAAGAGGGTGATGTTTGTCAAACATAAAGCTCAAAATATATTAGAAAAATGACTAAAAATAAGCTGTAAGTTTTGATCGCTTGATGCAGAATGCTGGGCGTTGACTTAAAGAACGTTGTTTGGAATAGGTAAAGGGGGTAGTTACAATATTTAAATTAGATAATTATCAACTACTTCTCTCAAGTCTTGCTTCATTAGCCTCTTGAATCTCTAAATCGATGTAGCGTGCGGACGTGTTTCTAGAGCTCCGCGTTTTCAAGCACCTTACTATGAATCTAGAGAAAGTTTCAGCTCAAATTTAACATGAATAGAAGCAAAAAGGCGCCGTGAACATTAATAGATAAGTGATCAACGCGAAAGCAAGAAGCAAACCTAGAAAATCTTGCAAAACAAACAGTCAATTCAGCTTCTCAGCTTTGCCAAAACTGCGTCGCCATTTTTTCTTTGACCAGCATAGTTATGTCATAGTCACGTTATCATGTCCAAACGAAAATCTACGGATGCTAAGATTACTGCTGCTGACTTAGACAACATTCAGAATTTAATTAATAAAGCTGTTACCAAATCACTCGCTAAACATTCTTAGAAGATGCTGGAACTAAAAGACGAACTAGCTGAAATGAAAAAAGATCAAAAAGATATGCGAAACCTAATAAATGCTTTAAAAGCTGAAAACAATAAGCTGAGAGAATCTAATCAAAAGGTGGACGAACGTGAAGTTCGAGAACAAGTGAAATCATTAATAGATGAAGAAAGATCTTCAACCAAACAGGAGAAAGTGAAGCTAAGGCAAGAAGTTGATCAACTAACGACAAGAACTGACATGCTTTCTGGAAGTGTGGCCTTCATCGCGGACCAATATGACCTTGACACTGCTAAATTTTCCATTGCCTCTAAACTAGCCAAGGAAACCTCTGATAAACTTTTAAAAGTGAGAAGTGAAATTGACGACTTAAAAATGCAACAACAATCAACTGCAATGCATCTGGACAAACTAGAGCAATATGGCAGACGAGAAAATCTTGAAATCCACGGTGTACCGACAATGAGGAACGAAAATACGAATCAAATAGTTAAAACCGTGGCAAAAGCTCTGAATGTGCAATTGGACGAGAGGCACATTTCAACTTCTCACCGACTATCGAAACCTCAAAACCAAAAAGAAACCCGTCAGTCCCCGCCGATTATTGTGCGTTTTTCGAATCGAAACAAACGCAACGAAATATTCAGAAAACGAAAAAATCTTCAAACCAATCAATACATAAAATCAACGTTTGGCAATGCCAACCTGAAGATAACAGAAAATCTGACCAGGTATAAAAAAAACTCTATTTGATACCGCTAAATTGGCCAACCAAGATCTCCATTATAAATTCCTTTGGACTTCTCAAGGCCAAATTCGCCTTAGACAGAAACCAGATAGCAAATTATTACTGTGTCCTCACTATTTGACTTGAACAAGCTTGGGTATTCCGGCCCTGTTGCTGGAAAAACTGGGACGAAGTGTTAAGTGTGCCTATTATTGCACTTTACCATTATCATACTACATTAATTTTTATTATACAGCAAAATGACCTTGTGCAGCAAAAAGACTTTATGTAAGAACTGTAGCATGCTCAATTGTACCACCATATGCAACAAGTGTTGCAATGCCTTACTTCCCTTTTTTTCAATTAGCGATTAGAATATAAAATTTTGAATACCGGTATCAGTGATCACAATTCAATCCAATGTAATAACAATGCTGAAACCAGTATAAGAGACGATGAATATTTTTCTCCCAAACAACTTCGGAATCTTATGAGTAAGCGAAATAATTCATCCTTAATAATTCACTTTAATACAAGAAGTTTAGCAAAAAACAAAAATTTAATTGAAGAATTCATAACCGAAATCAAATATTCTCCAGAGATAATTGGCATATCAGAAACTAAAATCAATTCTAACACGTGTCTCAATTTAAACATTCCAAATTTCAATTTTTTTCATAATGACTCTCCCACGAACGCAGGAGGAGTTGGAATATATGTAAACCAAAGTTTAAAATATAAACTAAGAAACGATTTATTGCTCAATGTACCAAATTGCGAAGATATATGGGCAGAAGTTTCAACCAACCAAGGCAGTATAATTTTTGCTGTAATTTACCGACATCCATGTACTAACTTCCTAGTTTTTGAAAATGCCTTATGTAACACCTTAACCGAATTGGAAAGCCAAAAACTTAAGTATGTAGTCAGTGGGGATATAAACATAATAGGCCGTTTGCTGTAAATTCTAGGACGCTTAAAAATCGAGTTTGTAAAAAAGTTTGAGTGGCAAAAAAATTTTGATGCAGATAGACTGTGTTTCATCCTAGGAGGTTTATATAAAAAGTTCTCCAAAAATTACCCTGCAGTTTTCGAGCAAATGGGGGGTAAAGTTGGGGGTTTTCAAAACTAAAAATTACATATTTTCCGCATAATGTGCAAATTTAAATCCTTTTATCATTTCTATTTCCTTATTTTGACAATTTTTCAGATGCGCAAATTTCTAGTTTGGTTTTAAAGTTAAATTAAGCAATCCTCCCCAGCGCTCTCTAGCACTACTTGCGGCGAAATGTTTCTTTTGTGTTTATTTAAGCTTTTATTAATTTTCCCCTTAATTTTTCAGTGATTAACCATCGTTAGAAGTTTACTTCGTTTGTTTGAACGTACAAAAATGACATAAACTTTTCCGAAAGCATTGGGCTACGGATAAAATTAAAAATTTATTTATTTTGGGGCCTTGTTTGACTAGAAAACAGTTAACAAAAATCAATAAAATTAACTACAAAAGCAAACATGTTTCAAATGCTTGTTAAATATTTAAAATAAGTATATCAACTTATAACTGCACAATTATTAACAGGATTTTTGATGAGGGTACTTTTGAAATGACGTAACCGGTCAATGATGACGTCACAAAATAACGTAACGAATGAATGAAATGTCACAATATAAATTGCAATTTGAAGTTTTTGTCAAAATTTTTCAAAACCACAATACTTTTTGAGTTGATGAAAAGCAAAATCACATATTTGGTAAAAATCAATTTTTGATGGGTGTGCTAGGTGAATTCTAACCCTAGGGTGCATCCGAAGCAAGTAACAATTGAAGAATAAATTAGATTACTTTTGATTACTTGGGAAAGTGCAAAAAATAAAGCAAAATATGCAAGTTACCGGTGATGTCTTAAGCTTCAACAATGTTTGGAGAAATCAAAACTTTTTTTATGATATCACCGATCGCATTGATACAAATTATTTTCATTGTCGTGGTCATCAATCATCACATTCAAGTTGCACGTTACGTGTTCGATATTTGAAGCAGATCTGGAGTCGAGGACACAATGTTCGAGGCCAAGGACCGAAAAAAAATCCAAGGCCAAAACCAAGGACCGGCTTTTCAAGTACAGACCCTCTCGAGGCCAAGGGCAGAATTGGTCGAGGCCAAAACCAAGAACCAAGGACAAAATTTTTAAAAAAGCTATGGTCGGTAAACTTTGACTGTTTTCAAGCGCGAAAGTGTAAGACATTGCATTTCGTTAAGTTTTTCATGATAATTTGAAAATGGTAGTTTCTAAAAATAACGAATATTATTTTGAAGTTTTACGCGTTAGCAGCAATTTTGATTACGTTCCATAGCAGTATCGAGGTAATAAAACAATTAAGACCGTTATGCGAGATGAGAGTAACCAACTTCTGAACATGGAAACGGTCAATTTTAAGACCTTAACTTCATCAGTCAAAACCCCAGTGTAGACGTCCTCTGAGTGATTATGGATCTCTCATCCCCACCGTTTTAGTACTTTTTCCAAAACAACCTTTATTGTTTGAACGACTTCTTTTTGTAGATTTTTTAAAATGTTATCATAGTTTTCAAACATTGTATAGCGACTACGATATTATTATCTAAAAGTATTGCAAAATAGAGTTAAATAATTTATGTTTTTAAAATGAATTAAGGTACCGTATCCAGTATTTGCAAGCTCACGTCCTTGGAAAAAACGGGGTCTGGGGGCTAGGGCAAAGTTCACATGCCTCGGTTGAACAATTTTAGTGACTTGTTTTTAATAAAAAAACAATTTTTGTGATTTTGAAAGAGGTGAAACAATTAAATTTTCAAAGCAATTTTAAAAAAGAAAATACCGGTAACGTAAAAGTTAAGTTGAAAAACTTTAGTTTTATCACATTTTCCCCAATCCTAATTTTAATTAATCTTTTTTTACGTTTTATTACACATGATATCTTTCTGTAGCTCATTAATTGCCTATCGATGAATGAGTGCACGCGTTTCTGCCGCCAAACGTCACTTTGTAAAATTTAACACAAATTATTTAATAGCAAAAACAACTTGAGAATCTTAGCAGGGCTGTATCAAGGAGGAAGGCCTTGAGGAGATTTGCAATTTGTCCGGGGTCGTCCTTCCCCTCTGAAGAGCTCACAATTGTAGAAACGTAAAAATAATAAATCATCATTAGCCCCCCCAAACGAAAATAGCCCCCCCAAAGATCGTGAAATGAGAAGTAGAAGTGGGTGTCAGTTGACAGAAAAACGCTCTGAATTTCGGTGAAGACTTTTTTTTTGGAGATCACTCGATTTTGGCAGAAAAACGCTCTGAATTTGCCTCAATCCAATTAAAACCAAATGAAAATTCGGGTCAAGTTCGTTTACGGTTGAATCAAACTTCAAAAAAAGCCCCCCCCCCCCTTTGCGAAATCCTGGCTACGCGACTGTTTCCAGCCATTCAAACAATTATAGTTATATTTAATTTCACGCTCTCATTTTTAACTCGACACATCTAGCGCTTTTTTCTGATACAGTATAGTTTATTATTTGTCGAGGACAGAGGTGGAGTCGAGGACAATGATACAAAAAAATCCGAGATCAAGGCTAAGGGCTGACTTCTCGAGGCCTAGGACAGGAATGCTCATGGCCAAGGAAACAAGGCGCAGGTGTTCTTCGAAACGAAAAAAAGGTCTTCGCGCGAGGAAATGCCAATTTCCAAGGTAAAGTGAAAAAAGTTCATGGCCATGGATCATTTTCAACAATTTAATGTCCTCGGCCGAAAGCAGGGCATTTTCGAGGACTTGCAGGCTTCAAGGCCAAGGATTTAATCTTCGAAGCCAAAGCCAAGGACTTCAAAATGTGTCATCGAGGACTCCGCCTCTGTTATTTGGGATTCTTAGCGGCGATTTTTAACGCAAAAATTGCTCAGCAAATGTGGCTTTTTCCCAAATCACATAACAGTGATTAGAGTGCTGCTCTTTCTTATTTCAAAAAAAATCTTCGCGATTTTTGCTCGCATACATTCAGAACAAGGTGGCTTTCTCAAGATAAGTTTTGTTAGTTATATCACGGATACACTAACATACACTGTTTAATATGCTATCCCTGGAATAGGCGCGTACCCAGAAATTCACAATGGGGGGAAGGGGCTGTTTTAGGGGTCTGGGGGCGGAGCCCCCAGCCGCTGGAGGTCAAATGGGGTCTGGGGGAAAAACCCCCAGCCGCCGGAGGCACGAAGGTCTGGGGGCAGAGCCCCTAGCGCTCAATAATTTTGGATTTTTTTGCAAAAATATCTTAATTTTAGGGCTATTTTAATAAAAGTAATGCTTTTAAAAAGTGGTATAGAAGTTGGCAGTGCAACATGATTCAACCAGTTGCATTATCGGGCTTTGTGGGAGGTGGCTAATGATAACATTGCAGTTCTCTTGTTTACATGCTGGTAAATCATAAAATCCTATTATTCAATAAAACTCAAACGGAGTAATCTATTTCGTCTATATTTTATAAAGAAAAATAATCGGGGGGAGGCTAATGAAAAGAGATTTTAGAGAAATGATTGGTAATTAATCAACACTGAATAGCCCCCCTCTCCTTTATTTCTGAGTTTATAACATATTTGTTAATAAAACCTATGTTTGGCGTTTTTGCACCAGCGATCAAAATTTATTGATTTTTTATTTTTGGGCATTTTTCAAAGTTTTTATTGATTTGTGACTTTAATTTTTGACAAATTAGCCTCTCCTGAAGATATGTTGCAAAAGATGCTCTAAATCACTTTTTAGTCCATTCCAGCGCAAAAAACAGCCTCAAAAGACCTAAAAACGTGGTATTTTTCTTATTCTGCGTTTTGGTTGACAGGCCAATGGGGAGGCTATAGGCCCCCCACCCCCCGCTTCCCCCCTGGCTACGCAACTGCCGTGGTAACTGTATTACATTTCATTATCACGCACATATACTTTTTTCCGAGTCCATACTCAGATAAGCTCGGTCATGAGTTAGCATTAGTAACTCAAAAATGTTTGCGTCAGGACCCCGGATCCCTTGTTATGGCTCTTGATGGTTTTAGGGCTTTGCAGTTTGTACCACCCGCACCGGAAATATTAGCAGAAATAAGAATAACAATTCTACACTGCCTTTTGCTCCTCATTCTCTGATTGAAGCTTTCACACAATGCCATTTAAAATAAGGTTTACTATGACTTGGCAATCACAATATAGGCCTATGATATTTTTCAAATAAGGAAAAAAAATGAATTGAAAAGCTAGAATTTTTGATTGTTTTTTGTTTGGTTATTTTCCTTTTCAAGCAATCAAAAAATAATGCAGTCCTCGAGCCGAGAACAGGACGTTTTCGAGGACTTGTAGGCAGTGGTGTAGGAGGGGGGGTCCGGGGGGCAATGGCCCCCCCCGCTTGGTTTTAAAGTGTCGAAATTTTGGGCAATTTTACATCATTTGGGCAATATTGCATTAAAATTTTGGGCAATTTCATATTTTTCGGGCAAGTTTGCGTCAAAATTTCGGGCAATTTAATATTCATCAAACCGTCTCAATTTCAGTGAAGACCTTTTTTTTTTTTGGAGGTCACCTTAATTTAAATAGAAAAACCGATCAGTTTTCGGGCAAAATTCAATGTCATTTTTCGGGCAAAAGTTTGGTGCTCCCCCAAATCCTTTTGAGCTACTACGCCCATGCTTGTAGGCTTCAAAGCCAAGCACTTGAGCTTCGAGGACAAGGACTTCAAAGTGTGTCCTCGAGGACTCCGCCTCTGATTTAAACTTTGTTAAACAGAGTGCTACTAGGCTAAAATTGAGAGAGCGTTGAACAAAATTTCAAATGACAAGTCGCAGTGTCTTCATGGGAGTTGGGTCTAGAAGTACAAATCTATTTTATTTTGTCTAGGAGCATGCACAACAATGCTACGTCTACAAATGCAAATCTACATTAGACCTAGTTGTTTGAGAAACAATGCTAGATCTGCATGTTTTGTGCATTTTCGAATCTAAAAGTCTCGACCATTTTCGCAGCAATGTCATAAAATTATCACTGATACCTGAACACAGCAGTTTGCGACGATGTTTTGCTTGGCAGGTCATATTTATTATCTCTGTACCAGTAACTATAGGCTATTTTAAAGTACTGCTTTGAAACAATGCTTCATAATTTCTACCTGGCACGTCATATCACTTTTGGTTACCAAGTACCTGGCTATCTATACTGTGTAGACCTAGGTCTACTTTAAAGCAATGCTTCATCATGGTTTCATCATGGATACTAGTATTTATTGCTAGTAATTTGCCAAAAATTTCTTTTTAAAACAAATTTAAGAACAAAATCCAACTATTGCACCCACTTAACCCAATTTAAGCTAACATAGTAAGAAAACTAACCGTTAAATCAGTGTAGCCTACCTCAGGACCTGATCCAAAGCAGTTTTTAAAAATTCGTTGAAGGGAAAGTCCCCAAGTTATTCTATTTTATGATTGGTCGATTGCGGTTGTCTGATTGTATTCATCCGCATTTTAGACGCCAACTTTCAGGTCAAATTTTAAAAAATACTGCAGGAAAATAAGTGGAGAACTTTTGCATGTGAGTTTTTGAGATGAAAATCAATGTATTTAAGCAAAAAATAAGTTGCCACTCAAATTTTTTTACAAGGTGAACGCTAGAATTTACAGCAAACGGCCTATAAATCATTTCGCATTTCATAATCGAAAAATCAGCAATTACTTTAATTCGCTAAATGCGTTGGGTAGCAAACTTTTAATTAATGCACCTACACGGTTTTCGAGACATAGCAAGCCTTCTTTGTTAGATCATGTTTACTCCAACATCACCCAAGAAGAAATTATTGGTAAGCCATGCTTATTTCACATATCTGACCACTTGCCGACTTGTGCAATAATAAACAGTTTTAGTACTAACAAAAAATTCAAGTCAAAAATGAAGAGGTGTATGAAAACCTTTAAAGTAGAAAACTTTATTATTGATCTAAATTGCCAATTGCAAAGCTGTCGTAATATAAATAACCAAGACACGGATGTCAATGAAGATGTCTGCAGAATTACGGAAATTTTTATGAAAACCTTAAATAGCCATGCACCCCTAATGTTTATGTCTCGACGTGAAAGAAAACTGAACGAGAAACCTTGGATAACTAAAGGCATTTTGAAATCAATCAAAACGAAAAACAAGCTATTCAAATCTTGTAATAAGTTTTCTGAAGTCAGCAAAATTGAGTTACACAAAAAATACCGCAATAAGCTCACGCATGTAAAATTTCTTGCAAGGAGTCAATATTACAACAGTTTATTAACAGAAAACCGATCCAACCCTAAAAAAACCTGGGAGATTCTTCGACAAATTATTGAAGGCAGGAACAGCTCGCGCAATAAACTACCCACTTCGTTAAAAATAAACGGACTAACATGTGAAACTGACAGTGATGAATTCTTAAACCGAATGAGTGAATATTTCGCTAACGCTGGCTCAAACTTATCGAAAATTAATAAATCTGACATTTCCCAACTAAAGATTTTTTCCAAGTCTATAAGGCAAAGTTTTATGTTGCATGAATTTACTGAAAGCGAAGTGTCTCTCGCTGTTAGCGATGTTAAAAGTAATTCGGCTCCTGGAATTGACGGCATTTCTCCAAAATTTATGAAAATGGCCAAAGTTGCCTTAGCTCCTATTTTGACTAAATTGTACAATAAATGTTTGCAACAGGAATGTTTTCCTAATGATTTTAAAGTAGGTCAAGTCATTCCAATTCCGAAAACATTGGAATGACTTGACTTGGTGAATTTCGACCTATAACCCTCTTAAACCTCTTTTCTAAAATTTTCGAAAAAGTGTTGAAGTCTAAATTTATGGATTTTATTGGCAAATATAATATACTAGCTCCATAACAATTTGGATTTACGACAAACAGCTCCACTGAACTAGCAATAACCACGATTTACGACAAATTACTTGATAATCTTGATAAAAATCAATATACTTGTGCTATATTTCTCGACATCAAAACAGCTTTTGATTCCCTTGACCACAAAATCCTACTGAAGAAGCTAGATCACTATGGTTTTTGACGAAAAATTTGGAATTTGATGAAATCCTATTTGGAAAACAGAAAAATTTGCTCTAAAGTAGAATTAAAGACTTCGGGTTTTCTTAAAGTAACTCACGGAATTCCTCAAGGCTCTGTCTTAGGACCACTTCTTTTTCTGTTGTTTATCAATGACTTACCTCAAGCATCAAAATTCAATGCTACTTTGTTTGCTGATGATGCTAACTTGCATATTTCCCACCAAAATCCACACACTTTGCAAGTAATGGTTAATGAAGAAATCGAGAAAATTGAAAACTGGATGTACTCTAACAAATTAACGTTAAACTACTCGAAGTGTTGCTATATGATTGTAAGCCGCAAGCCCCTTAATATTTCAGAATTTAGTTTGACAATGAATAACTTGAATATCAAACGAAGTGATTGCGTAAAATATCTAGGTGTGTTATTTATTGAAAACTTAACCTGGAAAAATCAAGTACAAAAACTAAACAAAAGCCTTTCAAAAATATGTGGGTTAATCTTTAAAATACGACACTATGTACTGTTAGCCACTCGCAAACTAATTTATTACTCTATGTTTCACTCCGTCATATCGTACTCTTTAATTAATTGGGGAAGAACTACAAATTCGTGTCTACACCAACTGGAAGTTTTGCAGAATAAATTTATCAGAGCCAGTTTATTTCTTCTTCGAAATTCTCCTATCGATTATCTTTATGGTAACTTTCAAACTTTAAAACTAAAAGACATGATCAAATTTGAATTTGCAAAATTTAATTTTAAATTTAAAAATAGCATGCTTCCTTTATCATTTAGTAATTACTTTGTCGATCTAACTAAGATACACAAACACAACACTAGACAAAAATCAGCCGGCGGTTATTATCATCATACATTCGACAGTGAGTTTGGGAGGAAAAGATTACATCACGCATGTTCAAAGGAATGGGAAGCTATTCCTCTTGCTCAAAAAAATTGCTTCTTTGCTAAATTTAAAAATAATTATAAATCAGTTACTTTGGAACGTTACTCCAAAGACGATGGTTAAATACATAATTTTGCTTAACTGCTTGGTTTTTGTTTTTTTTCAAGTGGAGTAAAATATGTAGTAAGTGTGATAGTTAATCTTTAGACTTACGTTGATGTAAAGAAACGTTTTAGCTAAAATTAAACTTGTATTTCACTAGAAAACGTGTTTGCTAGATTAGACCTGTATTGTTGTTAGGAAAACGTAATGTAATTATTCAATTACACCAATCGCATATTGTTGTTAATGAAAAATAGCTCAACAAAAATTTGACTAATTTGATGGATGCACGGTACCCATTAATGCGAAAACTGATATACATTGTAAATATTGTTTGCTTTATGACAGTGCTGCTTTTTACTATGCTTTGTAGAATTGTGTTGATTTTTCGCCAAGCTTAAGTTTACATCTGATAATGTTTAAGTATTGCTATTTGGTGCAGTTGACATAGATGACTGCATGGCCTTTCGCTGCTTCTTGCCTGCGTACTTTTTACCGTATGGTAAAATAAACTTGACTTGACTTGACTTTGCCAAATATCAGTTTTTAAATGCAGGCGAATTATCTAAAAACTTGGGAGTGTTTTTATTCTGTGATTTACCGGTTTGTAATAAAATTGCTGAAGTGTTACATTTGCACAGTCCTTACAGCCTATCTACGGAGTCGGTTTAACCATGTTTTTGCACAGTCAATTTCTATCCCAAGTTTTAAGAGCGTTAAATATTACCAAAATAGGCCTAAAATTAAATCATTTCTCAAAAAAAAAATGCAAAATCTTCGAGCGCTGGGATCGGAAAACCCAAACCCCCAACATCAAGCTGCTTTGCCAAGATACTTTCTAAATAGAATATAAACTATGCTAATACTAACTCCAATCCCCCCCGGCGGTTTCAGTCCCTCCAAATAGCCCCATTGCAGATTTCTGGATACGCACTTGCCACCAATTAGGTCCGGTCCACACTGTGCGTAAAATCGTGAGCGTATTCTTTGTTTGTTTTAACCAATTGGCAGTTATACGTTGGTAAGGTGATACGATGGTATGACGGACGTATCGAATTTTTGCTTAAAATAAACTAAAAATACGCTCAAACGTTTAAAAGTATACACTCAATGTAGACCTGCTTTTATGTACTGTACATTTGCATGATAATCTAAATTACTCTAGTCGGGTGATATTGTTTCAAGTGGCTTTAAAAAGTACAAATTTTTTTATTCAAATGGCATGAAAACAGGATAATTTTTTCTAAAATCTCAAAAATCGCCCAGTGTCATGAAACTCTGTTCTGAGACTCTCATCAAAACCCTCCAGCAGATATCGAAGTTCCGCCCTGACGCTCCAGTCTGTAATCTTACTGAAACATCTCGATCTGGCGAGTTTGCTGAAGGAAGGCTAGCTTTAAACCCAAAGCTAAATTTGTCTGCATTTCCCAGATGGGCATCTATTTTGTAATTTTTCGTACAAAGTAGTCATTTTACGTGATTTTGATGATATTTTTCACGGTCGTAAAGCTATTTGAAAAGCTGAGATTTAGAAGCCCTTTAACAGAATTAAATTACATAGCCTCTTCAGCTCCAGTTTTTTTAGTTCTATTCAAAACACGTTTAAAAGCACGTATTGTGCATTTGGGTTAAACGCTTTTAGAGACTTAGCTATAAAGGGGGCTTAAGCCCCTTAGCCCCTCTGGTGACGCCACTGTCTCAATTATTGGATAAATAATTGCTAAGGACTATCTAGAAGACGTGAGGGTGAAACTCCTAAATATTCTTTAGCCTTTTTCAAGTTGACCCCTCTGGCTCAAAACGCTTCCCATTCGACATGATGTTGAATGGGAAGCGTTTTGAGCCTCCCATTTAACATTTGACCAACGCTTTCACATTAAGTAGGGGGATCTACTCTTCACCAAAATTTATGGGAACACCAAATTTAGCATGCGATTTGGTATTTACCAATTTTTTTACACAAAAGTAATTTTGAGTTGATGACGCATGATGATGTCACGAACCTATTTCGACAAAAATGGCGACATTTTTCTAATGAAATGCAATCGATAGGCAATTGACGTCATAGGCGGTTCAAACTTGCGTTTAAGATTTTTTTCTAATTTTGAATCATAAAACGTCAAAGTGGTTACGTCAGAGAAACGCTTTGCGACGTCATAGACAGTAAATATGGGCCAGAAAATTTTCAAATTTTGGAAAATAACAGCGGAATACCTCAAAATTGGGGAACGTTTATCTGCCTTAAACAATATCAAATTCTAAGAAGTTAATTGTGAACAAATGTGATTAAATTCAAATTTATTTTTTTAAAAATCTCATTTCTGAAGAGATTCATCACTAAAAAAAGTGGGGCAATTTTGCCCTTCCGCGAGTAAAAGTATTGCAGTTACCTTATGTCTTGTTCATTCCAACAATCGACTTGATCATCAACACTTTTCGCTTTTGATATGCAGTAAAATATTTGCTCATCTCGAATCCTTTGGCAATCGACACCACGTCCACATTCACTGCATTGAAACTCATCCTCAGAGCAAAAGCAATCTATTTCGTCAGAACCATCGTCGCAGTCCGGAACTCCGTCACATACCCAAAGGCGCTTTATGCAATTTTTCATGGAATGCAAGTGATAAGGCTGGTGTCTGCACCCACACTGGAACTCATCCGATTCACAGTAACGATTAAGACAATTCACTAAATTGAACTTAAGTATAATTGAGAAAGAACATTTAACATAAAATATATTCTAGTTTTTTCTGTCATAATGAAAAAAAAAACTAAAAAATCAGTATTTTCACGCAATACAAGTTTTTGTTTCTTTATACAGTTAAAATTCAAAGGTTTTTATCTAATTTATTTCATCCAGAGGTAATTTTTTTGTTTAATTTTTGTTATTGTCTTTTGATAAGTCCTGCACAGCAGCAGCAAACTAACGTATCGTTTCAGTTTTGCATCAACGCTATCATCAAAATGGTTTCCAAAACCAATTAAAATTCCAAAAGTTTATTTCTAAATTGGCAACTCTTAGTGACATTTAAAAACCTTTCAACTTCATTGAAAGTAGTATTTCAAAACCGCTAAAAAACAGAAAGTTCAAATTCTAAAGCTTTTAGTTCAAATTCTAAAGCTTTTCATGCATGCTCTATAAAATGGACCAGCATATTTAAGCTGCAACTACACATAAAAAAAAAAAACATGTCATTGAAAAGTGATAAACTGTGTATCTGTTGCAGTAAAACCATGAGTAAAACGGATCCATTACAGAATATTGGCGCGAAGTTTATAGAAGTGCAGTATGCTTGCAACGTAAACTGCACAAAACTGCCGTGTTGTGCGTAAAGCTAGAAAAATTGTTGAGAAACAGAAATAAAATTTTTGTAAGCTTTTTTTTTTTTTGATGGGAGTGAATGCACATTGCACACGATTGTAGATTACCATCTCTTGCAGCAGAAGTTCTCAACAGACACACTAACCAAACAAAAACCTAAGCTTAATTTTAGCGCAGCATAATATGCTGTAGTGATCCCTAATTTCATCAGCTTAAAAATGTGTTTTATAATTCAAATTCTGTTTCGTAAATTTGTAACATGTGAAAAAAGAAAAAAAATCCGAGAAAAACTCAGCATCAAAAACGTCAGCTTTGTGATAACAACTTACTGATTTGGGAATGTAGAGGTAAAATGTTCATTGATCATTCAACCATTATAGGCAGCGCTGCATTTACAAGGTGTTTCAAAAAGAGAATAGGACTGACTTTGTTTGATATTGGATAAGTATTTTTTAGCACAACCTGGTTATTTTTTCAAACTTTGTAAATAACAGTATGCTATTTCTTACATGAGATGCAGCTAGCTATATGAAATGGTATTTACTAAACAACAAAAAATATAAATTGTCCAATTTTGATATGAATCCAAACCGTATGTTCAAGCAACCAAAAGAAGTCGCAGAAAAACAGTTGAAAGATCCAAAGGTGACCATTATTGTCGCCTTCATTGCCATGGTAGTAATCTCTATACTGGTTTTAGAAGGCGGTAATTGGTCACAGCCAATGCTGCACGTTATCATGACGCCATCATGAAGTTTTACAATGATTTATTAGGAAACGCTTTTTGAGGGCCAACTCCAGCTGGCGTGGTTCATGCAAGATGCATCTATGCATGCAAGATACAAAAATGAGTCCACGACAACTGACCGCAACAAACTGATCGCAAACAAACTGACCGTGAACAAAGTCAATTAGCTGGGAAGGGCGATTCTAAACATATTTTTACTATCCCCAGAGCCATCTTGCCCAAACCCTCACTTTGTGACGAAATCACTGTAACGAAACCGTTGGTTCGCGGTCAGTTTGTTTGCGGTCAGTTTGTCGCGGTCAGTTGACTTGGCTCGTACGAAAATGCATCTTGCATGAATCACGCCAGTCGGAGTTGGTTTTTAGAGAAAGCGTTTCCGATAAATCATCATAAAACTTCTTGATGACGTCATGATCACGTGCAGTGACCGGTTACCGCCTTCTTCAAATCAGTATAGGGACTTAATAAGTCATGCCTGGTAATGAAGGCGACAAAAACGGTCACCTTAGAACCTCTTAACGGTTTTTTCTGTCACTTCTTCTAGTTGCTTGAACATATGATTTGGACTCATACCAAAATTGGACAATTTATATTTTTTGCTGTTCAGTCAATAGCATTTCATATAGCAACCTACATTTCGTATATAAGAAATAACATACCATTAACTGACAAGCTTGAAAAAATGACCAGGTTATGTTGAAAAATAATCGTACAATACAAAAAACAGCAGGTCCTATTTTTTGAAACACTCTGTACTCTCTGGTTTACTGTAAACACCCAGATCAAGAAAAAACATATTTTGCACTTACCTATGTGTCTTTGTTGCTCGTAATTTGATTGCAGACTAAAGTCACGTATAAACTGAGATGCTTCGTCAGACGTCACTGGAAAAAATATACAAGAAAATGTTGAATGTTGAACTAAACATGACAACATAGTGATGGACTTCTGCGTGTATGTTAAAAAAAGGCCTGGATTTTATCTGTCTCTAAATCTTCAAATCAGTTCATGGCATTTTTTTTGTATTCACTGTTTGCACAAAAACGTGTAATAACTAAAGCGCGTTTACCGAACGTCCGTATTTACGCATACGCGTATAAAAAACGCATATCCGTAAATACGGATATGCGTATTTCAGCTAGCGTATCTAAAAGGCTTGAAATAAATGGCTTGTGAGTTTGGTAATACCTTTTATTTGATTGTTAAAATGTCGCTGATAACATCTCAATCGGAAACTCACATCATCAATTTTAGTCGACGGTCACACGAGGGAGTAAATGGCATTCTGTAGCTATTACAATTTATTAAACAAAAAAATTGTGGGAGACAACTTTGTGGTATGATTAAGAATATATCATTATTTCGGAAATTTTTCATGATAAATTTTATTTTGTTTTCACTGTAGACCGAAGAATAAAATGGCAGTTGAAGAGAATTATACTTTCTTTTTGGATCTATCCCCAGGTCCAGAATGAATCTTTTTCACTGCCCCTGGTCAGGCTTAAGCTCCTTTAGCTTCACTCTTGCGTGGTTACAGCTGCACTTACTATCCATGCCATCAACTCCCATTTCCATGCTGAGGCTTTCCCAAACGTTCTGTAAAATCTTTGTGCGTCTCTGTGTTTATCGCTTTTGACATCATAGCCTAAATGAAAACATGTGGCCGGACCAATTTAACCAACTTTCCTGTTGTGTGCTCACTTGAGAGCTGTATCTTGCTGCCAGGGTTCTTTTGTTTACCGCGTATATTACAGCAAAAAAAATTATAAGCTTAGACAATACTTTATTCTGCATTAAAAAAAATAGGGTACTTACTTGGTGACCTCAGAAAAAATGTAGGGCAGTTAATTGATAACGCTGTAGGCTTACTTGAAAACTTACCACATCACATTTTCAAAACAGCAAGTTTTGTTACAGTTTTCCGCATAGCATACCGGAGCAACTATAATCAAGGCCTACGAAAGGGGGTTTAGGAAGCGCATCGATCCGGTCTAGAGAGCGGCGAAATATCTTACCGGTATAAGTTCAAGCACTCAATTAGTGGTAGTGATACTTATAGCGTCATCATTCATCATAGCACTCATTTCCGGTGAAACACAATCTATAACTAACTCCAAAAAAAGGGCTAAGCTCGCTTGGGGTTCTTACAGGGCGCGTGCTGCCGTGGTTCCAGTTCTTCTTTATTCAAAGACAAAAAAAATGAGACAAATAAATACCACGCCACAGCACGGATTTGAAACCGGCGAGCTAAAGAAAGAAAAGCCCAGCTGGCTTAACCAAAAAATGCACGTTAACAAATATCTTATACTTAAGTAACGTCATTTTAGCGTCTGACCATCAGGTCTTAAAAAGAAGAATGATTTGAAGAACGCTTGCCATCACAGGCAAGAATTGCAAAGTTTGCCTTCTTCATGCGTCGAGCATAGAGAAAGAAACAAACTTAATTATACACAAATTTAAACACGTACAAAATTCCAACGATTTGTATTAAGTTTCGAGCTAAATTACAACAGCTGCAAAAATGCCCTGCAGACCGCGCTCTTTGCGTGACGGCAAACAAATCAAAAATTCGAAAATGCAATACAGCAAATCAGGATTTAATGCTATGACGTAACACAATCGTAATTTTCAGTCTCCGTACAGGCACTCCTTGACAAAATTTCTATTTGAGGCCTTCGCGCAAGCCATGGTCTCCAGCGGCTTGATGATGCTCCGCTCCCAAGCCTTTGCAAGTAAAAGCTTGAGTTGTGTTAGTTTGCTCAACAGCTTGCTCAATTGGGACAGTTTTCGTACAAGGAAATTTTGCTTTGGATTCAAGCCCTCCTTTTCTTAGCAACCTCGTTGCGCGCCTAACGCCTGAGCACTAGCGTATCGGGAGTTTCAAAGCTGCAGTGTAACGTTATAATATTATAAAAGCCTAGCATAAATCTTTAATCGAATTCGCAGCCTGAAGCCCTCTTCAATAATGCTTAGGTGTATTATTACTTTGGTTTTAAGCTTCTGATTTTTAAGGGTTATGCTAGGCTCGATGTTGGGCCATGGGCCAAACTTTTCTTGGCTTTGAAATTAAACTTGTTATGAGAAAACCTGAAACGAGCAATAGAATATCTGTTTGTACTCTTCTTAATTAATTCTCCCCAAAGTTGCTTCACTCTAATTCCATACATCTTTCTAAAAATTAACCTTTTCAAAAATTCAGTAATTAATTGTAAAACAGTTGTTGCCCTCGATGGTATTCCAACCTACAGACACAAACCTGAACAAAATCAAACTGCATGCACATTGACTTTACCACTCGTCCATTCAAACCACATCCAACTACTGCACAATCGTGTATTTTAAATGCTTGCAACAGCAAAGGATATTTACAGACGCAATGATAACATCTTGCTATGAATTGTGGTTGATTTGTTTGTGGTTCGCTGAACAACTTAACCTTGAAAATGCCTAGTTAGCGATTTACCGTGAGAACAATTACCTTATCTCAAAAATCTAAACATCGACTGAGTTGCTTCCGAAGAATCCAGTTTGATTTGCTCGCAAAAATACGGTAGGGTTACCAGTAGCTTTTCATTGCCGAGCAGATGGGCCACTCCAACTCGTTACACACTTCGGCGTATTACAGCGAGAACAAAAGATATGATGTAATAAGGAACTAAACACTTGAAGAAAAACGTCGAATAATCGAGTAAGGTATTTTAGGCCTAGTTTTAGAACCTTTGTAAAAATTTTCAAACAAAAAATTCCAAAATTGATTGCAAAAAAAGTTTATTACGCTTGTGTAAAAATAAAGGTTTATATTTGGTAACAACCGAACCTAGGTTAAAGGTTTCAGGGGCAAGTAACACAACCTCTTCACTAAGCAACTTTGTCAAGTCACTCTGCAAAAAAATTTCTTTATAAATGCCCGAAAAATACGCAAACCGTGTCCGTATTCTATTCTTTGCCTAGCGTAAAAAATACGCATGCAGATTTACGCATGCTGAAAAATACGCATGTTTGGTAAAAGACAATATAAAACAAACCAGCAAGAGTAAAATTTTTATACGCATGTGCGTATTTTTTTACGCATATCCGTATTTTTTTACGCATATGCGCAAATACGGACGTTCGGTAAAAGCCGCTTAACGAGTTATTGCAAAAATTGTTGACTGCTGCTCACGTAAATGTTTTTTTTTTTTATTCACAATTTCCATATTGCTGTTGACCGCAAGAATCAACGACTTAGCAGCTTTTGCTAAGGTTTTGGCAATTTAGAGTATCCACCCTGACGTTCATCCAGTCTTCAAAAATATTTGATTTTTTTTATTGACAAAATATCACCAATACTGACACACAACCATAGGCGCAGCCAGGGGGGGCCCAGGGGGCCCGCCCCCCCCAATTAAAATACCACCAATGATAAAAAAACTATGACAACATAGCCTCGCAATATTTTGTTGCAGTTACGGACGACAAGATAGCCCCGGTCGGGGCCCCTAAATAACAACCTGGGGGACCCTAACTGACAACCACGGAGCGCTTGGACCCCTAACTGACGACCAAGTGACCCTGGGGCCCTTAACTGAGAACTAGGGGGCCCCAGGACCTGTAACTGACAACCAGGGAGCCCCATGGCCTCTAACTAACGACCAGGGTGCCCCGTGGGCCCGGGGCCCCTAACTAACGACCAAGAGGCCCCGGGGCCCCTAACCGACAACCATGGGCCCCGGGGCCCCTAAACGACAACCGTGGGGCCCCGGAGCCCGTAACTGATCATCAGGGTGCCCTGGGCCCCCAACTGATGACCAAGGGTCCCGGGCCAGGGGCTTCTTAATTCAAATTTTTTACAATTTATATGCAAAACCTGTGAAAAATCTAAGAGTTTTGTGCTAAAAGTTGCAACCCCAGGCCCTCGTTCAACGTTATTATGAACTTAATGCGATAACGCAGACGGTAATGCAAACCCCCAATTGAAATACTACCGATGATAAATATAATGAGAGCATAGCCAGTATGTTGTTCTTGTCCGGAATTGCAGTTTCTTAAATTTAGGATTTACGTGTACAAAAGTAAGTAATAATAATGACGACCACGTGTCCACGTTATAGCAATGTCATGCATTTCCTGGAGGTTTCAAAAAACTGTCAAGTGAATTGACTCGAGTCTTCCACGTTTAGGAAAAAAATTATTTTGATTTTGCTTTAAATGTTTTTTTTATGAAAGAACTTAAGGGCGCGATCTTATCTCAAAATCAAGGCGTAACCACGCGGGTTGCACAGGGGGCCCGGGCCCCTTCAATTTAAATGCCAACAATCACAAAAATTTAACAAAAAAAGCTTTTTTCTTCATTTTCAGTTTCTTTTAGCATCTTTGCGTACAACAGTACAGGCGTGCAACAGTAATTAACAATAAATAATATTGACAACCAGGGGGCCCGGCGCACCCCCTTAATTCAATTTTTCCGACCAATTTAAACGTATAACCAGGGTGAAATCAAAAGTTTTGGTCCTAAAAGTTACTATCTCAGTCCCTCATCTAACCTTTTTATGAGCGTAATGCAATAACCACCGTCGTATTTGGCATATGACACAGTGCCAGGGCCCAGCGCTCAGATAGTAGGACTTTTTTTGGTCTTCACTAACATTTGGCAGGAAGATGTTGCAAAAATCCCCTAAGTGCCAGGGACCCCGCGCAATGTATATCCGGCCCAGGAATAGCATGTTTAGTAAGCGTAACCATCAATTGTACCATTTTTCAATAACGATTCACCTCCATTTCGCCAGTTTTTACGTACAAAATACTTTTAAAAAATAGCTTGGAAAATGCTCATTAAACAAATTATTGAATTTCAATTGAGGGGGCCTGGGCCCCTGGCCGTACATGTACCCCTATAACTGGTTAACTTTAGGACAAAACAAAAATCTTGAAGGAAAGTCTTCGAGCGGATTACTATTCACTGCTAAAATATTGCAGGAGACAATGTGCCTTGCAGGAGACAATGGTAAGCAAGGCACATTGTCTCCTGCAATATTTTAGCAGTGAATAGTAATCCGCTCGAAGACTTTCCTTCAAGATTTTTGTTTTGTCCTAAAGTTAACCAGTTATAGGGGTACATGTACGGCCAGGGGCCCAGGCCCCCTCAATTGAAATTCAATAATTTGTTTAATGAGCATTTTCCAAGCTATTTTTTAAAAGTATTTTGTACGTAAAAACTGGCGAAATGGAGGTGAATCGTTATTGAAAAATGGTACAATTGATGGTTACGCTTACTAAACATGCTATTCCTGGGCCGGATATACATTGCGCGGGGTCCCTGGCACTTAGGGGATTTTTGCAACATCTTCCTGCCAAATGTTAGTGAAGACCAAAAAAAGTCCTACTATCTGAGCGCTGGGCCCTGGCACTGTGTCATATGCCAAATACGACGGTGGTTATTGCATTACGCTCATAAAAAGGTTAGATGAGGGACTGAGATAGTAACTTTTAGGACCAAAACTTTTGATTTCACCCTGGTTATACGTTTAAATTGGTCGGAAAAATTGAATTAAGGGGGTGCGCGGGCCCCCTGGTTGTCAATATTATTTATTGTTAATTACTGTTGCACGCCTGTACTGTTGTACGCAAGATGCTAAAAGAAACTGAAAATGAAGAAAAAGCTTTTTTGTTAAATTTTTGTGATTGTTGGCATTTAAATTGAAGGGGCCCGGGCCCCCTGTGCAACCCGCGTGGTTACGCCTTGATTTTGAGATAAGATCGCGCCCTTAAGTTCTTTCATAAAAAAAACATTTAAAGCAAAATCAAAATAATTTTTTTCCTAAACGTGGAAGACTCGAGTCAATTCACTTGACAGTTTTTTGAAACCTCCAGGAAATGCATGACATTGCTATAACGTGGACACGTGGTCGTCATTATTATTACTTACTTTTGTACACGTAAATCCTAAATTTAAGAAACTGCAATTCCGGACAAGAACAACATACTGGCTATGCTCTCATTATATTTATCATCGGTAGTATTTCAATTGGGGGTTTGCATTACCGTCTGCGTTATCGCATTAAGTTCATAATAACGTTGAACGAGGGCCTGGGGTTGCAACTTTTAGCACAAAACTCTTAGATTTTTCACAGGTTTTGCATATAAATTGTAAAAAATTTGAATTAAGAAGCCCCTGGCCCGGGACCCTTGGTCATCAGTTGGGGGCCCAGGGCACCCTGATGATCAGTTACGGGCTCCGGGGCCCCACGGTTGTCGTTTAGGGGCCCCGGGGCCCATGGTTGTCGGTTAGGGGCCCCGGGGCCTCTTGGTCGTTAGTTAGGGGCCCCGGGCCCACGGGGCACCCTGGTCGTTAGTTAGAGGCCATGGGGCTCCCTGGTTGTCAGTTACAGGTCCTGGGGCCCCCTAGTTCTCAGTTAAGGGCCCCCAGGGTCACTTGGTCGTCAGTTAGGGGTCCAAGCGCTCCGTGGTTGTCAGTTAGGGTCCCCCAGGTTGTTATTTAGGGGCCCCGACCGGGGCTATCTTGTCGTCCGTAACTGCAACAAAATATTGCGAGGCTATGTTGTCATAGTTTTTTTATCATTGGTGGTATTTTAATTGGGGGGGGCGGCCCCCTGGGCCCCCCCTGGCTGCGCCTATGGTTGTGTGTCAGTATTGGTGATATTTTGTCAATAAAAAAAATCAAATATTTTTGAAGACTGGATGAACGTCAGGGTGGATACTCTAAATTGCCAAAACCTTAGCAAAAGCTGCTAAGTCGTTGATTCTTGCGGTCAACAGCAATATGGAAATTGTGAATAAAAAAAAAAAACATTTACGTGAGCAGCAGTCAACAATTTTTGCAATAACTCGTTAAGCGGCTTTTACCGAACGTCCGTATTTGCGCATATGCGTAAAAAAATACGGATATGCGTAAAAAAATACGCACATGCGTATAAAAATTTTACTCTTGCTGGTTTGTTTTATATTGTCTTTACCAAACATGCGTATTTTTCAGCATGCGTAAATCTGCATGCGTATTTTTTACGCTAGGCAAAGAATAGAATACGGACACGGTTTGCGTATTTTTCGGGCATTTATAAAGAAATTTTTTTGCAGAGTGACTTGACAAAGTTGCTTAGTGAAGAGGTTGTGTTACTTGCCCCTGAAACCTTTAACCTAGGTTCGGTTGTTACCAAATATAAACCTTTATTTTTACACAAGCGTAATAAACTTTTTTTGCAATCAATTTTGGAATTTTTTGTTTGAAAATTTTTACAAAGGTTCTAAACTAGGCCTAAAATACCTTACTCGATTATTCGACGTTTTTCTTCAAGTGTTTAGTTCCTTATTACATCATATCTTTTGTTCTCGCTGTAATACGCCGAAGTGTGTAACGAGTTGGAGTGGCCCATCTGCTCGGCAATGAAAAGCTACTGGTAACCCTACCGTATTTTTGCGAGCAAATCAAACTGGATTCTTCGGAAGCAACTCAGTCGATGTTTAGATTTTTGAGATAAGGTAATTGTTCTCACGGTAAATCGCTAACTAGGCATTTTCAAGGTTAAGTTGTTCAGCGAACCACAAACAAATCAACCACAATTCATAGCAAGATGTTATCATTGCGTCTGTAAATATCCTTTGCTGTTGCAAGCATTTAAAATACACGATTGTGCAGTAGTTGGATGTGGTTTGAATGGACGAGTGGTAAAGTCAATGTGCATGCAGTTTGATTTTGTTCAGGTTTGTGTCTGTAGGTTGGAATACATCGAGGGCAACAACTGTTTTACAATTAATTACTGAATTTTTGAAAAGGTTAATTTTTAGAAAGATGTATGGAATTAGAGTGAAGCAACTTTGGGGAGATTAATTAAGAAGAGTACAAACAGATATTCTATTGCTCGTTTCAGGTTTTCTCATAACAAGTTTAATTTCAAAGCCAAGAAAAGTTTGGCCATGGCCCAACATCGAGCCTAGCATAACCCTTAAAAATCAGAAGCTTAAAACCAAAGTAATAATACACCTAAGCATTATTGAAGAGGGCTTCAGGCTGCGAATTATTCGATTAAAGATTTATGCTAGGCTTTTATAATATTATAACGTTACACTGCAGCTTTGAAACTCCCGATACGCTAGTGCTCAGGCGTTAGGCGCGCAACGAGGTTGCTAAGAAAAGGAGGGCTTGAATCCAAAGCAAAATTTCCTTGTACGAAAACTGTCCCAATTGAGCAAGCTGTTGAGCAAACTAACACAACTCAAGCTTTTACTTGCAAAGGCTTGGGGGCGGAGCATCATCAAGCCGCTGGAGACCATGGCTTGCGCGAAGGCCTCAAATAGAAATTTTGTCAAGGAGTGCCTGTACGGAGACTGAAAATTACGATTGTGTTACGTCATAGCATTAAATCCTGATTTGCTGTATTGCATTTTCGAATTTTTGATTTGTTTGCCGTCACGCAAAGAGCGCGGTCTGCAGGGCATTTTTGCAGCTGTTGTAATTTAGCTCGAAACTTAATGCAAATTGTTGGAATTTTGTACGTGTTTAAATTTGTGTATAATTAAGTTTGTTTCTTTCTCTATGCTCGACGCATGAAGAAGGCAAACTTTGCAATTCTTGCCTGTGATGGCAAGCGTTCTTCAAATCATTCTTCTTTTTAAGACCTGATGGTCAGACGCTAAAATGACGTTACTTAAGTATAAGATATTTGTTAACGTGCATTTTTTGGTTAAGCCAGCTGGGCTTTTCTTTGTTTAGCTCGCCAAGTCCTTGGCCTTGGCCTAGGCCTCGAAGCCTCAAGTCCTCGAAAATTGCCCTGTCCTCGGCTCGAGGACAGCACTATTTTTTAAACAGTTGAAATTTCGTTGGAAAGCGCTAGAAACCTCGCGGAAAATTTGCGAGCAGTTTTTTTGTTTTCCTCACTTGGAGCATAGACGTAGCCAAGGGGAGGATGGCAGGGGGTCCGCCCCTTCCCAATTGAAATTTCACCAATGACAAAAATGTGACAAAAAATCCTATAGTTCCTTCAGTTTCAGTTTCTTTTTAGCATTTTTCGTTTACAACAGTATAACTATAACAACAATATTGAAGGCCAGGGGCGCCAGGTCCCCCTTCAATTCTATTTTTGCCAGCCAATTTAAACGTATAACCCGAAGAAAATGGAGAGTTTTTGTCCTAAAAGTTGCTATCTCAGGCCCACATCTAGCCTTTTTGTGAACGTAATGCATTAATCAGGGCCAGATTTACCATAATATGACGCAGTACCAGCAGTAGCGTAGCCATGGTGGAGGCGGGGGCTATAACCCCCTCCATTGGCCTGTCAACCAAAATGCAGAACAAGAAAAATATCACGTTTTTAGCTTTTTTGAGACTGTTTTTTGCGCTGGAATTGACTAAAAAGTGATTTAAAGTACCATTGGAAACATATATTCAGGGGGGGGGCTAATTGTCAAAAATAAAGTCACAAATCAATGAAAACTTTGAAAAAATCCCCGAAAATAAGCAATCAAATTTGATCGCTGATGTAAAAACGCCCAACATAGGTTTTATCAACAAATATATTATAAACTCAAGAATAAGAGGAGGGGGGCTATTCAGTGTGAGTTAATTACCATAGTCACTTCACTCAAATATCTTTCCATTAGCCCTTCTCCCAATTATTTTTTTTATGAAATATAGATGAAATAGATTACACCGAGTGAGTTTTATTGAATAATAGGATTTTATGATTTACCAGCAAGTAAACAAGAGAACTGCAATGTTATCATTAGCCAGTAGCCACTCCCCATATAGCCCATTAATGCAACCAGTTGAATTATGTTGCGCTGCCAATTTCTACGCCACGTTTTAAAAGCAATATTTTTCATTAAAATAGCTCTAAAATTAAGTTCATTTTGCCAAAAAATGCAAAATTTTCGAGCGCTGGAGGCTCCGCCCCCAGACCCCCAAAGCAGCCCCCCCATTGTGAATTTCTGGCTACGCGCCTAAGTACCAGCTAGGGTCCCCGAGTTAAAATCGTAAGACTTTTTTTGTTCTTCACCTATATTTGGCAGAAAGATGTTGCGAAAATCTCCAAAGTGCCATGGGCCTAGCGCGAAGTAAATCCTGCCGGCAATAACATGGTTAGTAGACGTAACCATCTATCGTACCAATTTTCAATAACAATTCAGTAATTCACCTCCAACCTCGCCGCTTTTTATGCACAAAATACTTTTTAAAAAATTAGTCATGAAAAATGCTGAGTGAACGAATCATTGAACTTCAATTGAGGGGGCTGGCCGAACATGTACTGCTTTAACTGGTTATTTTCATGACAAAACTAAATCTCTAAGGAAAATCTTCCAGGGATTATTATTTACTGCTAAAATGCTGCAAGAGACAATGCACCTTGCTTTCCCCTACCTGGACCAAATCACTTACTATTAAATTTAACTCCAAAATGCAAGATGTTAAACGTGTTTTGGACTTAAATTGCAAGTAGAAGGAGTATTAAACAATTTGATTTTTTCAATTGGCTTTCAAATGGCAAAAATTTAGTGCTTTTAAATGGCTCTGAACACTTACGATATGTGATTCAATGGCATTAAAATAGCTTTTTTTCCAAAAAACTACAAAAAATCGCCCAACGGTTTGGGGCTTCGCCCCCAGACCCCCAAAGCCTCCGGCGGATGGGGGCCCCCACCCCCAGATCCCCGTTTGTGATACCTTTGAGTTACACCAGCTTTCTCAACACGCTTCCAAAGTTAAATATTTGCGTTTTTCACCTATTAGTTTAACCCCACTCCCGTTGCAAAATCCGGGTTACGTGCCAACAGGCAACGATTTCAGATCTTCCATCCTACGATATCTTTATCAAACAAAAACTTCCTCTTTGGAAAAATTTTGATGACGTCATTGCATGTGGTTTGTGGTTTAAGCCTCCCCCAATCAAAAATTCTGGGTACGCCAATAAATTGGAGATCGCCTGAAAAAAATTTTTGAAGACTTTTTTTTCGGAGAACACTTGCGCCTGTGTCCTTGGCCTCGAGCGTTCCTGTCTTTGGCTTCGAGAGGTTCTGTCCTCGAAAAGGCTGTCCTTGGCCTTGGCCTCGGATTTTTTTTGTGTCCTTGGCCTTGGTCTCGAGCCTTGTGTCCTCGACTCCACCTCTGCTTGTCATCGTATACCCTCTTCTCAGATTACTCTGATCAAAGTCTGACAACAAGGTCACCAGAAAGGGGATTCTCGGCCAGTATCACACTGGCATTCCACTTAGCTTAACCGCGAGTGCCAGTGTGACTCTGGTCGAGAATCCTCTTTCTGGTGACCTTGTCAGACTTTGATCAGAGTAATCTGAGAAAAGGGTACGATGGCTAGAGCAGAAATTGCTCTTGTGTGTAGTTTTAAGGTTCGGGTGGGCTGCCAGGATAGACTATGCGTGAATTCAGATGTTGATGAAACACTAGCCTAGAAAGCAGATATGTGAGGTAACTGCTATCTCACAATTGCAAAAAAAATTTATGTTCCAAATCTGCAAGGTAAATTCCTTTCTGAATTACTAGGCTAAAGACAGAAGCTTCAACCTCCCCAACGCCCTGTTACCCAATAGTAGCTGCTCTAGTCCGTATTAACACATTTTTGCAGAGGTGGGCAAAGCGCAACTTTGGCAACTTAAGCGATTAATTGCGCTGCGCTTTCAAAATGTTTCAGTTAAAGCGTAATTCTATACTTCGAGCTTATTTTTGTTTCAGTTCGATTGCAATATTGATCAATATTGGCTATTTTAGCAAATTACTTACTCTTTTTCTGTCTAAAATAGCAAAAATACGGTTTATTTGAATTGTGTCTGGCAATTTTAATTGCGGGAGTTAAATTGCGCTTTGACATTGGACCAAAATGCCGTTCCGCCATTGCGAAGTTCCTTTGCCCTTCAACTGAATCAATAAATTCATCGTGGAAGTTAAATTTAACAATTAATTGGCGCATTTTACGCTGAGGTGTTAGTGGCAGAAAAAATAGGTGTCCTTTCGGTCTAATGTTGTTCGTGCCCACCTCTGCATTTTTGACAAAGTATGAAATGCACAGCTAGCGTGACCATTTATTTGTTTCAAAATGCAAACTATGTAGTGATGAAATATAATAAATGAGACGAAAATAGCTACACCATAGCTTATAATTCAGTGGCCAACGAAACGCAAATTTACTTATTTCTATCATACTTATTCATCAAACAGTCTCAAAAAATTGATTGAAATTATTGTTTAAAAAAGCCAGCTTCAACACACTTGTTTAAACAATTTTTAGCAAAAAAATTGCTAGCATTGAAAGACACTTTTAGTAAATCTCGAGACCAATCGCGGGCCGCAAAAACTAGTTATGCAAGCCACGCTTTGTGTTAACTCCAGCAATTGCGCGCGGTTTGGTCGGACACACGCTCTTCATCTGTAACAGAAATTTATTGACAGATATTGAATACGCGCCTTTGACGTTTGCTTGATAGCGATGTCGATAGCAGTTTTAGCGCACAAGAAATAACACGAATTACTGTAAGCCGAGCACCCAAACCACGCAGAAACCATAAAACAAAATTTACACAATACATATAGGTCTACTCGCACGGTAATCAAGCAATCTAGTGGTAAGTAATAGCTTAACGGTGCAGCCTTAACTGACAGATGGTAGATAAGCTAGTAAGTAAGAAATTTATTTGGCCTTAATAACAGACAACATCGTCATCGTTCAAACAAATATTCGTATAACATTACATTGGATGAGGCCAGGGAGCACCGAGGAACGTTATCGTTTTCGAGTCAAGATGCTCCCCGGCTCAAATCTTAAATTGCGAGTTATAGTACAAGCATCAGATACCGGTGTACAAACAGGCAAACGTTGCAATAAACGGCACAAAAAGCAAAGTGATAAAATTGCGTCATTTAATCGGATTAGTACAGTATGAGATCAACAGCAAGTGGTAAGATATTCTCGGCACTTTTGTTTTAAACGTAGTCCAGGAGAAATTGTTTATGTCTGATGGTAGTAGTGACCAATGTTGTGGCCCTCTAGACGATAATTGAGTTCTTCTCCAATCGTTTAGATACTCTTGGTAAGAATAATTTGGTTGTTTTTGCTTGTCTCGTATTATATTTGCGCAAATCTTTAATTTTAGTAAAGAGCGATTGAATAATAATCGGCAACTTATTCCAATTTAGTTGGTACATAAACTTTCCCAATTCCAGTTGATAGATATCATGTCATTTAAGTAGTTTCAGTTGTTTGAAAAGCGATGTGATATGATCAAATTTTCGACTACCTGTAATAGTTCGAACAATATTGTTTAGTCTCACTTCCAATTCTCTCTGTACTGATTTAAATGTAGATCCCCACTGAATTCGCCTATACACAAGACTATAGGATAACGTAAGCAAAATACGGTCAAGTAAAAGGTTACGAACACAAAAAACAATCCGGAATATTGTGCGAGTTGCAATGAAACATGCTTTACGTGAGGAGTCCAGTTAAGCTATCATTGTGATATCCACCAAGATATTTCACACTGTCGGTTCTGCTCGATACGGTATCATTTATGGACAAGATGAAGTCCCATACAACAGTTTGTGGGAGTGCTTATTGATTAGCATAAAATTCGCTTTATTGTAATTTAATGATAGTTTATTTGAAGCTCTGCATTAACACTAATTTGTAAATTGTTTATATCTGTATCCGAGAGACTAAGATACGTATCATCCGCAAACAAAGTAGTTTAAAATTTGTAAGCTTAGGGGAGATCAATTTTATATATTAAAAACAAGAGTGGGCCCAAGTACGATTTTTGTGGGATACCACAACTAATACTTTCATAACTAGACATAGTGTTCAGTATTTTGATGTAGGCCTACTGGTAACTGTTTGTTTAGTAGCTTCACATTAAGTTTAATACAGTTCCTCTCATTCCAAACGATCGTTCAAGCTTATGCAATAAGATTTCGTGATCTACAGCGTCAAAAGCTTTTAACAGATCTAAAAACAAGCAACAAGAATTGCGATTATGATCAACGTTTTCAGGTAAATTTTCACAAATATGGCTACAGCATGAATTGTTGAGAAGTTTTTCCTAAAGCCAAACTTGGTTTCACTTAGCAAGGTATATTTTTTTATTTGATTGTTTGCGTACTATTTGGCCCAAATGCTACCAGCTCGCAAACCTTGGGAAGAGTTACCAGAACGGCGACCAATTAAAAACAAGCGATGCAAAAAAGTTGTCTTCCTGCAGGAAAGACAACTGCGGGAAGACAACTTTTTTGCATTGCTTGTTTTTAAGTAGTTGCCGTTCCGTTGACTCTTTCCTACGCTTCTGCGCAAGTAGCCTTTAGGCCATTTAACGCGCAAAACGATTAAAAATGAAAAGCTCTGACTAGCAAACGTCAAAACATCATAATTTGAAAATGACTTTCAATAAAGTCGATTTCATTTTGCTTTCGCAATAAGCTTTTCGGACAGAACTCTTCAGTTGCGATCTCTGTCTGGTTTGGTATGTGGTGAGCAGGATCTTTTAAAGACCGAATGCAGTAAGGAGAAATGCACTCTGCAACTGAAGAGTTCTGTCCGAAAAGCTTATTGCGAAAGCAAAATGAAATCGACTTTATTGAAAGTCATTTTCAAATTCTGCACCACCTCAAAATTGTTCAAAACATCATAAATAAATTATTACTAAGTTATATTTTTCTAGAAACGTGCTAATTCTACGATAGATCTTTTTTTCAAAAAGTTTACGAGCTGTGACAGTGACGAAACGGGACGATAATTGATGGTCTTATTTTTGCCTCCTTTTTTGAATGTAGGAATTACTTCAGCAATTTTAAGTTATTCTGAAAAAACACCTTCTGATACACACAAATTCAATAAATCGTTCAGTGCTGTAGATATTACAATTTTACCAAACTAAATAAATTTTGTCTCAATATCATTTTGGTGTTTTCATTTTTTATTGCTTAGTTAGTTAATTATTGCTTCTACTTTAGCTGAAGTTGAGGGTTCCAAGAAGAAAAAGCTTTCACATCGTTTTGTTTTGACAATCCCGCACCTAACTTGTGCAATCAAAGAACCTATTGTTTTTTCCAATATTCGCAAAATACTTAGCCTATTGAATGTTTCTGCAATAGTTTGGGAGTCATTAATTTTGAAGTAGTTTGGGAGTTAGATACTGTTATCATAATCGGCATGATTAGTGGAAAACACCTTCTGATACACATAAATTCAATAAACCGCTTAGTGGAGTAGATATTGCAGTTTTACGATACTTGATAAATTTTGTTTTAATATCATTTTGACGCTTTGAATTTTTGGTGCTTAGTTAGTTAATTAATTTTGTCATTTAGAAAAAAAACTATAAACTAATCAACATTAACACTCACCAAAAATTCTTTGACCAAACTCGTTGTCCAAATCACAGTCAATCACTGTGCTATAAACTAAAACACTAGCTGAAAGTTAGCTTATATAAGGCACTTTAGGCCTAGTAATAACTTACTTAAACAACTGCCGATAGGCCTACAAAAAAATTAGTTAAGATCAAATTATAACTGAAAGCTAATCTTTTAGCCTAACCCCTAACTACCCGTTTTGTCTAACCTATCTGCCTGGTAAAAAACTTGAAAAGCTCTTACCTATTTGGCCTAGCTCATCAGCTTGCAGTGTTCATACGTACTTCAGCACTCTTTCAGACTGAAATAATATAGCCAATAGCTTATCGGGCACATACGAAATCAGTCGTAATTTATATACTAATATATTTTATTAAAATTGATTTCACCCCAGCGGGGCATCATCAGTTAAGTCTAAAAGCAATCAGCGTGTACTTTAAAACCAAAACATAAAATACATGAAATCATAAAATATATACAAAAAGACTATTACAGCATTCAAGTTAAAAATTAAACAGAACAGACTCCAATATGAGGTGATATTAAAGAAAATATAATACTGAACATTAGAAAAATCTCTTTTGTAGTGCAAATTTATTGAAACCTTGTCTGATCTAAACCACAACGCCGTCAGAAAAGAAAGCTATTCAAAAAAGTAAAAAAGTAGCAAACCCAACAAAAAAATATACAAGGTGTGTTTGATACGTAACGGAACTGGGTCTATAAATGTTTTATTTTATTTGAGAAGTAAATTTTACAACATTGTAGACAACGCGAAATCGCTTCTGTCTGCCGTATCTTACGTCTCTACACGCGTTAACTTGCCTTCAAGAGTATATTGTCTACGGTTTCTGTAGAAAAGTACGCCTGTTAGCAGATTCAGATATCAAAAACGAACGTAAACATTACTGGGTTCCGCTAAATAACTCACACAATTTGAACACGTACAGTACATCAAATATCCATAGAGAAAGTAACAACTACGGTACTATCACGAATTGAGAATCAGACTGAGAATACTGATCAGAATAATTGCAATAAATAACCAAACTCAACGATGGTTTCGTCTTCAGGCAGACAGAAAGCTGTAACTCCAAGCAACCTCTAAAGTGGGCCCCCGGGAAACAGTACAGAAACAACTTGAGAAGGAGGACAATTGTCCAGTAAAAAATTACTCTTAAACTTAAGCAACAGCTTAGGGGAAAATAAGTCCAAAATATAAATATGCCGGGACCCACCCAGAACAAATTTGAGGCCTCGGGGAAGAACTGCAATTCTGAAATATCCAAAAAAGCTTGCTAATTTCTGATGCAATCTGATTCTTGACAATTTCAAATTTCAAAAATTCTCGGTAATTCTGAGAGTAAAAATTTTATGTCCTTCCTCGACTACAACCAATTTCGACTGACACTCACCAAAAGAGTTATAGCGCGAAAATTCAAGAAAACAGTTTCAAATGATTGTGCAACAGTTAATTTGCATGCTGTAGAAAAGGCGCGATAAATCGCTAGATCGATGTCATCACGTGCGTTGTTACATTACATTGGAAAACCTTAGAAGTCAAATATACGTGAAAAGCTAAATGCAACAAAGCGAGTGTTCGCAACCAGGTATAAACAAGGAAACATAAGCGACGTTACAAACATATCGCCTTCAAAGTAATCTCTTCGGGCTCGAGTGTACTTTTCCAATCTCCTCTGCCACGCTTCCACGCAGTCCTGGAAGGATTCTTCCGGGATCGCTCGGAGCTCTCTCGTCACAGCTGTTTTAATGGCTTCTGAATCTTGAAAACGAGTTCCTTTGATGACTTCCTTGAGTTTGGGAGACTAAAAGAAGTCACAAAGGGCCTGATCTGGAGAGTAGGGTAGATGCTCCAGTACAGCAATGCTATTTTTGGCAAAAAAAACTCCCGAATTCCCAAGGCAATATGAGCTGGTGCATTGTCATGATGAAGCAGCCATGACCTCGTTTCCCACAGATTTCTTCTTTTCTCCCTCACTGAGCGCACCAGACGTCGCAAGATGTTTTTGTAGACGTGCTGATTAATAGTTCAGCCTTGTGGCAAGAATTCTGCGTGGACGATTCCACGGACATCAAAAAAAGAGATCAGCATCACTTTGGTTTTGGGCTTGAACACCTTCGCCTTTTCGGGTCTTGGTGACAATGTGCTCTTCCATTCAAGGCTCTAGAAGTGGATCGTACTCGAAAATCTATGACTCATCGCCAGTTACAACTCTTTTCAGTAAGTTGGGTTCAGTTTCGAGTTGCTCCAAAATGTCTTGACACACTTGCACACGCCGCTCCTTTTGTCCTTCATTCAGCAACCTTGGTACAATTTTTGCTCAGACCTTCCTCATCCCCACATCTTCCGGAGTGATCCTCCATACTCTCTCACTATTCATACCCAGCTCATCTGCTATCATTTTAAAAGTAAGACGGCGATCGCTCCGCACCTTTTGTCTCACACGCTCAACATTTTCATCTGTTCTGCTTGTGGATGGCCTCCCACTCTTGCGATGATCTTCCACCTTCTCTCTTCCCTCTTTGAACCTACTGAGCCACTCAAAAAGACAAGTTTTTGACATCGTGTCATCACCATAGACTTCTTGAAGCAACTTTAGTACTTCAGCGGGAGTTTTTTCTAAACGGACAAGAAATTTCAAATTGATTCGTTGTTCGACGCTCAACCTTTGCACCAAAAAAAAGCCAAAAATTCTTAATTTTATCAAATTTTCAAAAACGGTCACTAAGAAAGTGCCTTGACAGAAAAACGTGCAAAAAAGAATTTAGTGGCCAGGCGTACCCCTTTAATTGAATTTATTCCAAGCAATTTAAACGTATAACAAGGGTGAAATCAAGGGTTTTTGTCCTAAAAGTTGCTACCTCAGTCCCTCATCTAAACTTTTTATGAACGGAATGCAATAACCAGCACCGTATTTGCCATGTGGCAGTGCCAGAGCCCTGCACTCAGATATAATAACACTTTTTTGGTCTTCACTTATATTTGGCAAGAAGATGTTGCAAAAATCCCCTAAGTGCCAGGGGCCCCGCGCAATGTATATCCGGCCCGGGAATAGCATGTTTAGTAAGCGTAACCATCTATTATATTACTTTTCAATAACGATTCACATCCATTTCGCCAGTTTTTACGCACAAAATATTTTTAAAAAATAGCTAGGGAAAATGCTCATTGAACAAATTATTGAATTTCAATTGAGGGGGCCTGGGCCCCTGGCCGTACATGTACTATAATGGCTGGTTAACTTCATGAAAAAGCAAAAATCTCCAAGGAAAATCTTCCAGTGGATAATTATTTACTGCTAAAATATTGCAGGAGACAATGTGCCTTACTTCCACCTACATGGACCAAATCACTTACAATTAAATTTTTACATCATAATGCAAGATTTTGAACGTGTTTTGGACTTTAATTGCAAGTAAAAGGAGGATTGAGCAATTAAATTTTTTCGAATGGTTTTCAAATGTTATAAATCTAGTTCTTTCAAATGGCTGTGAACACGTGCGAAATGTGATCCAATGGGATTAAAATAGCTTGTTTTTCCAAAAACGTACAAAACTCGGCCATCGGCTGGGGGCTTTGCCCCCAGGCCCTGGTCTGTGATACGTTTGAGTACACTAGCTCACTCATCAGGTCTCCTAAGTTAGACATTTACACTTTCTAACTATTAGTTTTCGCCCTCTTCCTTTAGCAAAATCTTGGTTAATTGCCAACAACAGGCCATGACATTAGATCTTCCATTCTACGATATCCTTGCCCAACAAAAAGTTCCTTTTTTTGAAAATTTTGATGACGTCATTGCATGTGATTTGTGGTTTGGGCCACCCAAATCAGAAATCCTGGCTATGCCTATGCTTTTAAAATTGATATCGTAAAAAATATCTGTAAACATGTTATTCTTTTTACCGAGTACATCACTTTCTTGTCATGTAACATAATTTATGGCTGATTGTAAAAAAAAAAATTGATGATAAGTTAATTGCCCCACATAATAATAATCAATTCCCCTCATAAAATTGTCTCAGAGAATAATCGATTCCAATCATAAAACTTAAAAGCATAATAAAAATTTGCAGTATGGTTGCGTCTAATTAGTTTCAATGATCAATTATGCTCGTACACTTAGGTGTTGTACACTTGCATGGTATTAAATGATCAACGGGAATCCCAAACACGTCTCCATAACATCACCATATAGAAGAGCATTGAATTTACATAAGCAGCAAAGCCTGTCATTACATTTAGATTTATCATACAATCTGCAAAATATTAATAATACTCATCTGTCATTACTATGGCAAGCTATAGTATTGCAAAAAGATATCAAACGTAAGCATTTCTCACAAAGTATTTTACTGTAATAACTAACTAAACGCTACTTATACGAATAGTATAGTAACTTAACTATATGTATTAAACAAAAAACTTGTTTGAAAATCACTGACGTGACACACTCAACTCCAAATTTCAAAACTGTTGTTAAATAAGAAAAATCAGCATTTGATTGGGCATCACCATTTCTTAAACAAAAACTAAATATCTTTGTATATCTTACAAAATAAAATATCTGGTAAAATCAAATGTTTTTAGGTCATGCTATTATCTTCAACTAACACCTTGCTACAAATACCGTAAGATGATTTACCTAAGTATGTTTTTTGTTTAGTATATGCTTTCTTGCTTAGTGCTTGTTAGGGTTTAACATGCTAGAACATAATCAGCTTAATCAAACTAGCAAATTTCAGCTCTGACACAATTTTTACTTATTAGGCAACTCAAAAACCCTTTAAAACTAATATCAATCCACTTTATTACAACAACAATAACATTACATGCTATTATTCTACGGTACTGAAAAAACATTTTTTAAATTTAATTTACATATAAGCAAAGTTATTACTGAAAAAGCTTTCTCATATTTCAACTAGCTCTAATTCAGATTAACAGTAGCCAATTTAGTAATTGTTATCGTATGAACAATGAAGTCAATCAATTATCACGGCTATTAAGTTATTACTCAGCAGCCTACATGCAGAGCTATCTTTTTGGTTTTGATTAGTTGAATACTGTAGACAAAAAAAAAAACAGAATATGTACCCACTAAAAATGCCGATAAAAATTGGCTTAATGGTTACACAAATTAGGTTACTACGCAGTTGTAGTCCAGTATAGTCCAATCACCTCCGCATCGACAATCTCGATTACACCACTCTATATCATACAATACCCGAATACAATCACAAAAGATGATCTATTTTCCTAAATTCTCTACTTTTCGGACTCAAAGATCAATTAAATACCAACGAACAAAAAATAGAACTCGTTTTCAGTAGACTAAAGGAATCAACCATTTAATAAACTCAAAGCAATTTTAGATAATCGATTAATAGAAGACTACCATATAAATTTTTAAAGGAACTTTGCTCAATATTCTCTTTAATAGCTAGAATACCTTAATTTCAACTCATTGTCAGGGATGATTTAAATTTCCGGATGGCTGCTTGACGAGAAGACCTTAAACGGTAACTTAGTCTCCGGTCGAGATTGCTTATTACTGTATAAGTTAATAATTTTGTTGTTATTCTTTTTTAGTTGTTTTCTCTGTTATCTCGACAATAAATTTGTAAGCATGTATGCCATGCACATAAGTAAACTGTCGTCAAAATTACCTGCTTGGAACGAAGCCAGAAATCCTCTTTGATCTGGTTTTGAATTAGCAATATCCAAACTAACCCGGAAAGCAACTCGAATCCGATTAGATCGAGAAAGTATTACATCACCTCTTCCAATATCAAAAAAAGGTTCCTTATTTTCATAAATTGAAACTTCTTCTTCAAATTTCTGTGACAAAACATTTATTTTTCAGCAAAACTTAAACTTTTATCTAAAAAGCTTAATAATAAAGCAGATCGAATGCTACTATGCACTTTGTAATAAAAGTTGTGGGGTCATCTAACATTGTCGTGCGATATTTATTCTACAACAGTTTCACTGTTTGAGAGGTCCACAAACTTAACTCAAAAAAGCTTGATTAAATAGTTTTTTGTTTTTTACTTCTTCATGGTTTTCAAATTTCCTTACTCCATAAACCATGCACAGTGGTGTCTGAACCACTACCCTAATGCTGTTTTCATTACCAATAAATCCGACGTGCCACCAGTAGGTGGAGCGGTAGCGCGGTCGTGTTAAGAACGGCAGGTTTGAGGCTTAAATCTCCGGATGATCAAGTCGGACACAGTGTTGCTAACGACTCGCCACCGCCGCGTCATTCTTTCGTAAGAAACTGTGTTTGTCTGGGCACAATGATGCGAAGATGGGCCCCGCAAACTCGTTACACTCTTTAAGGTAATATAGTAAGTATAATAGCAAAGTGATATGATGGATCCAACGTCAAGTAAATGACATCTTACAAAATTCTCAATAACAAGAGTTTGAATTTCAAAAAAAAATTTCTTGTAGCCCTAAGCTAATTGGGAAATTGCATAAGTTTGAAAATTTTTTTAGGTTTTTAAAATGCATTGAAAAAATTTGTGTTATTCATACTGTATGTGAAAAACTACCAAGCTTAGAAATGAGGAGTTGCAGTTGGGGTGGATAAATAGCAACCGCATGCATGCTTATTCTTGAGGTATCACGTGAGTGCAATATTATCGGCCAAAAGCAGACAAATTTCAGCAGTTACAAAGTCAAACTTGAAAATCTTTCAAATTAGAAAAATTAAAGCTCATATGCTTGCGATATAGTTTATTGCTTTTCACAAAAATACGTCTACCAACAGCGGAGTTTTATTATAATCTTTTATTTTTTGGGGGGGCGGGGGCTGTTAAAGTAGATTACTGAAGCTGTTTCAGAATGACAATTTTGTGATAGACTTGAGCTAGCGAAACATAATACGTATCACGGTAAAAAAAACTTTCCGAAAGAACTTGCGTAACGGCCAAAATGATTTGCTTTATTCCGTGGCAACTACAAGAGGCAATTTGACAAGCTTTCAAGCTGTTATGTAAGAATGCAGAAACGTGGCAATAACTTTTGAAACAATAATCTTTTCGGCAGCTAATTTTTCACGCAAAACATCAAGCACTCACACAGTAAAATCTGCAATGCTAATGAGAGTCAAAAAGTTCAAAAACAATAATCAATGACTAGTGCCGTCGCCAGAGCAAACGAGATAATGGGGCACTAGCGATAGTAAGGAGCGGAATTGAAATACACTAAATTTTAACGCATTAAAACTGATCTTTTTACTGCAACAAATTATACACAATTTTGAAAATTCTGTATTTATTTTTATAATGGAGACATGATATAAGTCAGGCAGCGTTTCTATTTTGGTTGCTCATAAAAATTACATGTTTATTCACCAAGTTGCGTTAGCCATGAGGCAGCAAAAGGATCTTTTGGTCTTGGGGGTCAAGCTTGAATCAAAGGATGAAATTTTTTGCTTGCAAATTGTCTCAAATGAGCAGCGTACTAAATAACAGAGGTGGAGTTTTCGAGGACACATTTGAAGTCTTTTTGCCTTGGCCTCGAAGCTCAAGTCCTTGGTTTTGGCCTCAAACCGTGCAAGTCCTTGAAAATGTCCTGTTCTCGGCAAGAAGACAGCGTTGCTTTTTGATTGGTTGAAAGAAAAATAACCTAACATAAAAATTTCTTGAAATCTGACAAAGTCGCAGCCAGAATTTTTGATTGCTGGTCCCCGATCCACAATCACATGCAAAATGACATAATCGAAAATTTTCAAAAGGAGGTACTTTTTACGGGACGAAAATATCTTAGAATCGAAGATCAGAAACCTGGGTAAACAGGATGTTGCTTCAGGGGGAGGGCTTGAACCAGAAGTTAATATTTTCAAAATATGCCTTAAATTTTATTGTGAAGGTGCGGTTAAGAAATTATTGTAACTCAAACGTATCAAAGGTAGGGGTCTGGGGGCATAGGTGTAGCCAGGATTTTTGGTTGGGGGGGGCCCAAACCACAAATCACACGCAATGACGTCATCAGAAATTTTGGAAAAAGTATTTTTTTGTGGGGCAAAGATATCGTAGAATGGAAGATCTGAAGCCGTAGCCTGATGGCACTTTGCCAGGATTTTGGTAAAGGGAGAGGGCGAAAACTAATTGTTGAAAAGTGTAAAAGTCTAACTTGGAAGACGTGTTGAGTAAGCTAGTGTACTCAAACGTATCAGAGACGAGGGTCTGGGGGCAGAGCCCCAGCCGCCGATGGCTATGGGGGTCTGGAGGCAAAGCCCCCAGTCGCTGGGCGATTTTTGTAAGTTTTTGGAAAAAAAAGCTATTTAAATCCCATTGGATCACATTTCGCACGAGTTCAGAGCCATTTCAAAGAACTAGATTTTTAACATTTCAAAGCCAATCGAAAAAATTTAGTTGTTCAATCCTCTTTTTGCAATTAAATCCCAAAACACGCTTAGAATCTTGCATTATGGTGTAAAATTTTAATTGTAAGTGATTTGGTCTATAGGGGGAAGTAATAAACATTGCCTCCTGCAATACTTTAGCAGTAAATAATTAAGTTTATAATAATGTTAAACGAGGGCCTGGGGTGGCAACTTTTAGGTCAAAACTCTTAGATTTCTCACACCTTTTGCATATAAATTGTTAAAAATTTGCATTAAGGGACCCCTGGCCCGGGAACCTTGGTCGTCAGTCAGGGGCCCTTGGGCTCCCTGGTTGCCAGTTAGAAGCCCCGTAGCCCTTTGCTTGTCGGTTAGAAGCCCAGACCCCCTGGTTGTTAATTAGGGGCCCTGGGGCTCCCTGGTCGTCAGCTAGGGACTCCAGGAGCCTTTGGTTGTTGGTCAGGGGCCCTGGGGCCCCCTGGTCATCAATTAGGAGGGCCCCGGGGCCCCTCGTTGTCGGTTAGGGGGCTACTGGCCCCCTGGTTGTTGGTTAGGGCCTTGGGGCTCCCTGGTTGTGAGTTAGGGGCCCCCGGGGCCCCTGGTTGTCAGTTAGGCACTCCGGGGCCCCCTGGTTGTTGGTTAGGAGCCCTGGGGCCCCCTGGTTGTCGTTTAGGGGCCCCCTGGTTATCGGCCTGGGCCCCCCTGGTTGTCAGTTAAGGGGCCCCCTGGTTGTTGGTTAGGGTCCCTTGGTTGTTAGTTAGGGCCCTGGGGCCCCTGGTCGTCAGTTATGGGCCCCCTGGTTTTCAGTTAGAGGTCCCGGACCCCTGGTTTTCGGTTAAGGATTCCAGGGCCCCCTAGTTGTTAGTAAGGGCCCCCTGGTTGTTGGTTGGGGGCCCCAGGACTCACTTGTTGTCATTAATATTATTGCTATTTACTGTTATGTGCGTAATTACTGAAAAAAAACTGCAACTAAACATCGCCAGGCTATGTTGTCATAACTTTTTTTCGTTAGTGGTATTTTGATTGGGGGGGGCCCGGGCCCCCAGGGCCCCCCCCCTGGCTACGCCTATGTCTGGGGGCAGGGCCCCCAGCTGCCGGAAGCTATGGGCGATTTTTTGAAAATGTAAGTAATTTTAGGAAAAAATAGCCATTTTAATGCCATCTTGATCAAATTTTGCACGTTTTTAAAGCCGTTTAAAATACCTGAATTTTTAAGATTTGAAAGCCAATTGAAAAAATTAAATTGTTCAGTCCTCCTTTTGCTTACAATTCTTGTTTAAAAACTAGCATTTTTTTAGATAAATTTTGTAATTGACTTGGTCCAGGTGAAGAGAAGCAAGATACATTGCTTTCTGCAATATATTTAGCAGCACCTTATAATTTACTTGAAGATTTATTTTCCTGGAGATTTTTGTTTGTTATGAAAATAACCAGCTTTAGAATGACGTGTCCCACCAGGGTACTCCGGGACCCTCAATTCTAATGCAATAATTTGTTCAATAAACATCTCCCTTGGCCGTTTTTTTACAATTTTGTGTCGTTAAAACTGGCCAGGAGGAGGTGCATTGTTATTTGAAGTTGGTATAGTAGATCGTCATAGGCTTAGCGGGGGGTAGTGGGGGGCCTACAGGGCCTGCCTCCCCAATTGAAATGTCACCAATCACAAAAGTGTGACAAAACAGCCTTGTTTCTTCAGTTTCAGTTTCTTTCAACATTTTTCGCCTTCAGCAGTACGTAACAACAACAATGACAATCAGGGGGCCCGGGCCCCCCTTAATTCAATATTGTCAACCAACTTAAATGTTTAACGCGGGAGAAATTGAGAGTTTTTTCCTAAAAGTTGCTATTTTAGGCCCTCATCTAATCTTTTTGCGACGCAATGCAATAACTGGGGCTGGACTTACTATAATATGGCACACCTACCATAATATGGCACAGCTAGGGGCCGTGCGCTCGTGTGGTGAGACTTTTTTTGGTCTTCTATATTTGGCAGAAAGATGCTATATAATTGGCAGAAAGATGTAACGAAAATCTCCGAAGTGCCAAGGGCGCCGCGCAATGTAAATGCGGCCCAGGCATTAGCATGGTTAGTAGGCGCAACAACTATTGCTCTGTTTTTAAATAATTCACCTCCAGCTCGCCAGTTTTTAGGCGACAAAACACTTTTGAAAAAAAATCAGTTAGGGAAACGCTAATTTAACAAAATTTTAAATTTGGCTCTATTCCTATATCTGGTTATTTTTTTGATAAAACAAAACTCTCTTATAGAAAATCTATGATGGATTATTATTTAGTGCAAAACTATTGCACGAGACAATGTATCATGCTTTTCCATTGGTGGGCCAACTTACTTGCAAAATTTAACACTAAAATGCAAGATTTCGAACGTGGTTGGGACTTAAATTGTACGTAAAAGAAGAATTGAACAATTCAATGTTTCGATTGGCTTTCAAGTGTTGAAATCAAGTTTTTTCAAATGACTCTAAACAAGTGCGAAATGTGATCCAATGGCATTAAAATAGCTAGTTTTCTCAAAAATTACTAAAATCGCCAAGCGGCTGGGGACTTCGCCCCCAGACCCCCATAGCCTCCGGAAGCTGTGGTACGTTTGAGGTACAAAATTTTGCTCAAAACCTCTCCAAAATTCACACATTTACACTTTTTCTTTGGGTTTAAGCCCTTTTCCTCTAGCAAAATTCTGGTTAAGAGCCAAACACAGGCAACAGCTACTGATATTCGATTCCAAAATATCTCTGTCCCACAAAAAGTTTCCTTTACGAAAATATCTGATGACGTCATTGCATGTGATTAGTGGTTTGCCTCCCCCTCCAATCAAAAATCCTGGCTACGCCTATGTAGATGGTTACAACTATAATTATGTTATTGCATTAAGTTTATAAAAAGGTGAAATGAAGGCCACAGGTTGCAGCTTTTCGGATAAAAAACCTTGAATCTCTCCTGAGTTAAACATTTTAATTGATTGACAAAAATTTGAATTGAGAGGCACGGGGCCCCTGGTTGTCAACATTAATATTATTGTTAACTACTGTTGTACGCGAAAATGCTAAAAGAAACTGAAAATGAACAAACAACAGGCTTTTTTGTCATCTATTTCATTATTCACGGCATTTCAATTTGGGGGCGTTAAGCCCCCTGCCCACCCCTCCCCCCCTTGGTTACGCCTATGACTTCTAGCCTGTTAATTCGTTTCCTTTCCTTTTTTGAAAAATAATACAATATGGTGGCCAAGTCAAAGTAAACCTTATTTTTAATGGCATTGTGTGAAAGCTGTTATCGGAAAATGAGGGGCAAAATGCAGTGTAGATAGTTCTTTGTATTTCTGCTGATACATTCAGAGCGGCTGGTACAAGCAGTTTAACACTAAAACCATTCATGCCATCATAGCAAGGGATCTGAGGGTCCAGACGCAAACATTTTTGAGTTGCTAATTGATACTAAAACATGACTGTGCCTATGAAAATGTTGAATCAATAAAAAGTATGTGCGTGATAATGAAATGTAATACAGTTACCAGGATGTAATATGATATATGAAATATGTTTCATGTCGTATAGCCATGATACTACTAAAAAAACGTTTCTTGAGAACGACAGCTATTGTTCTGAAAATACGCGAGCGAATATTGCGAAGAATTTGTTTTGAGATAAGAAAGAACAACTTTTAATTCTTGTTTCAACATTTTGTCTTGTTTTTTTCCTTTAGTTTTTTTTTGAAGGAGGGCCACGGGGAAAATGTTTTCAATGTTTTTCTCCCTAATACAGCTTTGTTGGGATTATCAGGTTACATTTTGCTGTTAAATAACTTGCATTAAAATTTGCGAAGTATCTTTTGAAGGCCGAAACGTATGCGCTCATTCATTGATAGACAGTAGATGAAAGACAATGGAGAAACATCACATGCACTGAAACGTCAAGAAAAGATCGGCTTAAACTTAGGATTGGGAAAATGTGGGGAAATTAAAGTTTTTTTTAACTTTTGCTTTTTTTCTTTTCAAATTTTTTTAAATTGCTTTCAAAATATAATTGTGTAATTTTATATAAAAGTCACAAAAATTGCTATTTTTCTGAAAAAGAAAAAAAAATTACTAAAATTGTTCAACGGACGCGGAGGCATGGGTACTTGGCCCTTTTCCCAGAACCAGTTTTCTCTAAGGATTTGAACTTGCAAGCACGATACCTCATTTCATTTCAAAAATATAAATTTACAGTATTTTGCAATACTTTCAGATAACAATATTATCGTCTCAATGCAATATTTAATAAGTATGATAATATTTAAAAATTTCTGTGAAAAGAAAAGGTTTAAACAAACAATTAGATTTGTGTTTGAGAAACTATTGAAAAAGTGGGGATACATAATCAGTGGAAGTTTGCACTGGGGCCCTAATTGATGAAATTAAGACCTCAAAATTGACCATTTTCCCGTTAAAAATTTGTAGTTATTAGTTGTTCTCATTTTCAATTCACAAGTTTGGTCTGAATTGTTTCATTACTACGATACCAGTACGGAACGTAATCAAGATTCCTGTTAACGCGTAAAACTTCAAACTGACATTCATTATTTTTAGAAACTACTGTTTTTGAATAAATATCATGAAAAACGTAACAAAATTCCTTATCGTAAAGACTTTTGCGCTTGAAATTAATGGAAAATTTGCCGACCATAATTTAGAAAAATTATGTCCTTGGTCCTTGTCCTTGGCGTCAACCATTTCTGTCTGTGGAGAGTCTGTTCCGAAGATTCTGTCCTTGGCCTCGGATTTTCTTCGAGCCCTTGGCCTTGCCCTAGGCCTTCGCCTTGGTCTTGGTCTTGGCCATGGCCTTGGCCTCGATGGTTGAGTCCTAGACTCAACCTCTGCTAAATGCACTGGTACAACTTACGCGTGTCACAGACGGAGCTTATCATCATCAGCCAGAAGCCAAGAGAGATTGAGGGCGAAGCCCGCATCCCATGGGCGGCGTTTGTGCGTTTTAGAAAAATTGGATATTTCAATGCCATTCGAATCAAGTTTCGAATCTTTTCGGAGGCATTTGAAAGAACTAATATTGCTAAGGTTAAAAACACAGTTGAAGAATTAAATTGCCAAGCCCCTTCCCTTCAACCCCCCCTCACCCCCTTACTCACAGATCAAGTCTAAAGCAAGTTCAGTAGCTTGCATTTTGGGGATGAATTTTTTAAGTGACTTGGTTAAAGGGGAGTTGAAACCACTTTTAGCTACCCTGATTGCGCAACTGCTTATAGGCCTACTTGCAGCAGATGTTTTAGGAGCACTGGAGCTAAAAAGCGCGCCAAAAGAGCTTTTACTTGAATTTCTGACCAACCATTTACTTAAAGTCAATGAATATCGAGTAAGCAAAAATAAAAGCATGTGCACCCCAATGATTAATAAGACAAATTATTGCTTCACAATTAAGTTACAGCTGTTGGTTGCCAAGAATTGTGCCGAGAATTGAGAAACCCCCAAATGAGAATTGTGTTTAAGCGTTAGGAGTGAACGGTATTATTCTTTTTTTGCATCATTGCCTTTTGACTTGTTGTTAGTGATGGTCAAAAAAAGTATTTTGATTAAACAGAAAGGGGGGCACAATTAAGCAATCTTAAAGGGGTCAGGCACCCTGCCTTAAGAGATTTTTTTAATGGAGATTTTTTTACCAACATTTACACCGGGAGATTTTTGCTTGTTTATTTTTTGTCATAAATTTTTATTTAAACGCTTTTCCTGTAAAACTGGTTACTTGAATTTGTTGACAAAAATACTGTTATTTCATTTATTATGTAAAGCAGTACCGGAACGTGTCTTATTGCAAAAGCATATGGTGCGCGAAATTCCGAATTATCATAACTGATTTGTATACTTATATATCAAAAGTTTGGTTTTTTGTATCACATTTACGTCCCCTCTGGGTACCGCATTAATACGCTTTCAGCTAAGTTCCTATTACGTTGTTTTAGTTTGAGTGGCAACAGCTTTATAACAAAACAAATACAGCAGTGCAAATTAGTCTTGGCTCTGTAAAACTTAATTGAAACGCAACTGTAATACTTACTTCGATCACTTTAAATCCAAAATTTAAATCAACGTCGAAAAACTTCAAAAGAATGGTTTTGTTGATAACATTTGTTTTGATATTCCACTCACAATCTGTATCCCAAGGATAAGGGAGAGGATATCGCGGCGTTGAAAAATTTTGAGGATAATTCTCAGCAATAAATGTTGGATTGTTGCAATTATATCCTGAACAATTTAAGCATTCGTTTTATTTGATACATCTTTTTTTTTCAACCGTCTCTACCCAAAAAAAAATAACAACTTAAACATCCTGCAGAAAAATGTTGACAGTTAGTATTAACTTACAGCAAAACGACGCAACTGGAGTTTATTAAAGGATGATATCGATTGACCAATTCTCATTTAAGTTCCTTATTTTTTTCTTGAATAGCTTTCTACCTTAAATTGTATTATGGCCAAGTTTAGCGACTTTCTTCCAACGTAATGCTTTTCATTGTATCATTCCCTTGATTTATTACATTAGGGCACCGCAAATTTGCCCTCTATTTCACAACCGCTAAGCCGCAAGTTTGCGTTATCTTTGCGGTAAATTTTTGCTCTTCCGCAACCGAAAATGACTTTTTACTTTTGCAACCTTAAACCGCAAACTTCGCTGCAATTTTGTCCTGGTTTGATAAATAGAAGAGCCTATAGCAGTAACAATGCTTCACATTTTTTCATGTAGGCTATAGACCTGTACTAAACACCAGAAAGTTTTTTTCGGTTGATTTGATATCCTGTTTTTGTGGGTTATGATATACATGTTTGCAGCATGACTGAGTGGAAACGAACGCAATTTTGTTGTGTAAGCAAAACTACAACCGAAGTAGGATTACGGCTGCGACTCTGGTGGCAAGAGTGGAGTCTTGGAAAAACGCGACCTTACTTAGGTCTTAGATCAAAGGTGCTAATTGCTGTTAATATTTTCTTTCTTTTTTGCTACTGTGCTGGTAAATAATTTTTTTAAATTACTTTGAAAAGAGTTTACAGAGATAAACTTTTGCAAAAACAAAAATGTGCTGAGTGCAATATTTTATTTTAGTTATTAATAAAAACAAGCCCAAAATATTTTATTTTAGTTAAGTGTCGTGATCGTTGATACTTGGCTACAGTACAACCTTCAATCTCTAGAATAGTCCACGTCAACTTAAACCAGACAACAACTAAGATGTTAATTGACGAATCGAAAATGGCAGTTGATAGTTCCTTTAGCTTCTTGAATCTCTGAAAGCAGCACACCAATCTTAAATTAAAACTTCTATTTAAGATTGAAAACACAAAACCACTCTCACTGAGCAAAATCGCTCCACTAACACTTCTTACAATCGACCAGATTCAGATCGTAAAAGACTTAACCGCGACCGATCAGGTTCAGATCGCACCTTACACACTCTCGCGATCGCCCAATTCAGATCGCCAAACTATACAGTTACACAAGCCAACCACAGATACACTCCCTCGGCAAAAATGCCTGCAAAACTAATACCTAAAATCACCCACTCTTAGAATATTAGAATAATGAATGACCCACCTATTTATACTACGACAAAAGCTATCGAATATCCCAGAAAAATCCTTGATACGTCACAATACAAAAAATACACAAGCTTATGATAACAGATTTCGACCTTATTATGACATCACAATTTCAAGTCTAAATATAGCAATTAAGAGTCGCAAACAACCCAAACATTGATAACTGCAGAAAATAGCAGAATGTACTAGAAAGGAAAAATCTAGAATATCTCGAATATTCTAAATCACACAAAGCGGCAAAAGTAGTAAATCAGTCACGTACACGTTAAATACAGTAAATAATTAAATCTCAGGCATTCAAAATTATTATTTCGTGACATTGCGTAATAACAATAATAATTAATGGTTACATAAAATTTTAATGCTTGAACTTCTAGTTAAGCTTTAAATAAGTGCGATGCTTTAAAAACTTTCAAATTGCATACAATAAAACTGCGATGCAAATATTGATTTTGATTGAAAACTCGCTCTTATTTTGAATAGTATTTTTCTGTTTGGCGTTGAGCAGTCTGCGTCTAAAGGTAATTGCAAAAATAGAAAATTTGTGTTTCAAATCGTGATTATCGCCCAACTTATCGGTATGTAGCGCAGGTTCAATCAATGGTCTCTATTTAATCAGAAGTATGTTTCGACAATGGCCAGTTTGCTGGTGGTGCCAAAAATCTACAAGGTTAATTTTCGGTAGTAATTTACCCTCCAAAAAATTTGTTCCGCCAATTGTACCGCCAATTACCCGGCAAAAATTCTGAAACAATTGAGCTGGCTTGCGGTTGGTAAAAATTTTGCAGCGCAAAAACAGATAAACTGCAGCGGCAACAACTTAAGTGCAACATGTCGCACCCAATAATAGACGAAGTGCTGAGCAAACTGAACTTTTTGATTGAAAAATCAACCGCTATGCAAACAAGTATAGATAATTTCAATAAAAGATCAAGTGAAATTGAAAATAAAATTACCAATCTTGAAAGTGAAGTAGAAGAAATAAAAGCAACGAAAGCTGATTATGACATGCTGAATGATCTTGAAGCTAAAACTAACGCAGCACTTGATGCTTTAAAAAACAGGTGTGATGATATGCAAGAATTTATTCAAAATGCAAAAGCTCATCTGTGTAACTCTGAACTGCAGCATGTTGAAGGAAAGAGCGGCTTATTTGCTCAATGTTGACCTCATGAACAGAGGTGGAGTCCTCGAGGACACATTTTGCAGTCCTTGGCCTTGGCGTCGAAGGTCAAGTCCTGGGCTTTGGCCTCGAAGGCTTAAGTCCTCGAGAATTGCCCTGTCCTCGGCTCGAAGAGAGCACTATTTTTTGTACCGTTGAAATCTTGTTGGAAAACGCCAGAAATCTTTTTTTTTTGCAAATGACCCTCCCAACATTCGCTCAGAGTTGTAAATGGGCCGACTATTCCAGGCCGGAAACCAAAAAATGATTGCAAGCCCAAACCAGGGAGTTGTTACATGCTTTTTGTAATTTATCAAATATTCGTTATTCCAAAAATAGCGAAATATTGAAGGCGACAAAAATTCTCGACTATCGAACGTTCACTATTCCTAATTTCATATTATTTGCTCTTCGTCGTTCGTGATTTAATCTTATTTGCTATTCGTTATTGGGTATTACATGCTCTAATTATACGTAAAACGATAACTCCGTCATTTTTTGGGAAACTACGTCATTTTTTTTAATGTTTCGAATTGTGTAAGTATTTCTGGAGGTAAAGCCCTCAGGAAAATATTTCTGGTGGTAAAGCCCTCAGCTGCAAAGCGATTTTTTGCAAATTTTTGGAAAAACAAAGCTATCTCAATTCCTTTGGATCACATTTTGCACGTGTTCAGAAACATTTGAAAGAACTAGATTTTTAACATTTCAAAGCCAATTCGAAAAAAATTAGATTGCTCGGTCCTTTTACTTGCAATTTAAGTCCAGCAAAACACATTTAAAATCTTGCTTTTTGAAGTCAAAATTTTGTTAGTGATTTGGCACAGGCAGGAGAAAGTATAGTGCACTGCCTCCTGCAATATTTTAGCAGCATATAATAAAATATTCCACTCGACGCTTTTCCTTAGATATTTTTGTTTTGTCATGAAATTAACCAGTTATAGAAGTACATGTACGGCCAGGGGGCCCCCCTCAACTCAAATTCAATAATTTGTTCAATGAGCAGTTGAGCACTTCTGCTAGCTGATTTTTTTTCAAAAGTATCTTTTTTGCGCAAAAAATTGCGAGGTAAGGTGAATAGTAATTGAAAAATGGTACAATAGATGGTTACGCCAACTAACCACGTTATTGCTCGGGCCGGATTTACATTGCGCGGGGCTCCTGGCACTTTAGGGATTATTGCAACATTTTCCGGCCAAATATAGGTGAAGACCAAAAAAATATCTTACCATTTGAGCCTGAGGCCCTTGGCACTGTGTCATATGGTAAATCCGGCTCTGGTTATTGCATTACGTTCATAACAAAGCTAGATAAGAGCCTGACGTAGCAAATTTTAGGACAAAAGCTCTTAATTTCACTGGTTTATACATTTAAAGTGGTTGGCAAAAATTATATTAAGGGGGCCAGGTACCCTAGTTGTCAATATTATTGGTAATTACTGTTGTAAGCGTGTACTGTTGTACGCGAAGATGCTAAAAGAAACCGAATTTGACGAAACAAGACTTTTTTGCCACGTTTTTATTATAGGTCGCATTTCGATTGGGAAGGCCCAGGCTCCCTGACCCCCCCCCCCCCTTGGCTAGGCCAATGACTGAAAGTGAAGCGTTTCAGACTAAAATACCACAGTATAATGAGCTGAGTAGAGAACTGCACAGTAAGAGGTTTTATTATCTCATGCGCGGAATTGAAGAAAATCCGATTAATGTATGGGAGACCTGAAAACTAACAGAACAAACTTTCAGAATATTTTTGACTGAGGGACCACAAAATGATAATCCATATTCTATTATTCTTGCTGACATTCACCGTCTACTGCTTCTTTCTTCATTGCCTGCTTTTCCGTGAGGGTTGCGGGGGCAGCAGCTCTAGATTGAGCCTCCACATTTTACGGTCTTTCATCACATCCATCATTTTGCTTGAGTGAAGTACCGAGCAATTCCATCCAAGACCCCTAATGTAATTGGTCCATTTCATAGTAAATCTTCAAACTGGTTTTTTCCCATTTGTTTCGTCAAGTAAAGCTTGTTTGGGGAGTTTTTCCTGAGGCATTCTGCTTACATGGCCAAACTATCTAAGCTGAGATCTTTCAATTCGGAAAAGTAACGGCTCAATGTTAAGCGATTTTGGATTCTCCGAGCTATGCACCTTGTTAAAAAGTGTTAACTCCTTCGATTCTTTGTAAAAACCTCATTTCGGACGCTTGCACTTGTGATTGCACTCTTTCGGTCCTTACCCAAGATTCATGACCATCGATGAGAATGAGGACAAAGCTGTTTTAAAAATTGAGAGCTTTGTCTTTTTCAACCATTCTCGTTTCATGGCAACCGAATAGTACAAAGCTCGCATTACTGCCCTAGCTTTGCCAATTCGGGTATCCAGTTCTATGTCTTGCCTTTCGTCACTCGTAAATGCAACCCCAAGATACTTAAACTTCTCTACCTGTTTCAGTGTCGCTCCATTCAAGTGTAACACGCACTGATCAGGGTTTCTTGAAACATGAAGTACCTCAGTTTTGGCCGTGCTTATTTTCATTCTGGCGGTTGATTTTGATCGTCTACCGCGATTTTTTATATATGACAAACTGCAAACAAAAATTAACCGGCAAACTATGATCAAATTTGCAAGTGTTTTTGACAAGCAAAAGTTTACCGAAAGCAAAGCACTTAAAAGCCTACAACGAAAAACAGAACCCGTGTCAATCCTTTATTCCTGTGCATCTGAGCGCTTGCCCAAAGAATTGCAATTAGCAAATTAATTTTCTCGTTTGAAAAAGCAAGAAAAAAGAAACAAAAGACTTTTTGGAGATTGCAAAATGGCGAACACTGTCTCTTTGTAAACGATCAACGCGTTATACCATGCGATAGGAACGAATCTGATGATGGTACCCGTACAAGTTACTCTAGAAGTTAAGTGTTTTTTTTTAAGTAATTTTTGGGACTTTCGCGACGCTTTGCGTCGGAAGTCCTTATGTTTTTTCCGGCATATTTTACGAATTCGTAAACAAAAATAAAAAACGCTAAAACTTTGAAACAGCTAAAGGTAGAAACTTGAAATTCAGACCTTAGCGGGGGCATATATGAATCATTCTTAGTGCAAATTTTGGGGGCAATTGGTGATGTGATACGGGTTTCCGAGCCAAAAACTGAAACTCCAATTCTAGGTTTAAACAGCTCTAGCTCGAAAACTAATCGCACTAGGGGAATAAAAGTTTCGAATTTAGAAGCGTCTGGGCATGCACTTTCAGCTCTCAAAAACAATTTATGTCGATTTCGATACTTTTTTATTTTTTTTTTTATTTATTCAGCAAATCACATTATGGTAACAAGTACTCAAAAACCACCAAAGCTAGAAATTTGAAATTTGGACAGATTATAAGTCTATACATGAACTTGCGTCCCTGCAGTTTTGGAGGCGTTACGTCACGTGGTTTGGGGCATATGCACCCTAAACTTGTTTATTAAGTGGTTTTAGTCACACCAAAGCTAGAAACTTGAAATTGGGACAGATGGCAAGTCTATACATGAACTTGCGTTCCTCCAATTTTGGAGGCGCTACATCACGTGGTTTGGGGCATATGCACCCCAAACTTGTGACAGCGAAGTTTATTAAGTGATTTTAGTCATGTACCCGCGCGTGCTGCTGTGGCAGAATGCTTAAGGGCAAACGTGCTTAAACCTAAGACCAGGGTTCAATACTCTGGTTGGCCATCGCTTTTATCAAACCAAGATTATATTGAATCTAGCATATTTTTTTTTTCCATTACGACAAAATCGCTTTTTCATATCTTTTGTTTGACACTAGATATGATCAGAGGATATCAGGTTTCATTCTCTGTGAAGACGTCCCAAAAATCAGCTTCTAAAGACCTCAAGCTAGCGACCTAGTTTCTCATGCTATCACTACAAATTTCAAAGACAAGAATATTTTGACGTACTTTAGAGGTAGTCACCTACGCGCGCGTGCTGCCTCGGCCGAATGGTTACACGCGCCAGAGCTTGAAACCTAAGACCTGGGTTCAATTATCTACTTGGCTATCACTTTTATCAAACCAACATTATATCGAATCTAGCATATTAATTTTTTTTCGATTACGACAAAATCGCTTTTTCATATCTTTTGTTTGACGCTAGATATGATCAGACGGTATCAGATTTCATTCTCTGTGAAGACGTCCCAAAAATTACTTTCTTAACACCATAAGCAAGCGCACTACTTTTTTTGGGTGTCAGTAGAAATTTTTAGAACAAAACTATTTTGACATAATTTGGGGGGACCAACCCCCCAAAAACCCCAAATGGGCCCAAACAAATATCAGTGTTTTTGACGGCTTAAGCTAGGGTGCTACATCTTTGATATCAAGAGTGAATAACGAGACGAATACCTTAACATAGTTTCGGGGTACCACCCTCTCGGAGACCCCCCCAAACGGCCACCCCAAATATCAATTTTTTGAACGACTTGACATAGGGTGCCAGTGTTTTTTGATATCAGTAGATGTTTAGGAGGAAAATATTTTGACGTTGTTTAGGGGTACCGCCCCCCCTTGGGGAACAAAATGGACCCCCAGAAATCAATTTTTTGAACGACTTAATTTAAGGAGCCAGTGTTTTTTGATATCAGTAGATATTTAAGAGACAAATACTTTGACGTGGTTTAGGGGTACCGCCCCTCCCCCCCCCCCCCCCCTTGGGGAACAAAATGGACCCCAAAAAATCAATTTTTTGAACGTTTTAATTTAAGATGTCAGTGTTTTTTGATATCAGTAGATATTTAAGAGACAAATACTTTGACGTGGTTTGGGGGTACCACCTCCCCTAGGGACCCCCAAAAATCAACTTTTAATTGGCTTGGGCTAGGGCACTAGATTTTCATTGATATCAGCACGTATCTAAGAGACGAATCTTTTGACATCGTTTGGGGGTATTACCCCCGAGGACTCCCCCAAAATGGATCTCCTCAAAACTAATTATTTGATTGGCTCAAACTAAAGCGCCAGTTTTTTTTTTTGATATCAACACATACTTAACAGACAAACATTTTGGCATGGTTTGGGGGTGCCAACCCCCCCTTGGGGACCCACCAAATAGACCCCCAAAAACCAATTTCTTGAGCGACATAATTTACGGTGCCAGTGTATTTTCTTATCAGTACATTTTTAGAGACAAATAGTTTGACAGAGTTTGGGGGTACCACCTCGCTGAGGCCCCCTCCCAAATGGACCCCCCAAAAAACAATTTTTTGAATGGCTCATGCTGGGGTGCCAGAGTTTTTTGCTGTCAGTAGATATTTAAGATACAAATATTTTGACGTGGTTTGGAGGTATGGCCCCCCTCGGGGATCCCCCCCAAAACCAATCTTTTGAACGACTTAGTTTTTGGTGCCAGTGTTTTTTGATATCAGCTGTAGATATTTTGGAGATGAATATTTTGACATAGTGTGGGGGTGCCACACCCCCAAAACAGACCCCCCAAAAATCAATTTTTTGATTGCCTCAAACTAGGGTAATAGTTTTTCTTTAATATCAACGTATGTCTAAGCGACAAATGTTTTGACATGATTTGGGAATACCCCCGCCCCCCCCCCGGAGACACCCCCAAAATGGATCCATCAAAAATTAATTTTTTGTTTGGCTCAAACTAGGGCGCCAGTTTTATTTTTTGATATCAACAGATACAACAGGCAAATATTTCAACATAGTTTAAGGTTGCCACTTCCCCTCGGAACCACCCCCCAAAGTGGACCCCCAAAAATCAAATTTTTGCATGACCAAATTTACGATGCCTGTGTGCTTTCATATAAGTACATATTTTTGAGGCAAACATTTTGACAGACTTGAGGGGTACCACCCCCCAATGAACCCCCAAACGGATCCCCTAAACATCAATTTTTTCAACGGCTTGAGCTAGAGTTTCAGTTTTTATTTGATATTATGAAACACTGAACAGACAAATACTTGGACACGCTTTGAGGGTGCCATCCCCCGAAAATTCCCAAATGAACCTCACAAAAATTAATTTTTGAACGACTTAATCTAAGGCGTCGACTTTTTTTGATATTAGTACATATTTAAACGACAAAAAATTGACATAGTTTGGGGGTACCATTCCTGTGGAACCTTCCCAAATGGACCCCAAAATTTAATTATTTTGAACAGCTTGAACTAGAACGCTAGATTTTTTTGGATATCAGTAGATATTTAAAAGACAAACTTTTTTATACAGTCAGGGGGTACCAAACATCTATCCAAAAACTCACTTTTTAAAGCTAAATTTAACAAAAACTCTAAAACCATCAAAGCTAGAAACTTGAACTTTGGAGATATGATAAGTCTATATGTGAAGTTGTGCAGCTGCATTTTTGGAGTTGCTTTGTCTCGTGGTTTCTGGCAGACGCACCAAAAACGATAACGATGTTTAATACATGATTTTAATGATTGATTTTCGTCTTGCGTACACATGTGCTATTGTGGTCTAGTGCTTAAAGGCGAAAGCATAGGAAACCATTGTGATTGAATAGATTTGGGTTCAATCATCTAGTTGGCCATAGGTTTGCTAATTCCAAAATCCTATTGAATCCAGTACATTTTTTGATTAAAACAAAATCGTTTTTAAATTGCTTATTTTGACATTAGATATGACTAAAGGGTATATGGTTTCATTCTCTACAAAACTCCCCCCAAAATCAATTTTTTCGAACGGCTAAAGTTAGAGTGTTAGTTTTCTTGATATCAGCAGAACTTTATCTGGCGAATACTTGAACATAGTTTGGGAGGTACCCTCCCCCCACAAACTCCCAAACGTCATCGCGTTGAATGGCTTAAGCTAAAACTCCAGCCTTTTGGACATAATATGGGGATACCAGACCCCCGGAAATCCCCACGTGAACCCCACAAAAATCAATTTGTTGAACTTAACCTAAGGCTCCAGTATTTTTTATATCAAAAGATATTTAAGAGACAAAATGTTTGACAGAGTTTTGAGTACTTCCCGCCGGAACCTTCCCAAATGGACTACACAAAATCAATTATTTGAACGGCTGGAGCTAGGGCGCTAGTTTTTTTGAACATCAGTAGATATTTAAAAGACAATGTTTTACATGGTTTGGGGGTACCAACCCCCAACATGAACCTTCCCAAAAATCACTTTTTGAAACCTAAATTTACCAATTGATTTTAGTCAGTTGGGTTCATATGCTGAGCTGGCATAATAATTAAGCGCCAGGGTTTGAAATTGTCGTGAATGAACTGAGCTGGGCTCAAACACTTAGCTGGACATCGGTTTTACCCAAACCACAAACGATTAAAATCCACATTCATTTTCTTCATGAGGCAGAGTATAATTTGTAACTGTTTGTTTTTTGATCTAAGTGACCACTATCCCATACTTTCTGTAAGGTTACTTTCAAAAAATAACAAAGCATACAGACAGTATTTAGAAAAGACAAAGCAAATTTCAATTTGAAATCTTTTCTCGAACAATCAAAACGTAACTTGCAATTGCTAAATGCAGAAGTTTTCAAAGCAACGCATAATTTTCAAATTATTTTCAAATTCATTATTCAACTTCATCATTATGGAACGCATTGTTTTCAAATTCATCATTTTCGATTTTCGTTAATACTGTCGAAAGAACTATGGCATTAAACGATCCCTTGAAAAAGCTCTCGCGTAACCAACGTAAGATCGCAGCCAAACCATGGTTGTCGAAACAATTGCTAAATGTAATCATACATAAATAAAATCTTTACAAATTACATTTTTTGAATGGTAATGATACTTAAAAGTCTCATTATAATTTTTGAAAAAATTGACAAAATTGAGAGATCGCGCTAAAAAATTAATTTTTAAAAAAGAATTTTTACAACACAAAAACGATTCTCGTAAAGCTTGGCAGTTAATACATTTTGTGCTTCCAACTAGTAAACCAAAACGGGGCGAGGCACCTGAGCGAACGCTTATTGACAATAAAGAAGTTACTGAAAAATTTGCAATTTTTGAAACATTTAACCAGCAATTTATCTCGATAGGCAAAAAGTTGGCTGATAATATAAACAGTACCCAGAAATCTTTCTATAAATTTTTGCCAAGAAGAGATCGTACCTCAATGAATCTAGAACCTCCCAGATACAATGAGGTTTTTAACAACATTAAGTAATTAGGAATCTTCAAATCTGCAGGCCATGATAATATTAATGAATATTTCATTCGCATAGCGTGTGTTTAGTTGCAACTTACTTAACCCAATTATGTAGTCTCTCTTTCAAATTTGGACTGCTTTTCGACTATTTGAAAATAGCTAAAGTTATTCCAATAGTTAAAAGTGCCTCAAGGACTGATACTAATAACTACCGTTCAATCTTATTGTTATTTAATTTTTCTCAAATTATGGAAAAACTGATTTCAACAAGATTAATAATTTTTTCAACAAATGTAACGTACAGTACTTCATGCAAATCAATAAAGTTTTTGTAAAAAAATGTCCACCACTCATGCTATTCTTGATGTGATAAGCCAAGTTAACTACAATATTAATCAGAAAAAAATTGACAGGGTTGTTATTTCTCGACTTAAAAAAAGCTTTCGATGCGGTATCTCATGAAATATTACTGCAAAAGTTGGATTACTATGGTATTCCTAGAAAAGCAACAATCTATTCAGATCTTGTTTACTTAGTAAAAAGCAATATGTTTCTTTTTCTGGGCATTATTTGTCGGCAAAAATTAGCAGAATATGGAGTCCCCCAAGGTCAATTCAGGGCCTATTATTTTATAAATATATGTCAATGACATTTTTTATAATTTCAAAACAGCACATGTAGTGTATGGGGACGACACTTCTCTAATAATTCAAGCGGAAACGCGGTAGACTTTTCAATAATCACTAAATGAAAAAGTAGAAAAAGCGCGGCAATGAATGGTTGCCAACAAATTAACTATCAATACTGTTAAATCTAATGCACATGTAATTTCCCATGTATCCAATAAACCCAAAAATAAACGTGACAATGAATTGCAGCGGTCTTTCAATCGCGACACAAACAAATCTCAGTATCTGGGTTTAATTATAGACAACAAACCAGCGCTTGAGAACCATAATAAATACGATGAACAAAAAATAGCATGTGCAATTGATATAATAGAAAAATTTAAACATTACTTTCAAAAAAAAACGTTGCTGCATGACTATGTTCGTGTATATTCACACTTAACTCACGTTTTCCCTGCTTGGGGATTTATCTACAAATGTAATCTTCAAAGGCCTACAATTTTATTAAACCGAGCAGTGAGACTTCTTTCTAGCGCCAAAATTCTGATAGTCTTAAACCTTTATATCAGGAATTGAACATTTTAATATTCAGCTAAAATTTCCTGTTAGAAGTAGCAAAAATCATGCATCTAATTTTTGTGAAAGAAAAACCTTGCAACTTTAGTAAACATTTTGTTAAGTCATCACAGACACTAACCTGATTATCAGGCAGATCGACCTCTAATACGTACCTTTTCAATCCCCTTTTTCAAAACCAACAAACTTCAAAAATTATTTCTTTATCAAGGAGTAAGCATCTGGAACAGCATTCCTAATAATATTCGTACTTATCCCTTCCCAAAATTTGTGAAATTTTTCAGACAGCATCTATTTGATTCTTGAAAAATAATGTTTATTTGATGATCAATGAGTTTTACTCGGGAAAATTTTAATTGTTTCAAGACTGGGCATTTTAGTCACCTTAGAAAACTGGAGGGGGTCAAGCATTACCATAGTGTTTAAACGCTTGTAACTCTGTAAATACACGTGCTAAAGTTTCGAAAAAAACATCAATATGTCAAGAATTGTACACACTTGTTTGCCAAAGTTTGATTTTCCTAAAAATTTTTATGATAATTAAGATGTTGTTAATTTTTGCGACCCCACTCAAAATCAGATTAGTTTTTGAAGAAAAAGAAAAAAGAAACAAGAGAGGTTACGTGTCGACAAGCTGCGGGTAAATGACTCAATTACTCGCAAACCTTTATCGCCAACCATCTACCTCAGGCATAATTATGATTTATTTGGTTAGCGTTTTGACTCATTTAAAAATTGGCTGCTATATTTTTCAGCAAGTCAAAGGAGTATAGCAAAAATCTCGCTCCTCAATAACATGCAAAAAAACACATCAATCCTCTTGCCTGCAAACGTCAAAATATCCCAAGCAATTTTTTGTGATCATTTTGTTTTTTTTCTAGAGCGTCTTCATTACCATCCGTTACGACATTTTTGTCAATTAGATTAGCGAGCTATTTAATTTTGCAAAAAAATTGTCACCAACTATTTGCAGTTAACTAGGCCCAAAGTTGTAAGTCGGGCCGGACTTTTCGGGTTGGGTTCGGGCCGGGTTCGGGCCTAAAGTTGACAAAAATTTCGGGCTTAATTCGGGCCTGAGACGTGCTTTTTGTTTTAGGTGCACAAAAATATAATAAAAACAACTTGGCAAAATTGCTAAATTTTTTAGACCTAACTTAACTTTCGGATTTTTTTGGGCATGATTTGGGCTTCAAATTAATTTTCGGGTTCGGGCTTACATTTTCGGGTTCGGGCCGGGTTCGGGCCTGAACTAGTCGGCCCGTTTACAACTCTGACTAGGCCACGTCCTATACCAAAAAAAGTGTGCAAAATATTCAAATGCTCTTGTGTAAAAGTGCGAAAAATCAAAACTTGTTTCTACGATTAGTTTAAAATAATTCTTTAGAAAAAATTTTATCGATTTGTGTAGAAGTTTGCGAAACTTTTCCGGCTTATTTCTGAAATGTGACGAAAACTTTCGTACACCCATATTGATGTATTATTGTTCCAGTGGAATTGCTATAATGATATAACAGATTTAGCAAACTGCATAGTATTCCGAATTTTTTGCAATCACCAAAAATGCTACGGAAGAAATTAAAAAAACTTCTAGTGTTGCCTTTGCAAGTACACGGAAGGATAGAAAACCTATTTAAAAAATTTGATTTTTTTTTCTGCGAACAAATTTTTACCAAGTTACGCAGAAAAATGAAGCAACAAAAACTTACAGAACAATCTTTCTGCTGAGAAGTTGCGAAAAGACCATGGCCATTTCCAGGAAATACCTCAGGGCCCTTTACAAGGATAGGCGCGGCCGTCGAGTATGTAATATTGTTGGAAATCCAACAATTTGCAATATCAATGCGCAGTAGCGCAAGAAATATTAGGTGTTTTTTACTGCAGCCAAGGATGGAAAATAACAATTAAACTTGCGATAAATCTTTTACCAATCTTTTGTGAATATATTGGTGTAGCTAATTCTTTGCTCACAGTAGTATATATTTGCAGCCCAAATAGGTAACCACGAAGTAACAAAATTGTCTTGATTAAAATGTTCATATGTTCGTAGCTTTTTGTCTACCACTTGTCAAGGAGAATCGTCAGAATGGAGAGCGCAAGAAAACGAGAGGCTATTTATAATAAAAAGTCGAGCTGTGATTGGCAGGAAAAGGACCAATGAGAAAGCATCATTAGTGCACAATCTTTAAGCTGTGCTCGAATTATTTTTGTCGGCAGAGGGCGGGGTTAGAAGTGTTGATAAAAGTGGCTTCAAGAGCAGATAGATGAAAAGGTGGCAAGGGCTGATCCCATGGCCACTCCGTCGATCTGGCGATGTGTCGCGATTGTTGATACTTGGCTAGAGTACAACCTTTGATCTCTAGAATAGTCCAAGTCAACTTAAACCAGACAACAACTAAGATGTTAATTGGCGAATCGAAAATGGTTGCTGATAGTTCCTTTAGCATCTTGAATCGCAGAAAGAAGCACACCAATCTTAAATTAAAACTTCTATTTAAGATTAAAACACAAACCAACTCTCACTAAGAAAACTAGTAAAGCAGTCACGTAAACGTTAAAGCACAGCAAATAATCATAACTCAGGCATTCAAAATTATTATATGTGACATGTCATTGAAGTTGAACTCAACAGAAGAAGTAGCCATCTCCATAAGTTCGACAAAGATTTGCCGTGGAAAAGTTGCAGGAAAGAGTTTCGCAGCGTGCTCAGGGTTCGGAACGTTTTTCGGAGCACCCTCCTGCACCTTCTCCACGGCAAATCTTTGTCGAACTTATGGAGATGGCTACTTCTTCTGTTGATTTTAGGTTCAATGACATCATGCATCGCCAGATCGACGTAGTCGCCATTGAATCACCCCTTGCCAATATCCTTGTGGGCTACTATGAATCTAAACTTTTTCAGACCACTTCCAAACCGGAGATGTATCACCGCTTTATGGATGACACCTTCATAGTATTCAGCAATAAAGATGAATGCGATCTTTTCTTAGACAGCCTCAACTCGATTCACCCCTTTCTCTGCTTTACTTTCGAAAAAGAATCTAACCTGGCTCTCCCATTTCTGGATGTTCTTGTTAAAAAATCCCCTTCCAAGTTCATTACTTCCATCTATCGGAAACCCACATTTACCGGTCAATATTAGGCTGGAATTCCTTCAGTCCTCGGAAACGCAAAACTAACTTAATCCTGACCTTAACTCACCGTGCTCTTGCCATTTGTCCTCCTGAAAGATTGTCATTGGAGCTAGGCAAAATCAAGTTCATTCTACAGGCTAATGGATACCAGAGCACGTTATCAAGTCGTTTACGGCTAAAAAGATGAAGCAATTTCACGCTCTGCCCAAATTTGGACCCGAAAAATGCCCCGTCTATCTACGTCTCGCGTAGCTCGGTTCTGTTTCTCCCTTGTTTGGAAAGCATGAAAAATCTGCTGGCAAACAGTGCTTTTCCGCTGTGGAACCACGTGTTGTTTACTCTTCCAAAGAGCTTCTCCTCGCTACCAACAAGAATGTACTGCCTGCTTTACAGAAAGATAACGTGATTTATCAATTCTCATGCCACTGTGACAGTCGGTATGTAGGCCGTACTTCCCAAAGGCTGCAGGACAGAATCAAACAACATGTCCCCAAATCTATCCGTTCTTGCTCTTCTTCCCAAAAACACTTACTTCCAGCTCGTCGGTGCAAATCTTCCACCCAGTCTAATACCCAGTCTCTTGCTTCTGATTCAGCCATTGGACTTCATCTTTTACAAAATCCTATCTGTGCTTGACATTATGATGACAGCAGATTTTCTATTCTTGCCCACGGCCGCTCTCCTTTTTATCATCTTCTCTTAAAGCAACTCTCACCAAAACTTCTAACCGCGCCCTCTGCCGACAAAAATAATTCGTGCACAGCTTAAAGATTGTGTAGTAATGACGCTTTCTCATTGGTCCTTTTCCTGCCAATCACGGCTCGGTTTTTATATATAAATAGCTGCTCGTTTTCTTGCGCTCTCCATTCTGACGATTCTCCTTGACAAGTGTTGGACGAAAAGCTACGAAGATATGAACATTTTATTCAAGGCAATTCTCAAGTTCTGTACTACCAACCAACTCTTCTAACAAAATTGTAATGAAATAGTTTTATTTTCCTCTTCATTTGGGATTTATAAAATCTGCTAAAAAGTTTGAGAAGTTGTCGACAGCAAAGCACTTATAGGGACATATACTGTAGTAGTGGACCATGCATTACAGTCGCACATTTGCGTAATAAAAGATTTGCAGCCGCAGCAAAAATCAGTATTGATACGCAAATTCTAGCTTCTCAAATACTTAAGTTTGTCGTTTGGGCCCATTAACTTTGTTTACTGTACTCTATTTGTAACATTGTGCATTAAGAAATTAACTATTTTGCCTATATAGATGAAACTTTTTGGACAAAAATCCTGAATTTCTCCTGGGTTATACATTTAAATTGTTTGGAAAAATTTTGAATTGAATGGGCGTTATTGGAATAACCCCTTGGTTGGCGTTATTACTGTTGTACGTTAATTGTTGTTGATTTATTATCACTGTTGTATGAAGAAATGCTGATAGAAGCTGTAAAGGAAGATAAAATAATAGGCTTTGCTATCATCATTTTTATTATTGGTTACATTTTAATTGGGGGTAGAGGCTTTTTGGCCTCCCAGGCTACGCCTGTGATGTAGCCTACAATCAAACTTTGTGATGTACATCAATGATGGTAATTGATAGTGCTGGTAGTTTTATACATGTTTTTCTTTGCAACTGAAGACTCAGCATTTCTCTGCAGTTCACAGTTGGCCAAAAACCGCCATTAATTGATTTATCTTGATGCGTTTTATGTTGTTGCGTACCGTAGCTCAACAAGCAGTTTTTCTAATCATCAGGCATGTAGCCAGCAGGATATTTTTGAGGGGGCAAGCGCAAAACTTACAGAAGTAATATCTTTTCCTTCATCTTGGTGACTGCATGGTTTTAAAAATGAAATGAATAAATTTTGTTTTCCGAATTCAGTTTGCAGAAGTTTTGTATTCATATCTAGTCATTACAAAAAGTTTCAGTAATATCAAATTTCGGAGACTATTGCGGCTATTGGAGCTGTCAGATGCAATGAGCTTGGAGGCGCAGACCCAGCGCACGAAGATTTTTTGCTTACGTGCTACTGAAAAACGCAATTTGCATACGTGCTTTTAAAAAACGCAGCTTTGGAAGCGGCAACAACATTTTGATAGGAAAAAATATTAACGCTTTTGGCGCGAAAAATAATTTGTTAAACTTGCTTATTTGTTAATTAATTATTTGATAAAAGGCGGCTTAAACATTGCAATATGTTAACGAAACGCGATAAAAGAAACCCCATCCAGTGCCAACTACTAGCTTTCGATTGACTGCTCTTAAGCTTGAATTCACTCTATGTACATACAATATTGAGTACATACAGTAAAATTAATTTTTTATTTACATTAAAACTTTAAAGAAATATATCTAGGGACTGGGTTTGCGCATCAAAGTTGACAATTAACATGCGAGACTTTCCCAATAGATGAAACGAAACACAAAAACATTATACAATATTTTCATGAAACGTTGTCTAAGAAAGCAAAAATGAAACGTGCATTGTACAGCAATACCGCTAAAATCTGTAATTCAAAAGCAAAAGTATTTGGATTTTAGTTTAAGTTTATCTGCTTGATGACTAATCTACGGAAGATAAATAACTTTTGGACTTTTTCGAGGTTAGTTTTAGGTTTTAAATCATTTTTTGGGTTCGGGCCGGGTTCAAACAATATTTTTGATTTCGGACCTGAACTTGTCGACCAGTTTATAACTCTGCGCCGAAAATTTTCAATTTGTGAAATGTAACCATAACCTTGATGTTCAGTAACGCACAAGCGCAATAATGCCATAAAGTAGCTAGACCAGTTAATAATGCCATAAAACGTAGCTTTCTGATTTTACGTTTTAGATGATTACAAACATGAAAATATACTTGGTAATGACAGCGAAATTAGCAATTGGAAAAAATAAATATACGCCCATTGAGTCAAAAGTATGGTTTTGTTTTTCAGACATGTTCAAAAGGCGTTACTTAAATAACAATAAGCATAATAAAGATGGAACTTTGAGTCTGTTTGTTTTGTAGTTTGTACGCACAAAGACAAAGTCTACTACAAACTGTAAAAAAAAATTAGAATTGGTAACAAAAAGATACCAAACAACCCGTAATGTATAAGCACAAATTCTTTGCTTGTTGGATTGATGATGTTACTTGGTTGTAAAAGATTCCTTAGTAAGATTGATTAGATTTTTCTGAATGAAAATGACAGAATGCACTGAGTCATATCGGTTGCCTTTGCCTTTCCCCGCGCCGCCCGACTAACGGCCGAAAATAATACAAAAATTTCAGTGCTTAACTGAAGGATCCATAGTCCGCCTATATGCGTCGCTAAGCATGCGTGCTCATTCTCACCTTTTCTCTTATTTACGAACATCAGAACTTGACATAAGTACTGACTTTGATAATTCATAACTCGTTTTATACTGGTTAAAAAATTTTCAAATTTGAAACAAGAGACTGGGTATCAGTCTGGGTGGAAGATTTGCACCGACGAGCAGGAAGTACGCGTTTCTGGGAAGAAGAGCAAGAACGGATAGATTTGGGGACATGTTGTTTAATTTTGTCCTGCAGCGATTGAGAAGTGCGACCTACATACCAACTGTCACAGTGGCAAGAGAATTGATAAACCACGTTGCTTTTCTGTTACGCAGGCAGTATATCCTTGTCGATAGCCAAGAGAAGCTCATTTTCAAACTTTACAGATTTTTATCAATGCAAGCAGAACTCATTATGATGGCAGTATGTTCTCTAATTTTGCCCAAGGCCGCTCTCGTTTTCATTTATCTGCTCTTGAAGCCACTTTTATCAACACTTCTAACCCCGCCCTCTGCCGACAAAAATAATTCTTGTACGGCTTAAAGATTGTGCACTAATAACGTTTTATCATTGGTCCTTTTCTTGCCAATCACGGCTCGGTTTTTATATATAAGTAGCCGCTCATTTTTCTGCGCTCTCCATTCTGACGATTCTCCTTGACAAGTGGCAGACGAAAAGCTACGAAGATATGAACATTTTAATCAAGGGAGTTTTCTGGGCCATTTTAACAGTACTATGCCATAGTTGCTATATTTTATACCGGCCAGATAGTCAAGCAGTTACACGTTTGTCTCTGGAGCGGTAAGTCCGAGTGTCAAGTCTAGGCCCTAGGGGCCGTCAAATTGGACAAAATTTTGTCTATGGCTCTTCATCGCTTAGGCATTCCTTCAAAAACAACGACGTTGAGGAGTTGGGCCCTGCAAACGTATTACACGCTTCGGCGTAATTAAGCTAGAATACTGCAAGATTTGATTTGTTTTGTTTAACAGTGATCATGTACGTACTAGAGCCATAGCAAATGACAGTTTTTATCCAAGCAAGAATAAATTTAACTCGTTTCATTCTCCAATAAAGTTAAGAACAAATAAGGCTGTAAATTGGTGAAAATTTAAGAGTAGCCAACCTCAACCCAAAGTTTACTGATTTTTTTTATAGACAAAAAAAAAGCCGAAAAGTGTCCAATTGCCACAAAGAAAGAGAGTACTGACACAGCTGAAATTTTACTTTAAACAAATAAGTTGGAAAGCATGAAAATGCATAATGCATTATACTGCATAAGTTTCATAAACCTGCTCGAAATGACACTTCAAAGACTCTGCGGATATCATTGTCACGTGGTTGGAAACGAATTCGAATCTGCTTTGCTCGATAAGTTGTTCCTGTGAGATGTGGAATAAATTTGAGTGATGTAAAATTAGAAGTGGGTGTTTCTTCATCAACTTTCTGAAACAAAAAATCAATAATTACTGCAAATAAACGATTGAGTAATAGAATAAAAATAAAATAAGCATTCTGTTTTATTTGAATGATTAAACATTTTTGGAGCAAATACATTATTTTAAAGCAAAAAAAACTGGTTTAAAAATGTTTGTTGCAACTCGCAAGCAGGTTGTTTGCTATCCAATTATATGTTCTCGCTCTTATTTTTCAATTTTATTGTGTCTTTGATAAATATAAATAATTGAAATAACATAAAAAGCTCTGCTCGATATTTTGAAAAGGTGATGAAGTTGAGAAAAATTGGTTTATAGTGCTTTATTTTTAATTTGCAAAGTTTTTAAAATGTGTGTTTATGGTCCATAAATTTAGTATTTTAACACATTTGCACTCTTAAGCTGGTTTTTGAACTTTTGTTGCTTTGTAAACTTAAATGCTTTCCTCCCGAAAATGATCACTGCTGAAGAAATCGCTACCCACTAGAGCTTTACACTGCAGTGTGTTTGCAGTATAGCATTGAGCGAGCAGTAAACGCTTCATATGACGTAATGGGGGCAAAGAAAAGCAGATAAAATTTTTTTCAAGAAACAGCTTCAAATTTTACAATCAAGGTTGTTTGCATGATCATCAGAGGTGGAGTCCTCGAAGACGTCCTCAAGGACACATTTTGAAGTCCTTGGCCTTGGCCTCGAAGCTTCAATCCTCGAAAATTTCCCTGTTCTCGGCTCGAGGACAACACTATTTTTGAACCGTTGAAATTTTGTTGGAAAACGCCAGAAACCTTGCAGAAAATATGCAGAGACCTTTTTTTTGTTTCCTCAAGTAGAGATCGCCTGAAAAAAAAATTTTGAAGACCTTTTTCGCCTGAAAAATTTTTTTGAAGACCTTTTTTTTTTTGAAGAACACTTGCGTCTGTGTCCTTGGTCCTTGGCCTTGGCCTCGAGAGGGTTTGTTCTTGGCCTTGGCCTCGAAATTTTTTTGTGTCCTTGGCCTCGAGCCTTGTGTCCTCGACTACACCTCTGATAATCATACAGAGCGCATTTACTTACTTGGATCATTATCGTAGCTAAGTTGCGTCCATTGGAAATGTTTGCTGGACTTAATATTACGGCCAAATCATTTACTTCCTCGATATCGTAAACGGATAATGACAAAACAACCACTTCATTACTAGAATTTTTCCTGATGTTCCATTCGCAACCAGCATTGTTCGAAAAATCTCGACGATTGATTGGAGTTGAAAAGCGTCGTCTCTTCGAAACTACAGCCTCAAGATCGCCTCCGCAAGCATCTGAATAAACGACAAAATTTGCGAAATTTTTTGGCGTCAACTTATACATGCAAACTTATTAATTACTTATTCACAAACCAACCAACGTGAAAACTACCCTGCGATATCCGATAAATTGGATGGGGCAAATTTCACTCCCAAAGCGATTTGAGCTGAACGTTGCTGATATATGTTTAAGTAACCACGCAATTAATTGTTCTGAAAGGTATGAATCTAATAACTGTACTAAATTTTTTACCTGACAAGGCATGATGATCAAGCGTAATGAAATCTAAGTCAGATTGCTCATCGAGTTTAGCAGTGAACAAGAGATTGTTGGAGCGAAATAATATCCACTTGGTACTTCCAAGAGAAAAGTTGTATGAAGCAGAAACGCCAGTTTCGTTATCAACATTCTGATTAAAACAATTGCAGCATACGTTTTGATTTGGTGTATTTTCTTGTTAATGGTAAACCACAATAAATAGCCAACAAACTGTAAATCAAATTCTTTGGTATAACCTGCATAAAAGTATTAGCATACTTGTTATGCTTTCGACCCTCAAAATCGTTTCAGTTAAGTACTCACTCTGTCATTGGGACCCCAGCGACGCTTCACGTCGAAAGTTTTTTTTGTTTTTTTTTGTGTAAAATTAAGGTTTTTTCTGCAACCAGAGGCCGAAGTTGCTATAACTTTGAAACGGCTAAAGGTAGAAACTTGAAATTCAAAACTTAAGTGAGTAAGTATGGAACAATCTTTTTCCAAATTTTGGTGGCAATCGGTCACTTGATACGAGATTCCAAGCCAAAAAACTAAACTGTCAATTGGAGTTTCAAACCACTCTAGCTCAAAAACTATTTGCAGAAGGAAAATAAAATTTTCGACTTTAGAATAGCCTGGTAATGTAATTCCAGCTCCCTCCTTTAAAAATTTAATTTTTTTAATCCGACACTTTTTCTTTTTATTTATTTATCTATTTATTGGGACTTCCGCGACCCTTCGCCTCGAGAAAGTACTTTTGCTTTTTGTTCTTTTCGTGCAAAATTAGCGAGTTCTCTGCAACCAGAGGCTAAATTTGTTATAACTTGAAAATTAAAAATTTGAAATTTTCGACTCAAATGGGGTACATATGGAACAATTTTGGTGTAAATTTTAAGGGTAATCAATCACGTGATACGATATTCCAAACTAAAAAAATAAAATTCCAGTTGAAAGCTCAAACGGCTCTAGCTCCAAAACTAATTGCAGGAGGAGAATAACTTTTGAATGTAGAAGCGCCTGGGGATGTAGTTTCAACTCCCACGTTTAAATTTTTGGGCTTTTGACACTTTTTTTATTCCTTTTTTTTTCTTTCTATTAAGACCTTTTTTATATGTACGAAAGCTCCAAAATCACCGAAGCTAGAAACTTGAAATTTGGAGATATAATAAGTCTATATATGAAGTAGAGCATCCGCATTTTTGGAGGCGCTGGGTTACGCGGTTTGAGGCAAAAGCGCCCAAGGCTTGTAATAACAAAGTTTAATAATTGATTTTCATCATCTGTGCCCGAGTTTTGCCGTGGCTCGTTGTTACCCCCCCCACAGAAACCCCAAAAACTCAATTTTTGAAGGGCTTTTAGGCTAAGAAGCTACCTTATTTGATATTAGTAGATATTTAAGGAACAAATATTAAGATTAATTTTGGGGTATTCTTCGTAACCTCCCCAAAGGCCTTCCAAATACTAATATTTTGAACGTCTTAACTTAGGATACTAGTTTTTTCATTTCAGCACATACTTAAGAGACAGATATCCTGATATAGTTAAGAGGTACCCTCCGGAAATCCCATTAATGAACCCTCTAGAATTCAATTTTTTTTAACGGATTAAGCTAAGGTGCTAGTGTTGAGATATCAGTTGATAAGTAAACAGACAAATATTTTGATATAGTTTTGGGTAACACCCATAGGACTCCCCCAAATGGACCCCCCAAAAATCAATTTTTGGGTTGGCTTAAACTAAAGTGCTAGTTTTTTGTTGGTAGCCTATTAGTAGACATTTGAAAGTATCAGCAACTTCGCAGCATCAATTGACTTATTTAAAGTTTTTTATTTTACAGCAAAACATATTGTAATAAAAATCGAACGTTTTCGGCCTAAAGCAGTTAAGACCTCGTCAGGACAAGATATCTGAACAAAATAATTTTACATATGGTTATAGGTAATTACAAGGCAATTATTACAATTAAAATCAGTTTATGATGTAATACTACCAAAAACTCACAAAAATTTTTAGTCAGTTAATTCATAACAATTTAGCCATGCAGAAGTAAGCAGGGGTATTTTTGTGACTAGTTAAAAGTCAGACAATCAAGAAAACTGAAGCGAAAACTGGCAAGACCAACAAGTTTAAGGTAAGAACTGAATAATAATGCATACCAGAATATCACTAAAAATACTAAATAAAAATGAGGCCCCTTTAGCATATAACTGTTTGTTTAACTTTGGATTCAGCTTTTTAATTAATAAAGCGTCTTGAATTGTAGTATCATATTCAGTGACACACTTTTTAAGAATTTTAAAAGATTCCTCTGAATGTTTCATGGAAGAGCATTTGTCACAATTGTACAAATGATCTTTGATAGCACTTTTTGTATTAATACCAGCTAGATTTAGATGCTCCCGTGCTCGAGTTCCAAGATGTCCTGAACTCATGCCCACATAGAACAAATTCGTATCACACGAACATAAAAATTGATATACGACATTGGAGCTCAGAGTGACGGTAGTAGCTGACTTCAGCTGAAAATAACGTCCAACTTTATATGTTGTATAAATTGCACAAATCTCAACACCAAATTTGCATTTAACCAGCTCAGAAAGTTGTTCAGCGAATCGCTTAGAAGCTGCACCAACGTAAGGAACCTTAACAAAATGTTTTTCACTATCATCATCACAGTTGGTAGTAACACATGAAAATGAATCAAGAAACTGCTTTAGTATTTTGTTAAAGAAATTATTAGTGTAATTATTAGCGAGAAATAGTGATCGTAATTTATTCACTTCCGCAAAAAATAAATTATCGTTAAAGCAAATCATTTTAGCACGGTGTAGCATACACTGTTCATGTGTTACTACCAACTGTGATGATGATAGTGAAAAACATTTTGTTAAGGTTCCTTACGTTGGTGCAGCTTCTAAGCGATTCGCTGAACAACTTTCTGAGCTGGTTAAATGCAAATTTGGTGTTGAGATTTGTGCAATTTATACAACATATAAAGTTGGACGTTATTTTCAGCTGAAGTCAGCTACTACCGTCACTCTGAGCTCCAATGTCGTATATCAATTTTTATGTTCGTGTGATACGAATTTGTTCTATGTGGGCATGAGTTCAGGACATCTTGGAACTCGAGCACGGGAGCATCTAAATCTAGCTGGTATTAATACAAAAAGTGCTATCAAAGATCATTTGTACGATTGTGACAAATGCTCTTCCATGAAACATTCAGAGGAATCTTTTAAAATTCTTAAAAAGTGTGTCACTGAATATGATACTACAATTCAAGACGCTTTATTAATTAAAAAGCTGAATCCAAAGTTAAACAAACAGTTATATGCTAAAGGGGCCTCATTTTTATTTAGTATTTTTAGTGATATTCTGGTATGCATTATTATTCAGTTCTTACCTTAAACTTGTTGGTCTTGCCAGTTTTCGCTTCAGTTTTCTTGATTGTCTGACTTTTAACTAGTCACAAAAATACCCCTGCTTACTTCTGCATGGCTAAATTGTTATGAATTAACTGACTAAAAATTTTTGTGAGTTTTTGGTAGTATTACATCATAAACTGATTTTAATTGTAATAATTGCCTTGTAATTACCTATAACCATATGTAAAATTATTTTGTTCAGATATCTTGTCCTGACGAGGTCTTAACTGCTTTAGGCCGAAAACGTTCGATTTTTATTACAATATGTTTTACTGTAAAATAAAAAACTTTAAATAAGTCAATTGATGGTGCGAAGTTGCTGAAGCTTTCAATTTTCTGGTATTCAAAATCAACCTCTTTGCCAAAACTTTAGTAGACATTTGAGAGACAAATTTTTTGATATAGTTTAGGGGTACCATCTTTCCAAAAACTCCCCAAAAATCAATTGTTTGAATGGTCTAAACTAAGGTGCTAGCTTTTTTAAGCTAAAGCGCTAGCTTTTTGAGATTTATGGATATTTAGGAGACAAATATTTTGACATAATTAAGAAGTAACCCCCAAGAAAATGAGCCCCTAAGATAAATTTTTGAAGGGCATAAGCTAGAGTGCTCTTTTGTTTTGGTATCAGTAGATATTTAACAGACAAACAGTTTGAAATAGTTTGTGGTTGCCACTCCCCGAAGCCCCTCAAATGGTCCGCTAACCATTAATTTTTTAACGGCTTAACCTAGGGCACTAATTGTTTTTTTTTTTTGATGTCAATAGATATTTAAAAATCAAATATTTTGATATAGTTGAGGAGTACCACCTTCCCATGACCCCCCAAATGGACCCTCAAAATCAAGTTTTTAAACGGATTAGCTAGAGTGCTAGTTTTTTGGTATCAGTTCGTGTTTGATACACAAATATTTTGCTATAGTTTTGGTGTACCAGAACCTTCTCCCAGAACCCCTAAATGGACCCCAAAATCAATTTTTGAACGGCATAAGCTAGGGCGGTAGCTTTTTAAATATTAGTCAATATTTTTTCAATCAAATTCAATTAAATTACCTCTTCAAAGAAATCAATATACACCGAGTTAATGGTTGGAGCTTTCTCGTTTTAGAAATCTCTTGACTATAACTTTTGTCTAAGCCTTTCTCAAATTTTGTTACTCTTCAATCAGACATTTTTTTTCCAATATAGTAATATTTCCTTTTACTGTTGTTAGTTTGGAAAAAAAATTTTAGTTAAAATAGTTTTTTTTTTAATGAATGTTTCTTCAAGTTTTATTAAACGTTATATTTTCACAGTTAATTTGTTATAAATATTCAAAACTTAAAGATATTTTTTGTCTTGAATTAAAGTTCTTTGTTTAAGGTATTCATTCCCGCATTGGTGATGTTTAATGTAAAAAAAGAACTCGAAATAGTTAATAATAGAACTTCTGGTGAGAACATAAAAAAGTTATATTGAATTAAGACCATCTTCAAATATTACTAAAATAGGAGATTCAAATTATCTAAAAATATCTTAAAATTCCTGTTTTGCCTTGTGAAAGCACGGTGCAAGGAAGAGCAGAAAATACAGACTCGTATGTATCAAAATTTTTGTTGTTTTACTTTAGTAAGTCTATGACTTCAAGCAAGTATGGGTTTTGTCACTAGATGGAAAAAAAGAGTTGCACTTAAAACAAACATTAGTTACGTCGATCGAGTGTTAAAAATAAGGTCACAATTTGTAGAATTTATGAGTTAAAAAAGGCGCGTGTAGTAGCCCTTCTATTACCTTGTGGAATACTATTTTCAAGTTTATTGAGGATCCCTAGGAATAAATTTGTAAGAATTGAGGTAAATTGTCATGACGTCATAAGCGGCAGGAGCGCGGAAGCAGTCAAAGTAGCGAAGTAGTTTGGTACCGCTTTGCGTTGTAACTCTAAAACAAAAACTCTTTTGCCTTGTAATTTTTGCGTGTTTCAAAGCCAGAATTCGTAAAAGCTTTGTTTTAAAAGATTCAAAACACATTTGCTTATCAACGTTATTTCCTATAACCTGCCAAAACTTTTTTGACTCAACTATAACTACAAAGTATAGATGATCAAAAAAGGTCTTGAAATCCCTCAGCTCGAGATCTAACAACTAAAATGTTTGTGTGTAGTTGATAGCTTAAAAAAAATCCTCTTTGATATCTCCTGGTCAAGACAACTTGATGAAAAAAACCACAACTGACAAGGTTAATAAAAATGTGTGGGAGAACTCGAGTATTTAACGGAAAAGCTAGCGTTGTTAAGAAAGGCTATTGTTTTAGCTCGAAAAAGGAAAGATCTCTTTTTCTACTGAACAACTTTCAAAAGCCTGTGAAGTTTTAGTTGCAGATACGCCCTATAACAACTTCAAATCTCCAAAGGAATCACATCTCTACGTAACTGTTCTGTTTTTGGGCTTGTGATTCCCAGGAAGAGAAGTGTTTCTTTCTTAACCACCTGGATGCGGTACGAAAAAAAGTCGCCGTGGACAAAGTGGAGATCAAAATAGACATCGATGCAATCTTTGCACCTGCTCGTAATGTTCTGCATCTAATGGATAGCTGCTCCGGCAGTACAGTACGCAACCGTCATCTCTAGCTTGGTAGTGAAGAAGACAATCAGCTGGCAGCAATCATGAGTATCCACTGTTACCCCTCGTCGTCATCGCATTACCCCAACAAGAGTCCCGTCCAAGCGTCCGTGTGTTTTCCCAGCGACCATCAAAGAGAAAAAGAAGAAAAAATTCTTAAACTAACTTTTGTGTATTTTTTGACTGTTGAACAAACATTATGTTACCAAATGCTTTTGTGTTGATTCATCCAAACAAATTCGCACAATGTCAGAGAAAAAGATTCAAAGTGAAGTTTAAATTCTATTAAGAAGAAAATGAAACACGACAATTTTTATTAATAATACACCATACTGCACATATACGTAAAAAAAATTCAGTTCAATATCAAATTTGGCAAAAGCAGGAAAATTAAATGGAGTTAATGCGATAAACAATTAAGAACAAAAAAAAATTAGGAAAAAATAATGTGTACCTGGAGAACATCATTTTGTTCTACTCAAATAAGAATTTCAAACTGTTGTAACATCTGCTTTTAACATTTACAAATTTGTATAATAATTGCTTTGTTTGATAATTTCTGTATGACGTTTCTGCAATCATTCTCACCAAAATTCTATTATTAATGACTTCCTTTATTTCATCTTGTATTTTTTCGACTCTCATATTACTTTACACCCTAAAAACTTATGTCTTGCCGTATAACATTTTCCTCCAGAGTTATCCTCAATCCAACGAATTTTTCCTATACCGGGGTCCTCAAATATGTTGGGTATGACTTTTTAGGACACTATATTGACAAAACTGGAGCTTATCCTTTACCAGATAAAGTTGCTGCTATCCAAACTCGTTCTCGATTCTCAACTACAGGGTGCTCCAAAAAAAATGTAACTACTTTAATTTGCTTTCATTTGCACATTTTTTATACAACAAACTTAAAACGCGAGATATAGTTAATCAAATAGGTTGGATTAAATCTGAAAGTCGAAGAAACTTCTTGTCGTCCACATGTTCAATATGACACCCATTTCCGTTGAAACGTGCTTTCACGCGCATGCAGAAATTTTGGCCCACTTTTGCCATGTGTCGTTGGTTACTTCAACTGCATAATTTGCCACGTTCTGCTTAAGATCAGCTTGCATTTGAGGTCTGTTGGCATAAATCTTCCCTTTTGCTCCTCCCCAGACCTAGAAACCAAGTGGATTTAGGTCTGGACTGTGGAAGGGCCCACTCATGATCTGTGTTGAAGCTGATCAGACGATTCTTGAAAAAAATTCTTAGATGCTTCAATGATGCATGGGCTGTGTGAGGTCTAGCGCCATCCTACATGAACCAAGCCAGTCTCAACTGTTCTTGGGTTAGTTTCTGAGTCAGGTTACCACGAAACTGGTCAAGAATAGCGATATAACGCTCACTGTTGATGGTAACGGTGTGCCCATTTTCTTCGAACCAGTAAGGTCCCAGCAATCTGTGCTTTGCATTGAAGACCACAAACGCAGTGACCTTCGGACTTTTGAAGTGCTTCTCACCGATTTCTTCTGGGCTACTTTCTCCAATATCCAGAAAGTAGCCCAGAAGAAATCGGTGAGAAGCACTTCAAAAGTCCGAAGGTCACTGCGTTTGTGGTCTTCAATGCAAAGCACAGATTGCTGGGACCTTACTGGTTCGAAGAAAATGGGCACACCGTTACCATCAACAGTGAGCGTTATATCGCTATTCTTGACCAGTTTCGTGGTAACCTGACTCAGAAACTAACCCAAGAACAGTTGAGACTGGCTTGGTTCATGTAGGATGGCGCTAGACCTCACACAGCCCATGCATCATTGAAGCATCTAAGAATTTTTTTCAAGAATCGTCTGATCAGCCTCAACACAGATCATGAGTGGGCCCTCCCACAGTCCAGACCTAAATCCACTTGGTTTCTAGGTCTGGGGAGGAGCAAAAGGGAAGATTTATACCAACAGACCTCAAATGCAAGCTGATCTTAAGCAGAACGTGGCAAATTATGCAGTTGAAGTAACCAACGACACATGGCAAAAGTGGGCCAAAATTTCTGCATGCGCGTGAAAGCACGTTTCAACGGAAATGGGTGTCATATTGAACATGTGGACGACAAGAAGTTTCTTCGACTTTCAGATTTAATCCAACCTATTTGATTAACTATATCTCGCGTTTTAAGTTTGTTGTATAAAAAATGTGCAAATGAAAGCAAATTAAAGTAGTTACATTTTTTTTGGAGCACCCTGTATCTGTATCAACAAATTGAGAAGTTTAATGGCATGGCAAATTTTTACTTTTGTTTTATACCCTTAGGGGCACGACTTATGGCGCCTCGTAACCAGGCCTTGACTGGTAAAAATCTGGTTTTGGAATGGATGGAAGAAATGCTCAACACCTTTTCAAAGACAAACGCAGCTGTAGTAAACGCTACCACATTACATAAACCCTTTACAGGATGCCCCCACACCATTAACTGTTGATGCTTTCTGATCTTGCTGTGGTAGATGTTTTAGAGCAATTTGCTGGTAGCTCGTGGAGATCTCTAGCATTTATTAGTTGGAAACTGAGGAAACCTGAGATTAAACACAGCTTATTTGATAAAAAACTACTTGCAATGCATTTGGCTATTAGACATTTTAAATATTTTTTGAATGGTCGCCCCTTTACAATTAACACAGACATTAAACTTTTAACCTTTGCTTTCTTCAAGATTTCAGACCCGTGGTCAGCAAGGCAACAGCGCCAAATTGTGGCTATCTCTGAATTTACGATGGACATTCGCGACATTGCCGGGAAAGTCAATGCTTGGCGGACATCTTGTCTCGACCTCAAATCTAGTCGGTTATATCAGCTACAGTGATTTGGGCTACACTGAAATAGCATCTGCTTAAGCTTACCCAGAGGTACAAGCTTATTGTACTGCTACAAGAAACCTGCGACTTGAAGATATTGTTGTTGGCGATTCAAAAACTACCTAGCTATGCGATATTTCAACTTGTACTTCTAGGCCCATTGTCTCCTTATCATGACGCAAACAAGTTTTTGATGCGATTCATGGACTTTCACATCTTTCAATTCAAATAATGCAAAAGTTGATTGCTTCAAAGTTCGTTTGGTATGGGCTCCCAAACAGGTCGGATTGTAGACAAAGCAGTGTGTGGCTTGTCAAAGAGCTATTGTACAACGCTATGTAATAGCTCCTTGGGAACCATATCTAACCATCATTCACCAATTTGATCATGTAAACATCGATCTCGTTGGCCCTTTGCCCCTATCACAAGGACATTGATTTTATCTTACCATGGCCGATCAATTTACACGCTGGCCCAAAGCCATCTCTATCAACGATGAAACGATCTTGCGATGTGCCAGAAAAGTTGAGACGGTATGCTAAAAGGGTAACCCAGTGCGAGATAATGAAACGACCTTGCGCTGCGCCAGGAAAGTTGAGACGGTATGCCAAAAGGGTAACCCAGTGCGAAATAAAATTTTATCTCGCACTGGGTTACCCTTTTGGCATACCGTCTCAACTTTTCTGGCAATTAACAATTATTATATAACCTTCCTATCTTCTCACCAGAAGTTGGAATAATTTTTATAATTATTGATTTTATTCTGATTAACTTTTTATTATAATATCTATATTAACAACGCGAAAATTCCTTTTTTTTCCTTGTTTCTGTAATAATTTCAATAAAACTATATTCAACAACATTCTGTTATGAATGACTTTTCTTTGTTTCAACTAATTTCTTTAACTTTGCATTACCTTTTGCGTCACACAAAAAATTACGTCACACAAATACGTCACTCCGTTTTCGTCTAGACCAACTTGTAATTTTCTGATCCTCAGTGTATCCTCGAAACCTCCTTCTAAGAAATCCTCTTTAGTATCATATTTGACGAGCTTTACTACTGTGTTATCATATGGCTCATCCTTTTTTTCCGGAAGTAAAAGTGACGTCATTTTCAAATGATGTTGAACTTTTGGCGTTGAACTTTGGCCAGTATTTTCCCTAGCCAATTTGAAAAATATTGCCGAATGTTCAACATCATTTTTCTAGCTCAATAGTTTGGAAAGATTGTGTTCTATTTTTGTCAAAATTTACGTGTTTACCGGTGATGACGTAACGAGTGCTTTTAAGGGAAAAAAATAGGGTCATCAAAAATTTAATCCATCACATCATCAAGAAGCTTTCGGGTACAAAACAATTAACGTCATCACCCTTTACGTCCCAGATTTATTTCTGAACCTTAATTTTGATAATTTTTGAATCCTTTTGCATAAATTCATGATTACTTCAAGTGATTCAAAAAATTCTCATACGGAAATGGCGTCACTTTTACTTTTGGAAAAAAACGAGTGTGTTCATACGGCTACACAAGAAAAAACAGGGTACAAATAAAAGAATTTTCGATTTTTTTATAAACTTTCTGGTAACTATATCCACTCAAAATGGTAATTTTCTACAGGTTTGTTAATATTTTAGTTCCTGCATTGCCTTGTTATAATCGTATGACGTCATAAATGCATTTAAAGGTTGCCAATTTCCCACTTGTTAAGTGACCAAAGTTTAGAAATTCAGTTTCAACCAAAAGAGAAGTGAAAACGAAAAAAGTAAAAGTCAACAAAGCAAAAAAATTCAACCAACCTTTGCGGAAAAAACGCCATTATGACGTAAATGGGCTAAAAAAGTAGGGTGGGGACAACCCTCACCGTAAACTTACGCCTATACTGATCGAGCATCGCTATATCGTTAAAAAAAAGCACATCTTTTCGGGATACGGAAATGCGTTTTTTGACTCAAATAATAATCGTGACATGTCGTGTTTTGTTTCGTTTTTTAAATTTTGTTCTAAAAAAACGACAACGAATAATGAGAACTAAAACCTCGAAACAGTGTTGCCCATCTCAGTGCTTGATTGTTTTGAGCTGCCTGCAGCTGTAGGGTTGATGGTTGAAATTGCCACTCAACTGCCAATGGAAGTCGTTATGGCAACGCAGGAGTCGGCCACAATAAACCTCAACCTTTTTTGTATAATTAAGATTATGTCTTTTCTAAGCTCTCAAGCTGCCACAAATGTATTGTGAAACATCAGTTATTGAATGTATTTGTGCATTTTGGACGCATTCTCTATCCTTGAGGTAAAAAAAATTGATCCTTGATTGAAAACAGAAAAAAATAAAAATAAAAACTAAATGCTTAAAAGCCCGACGTTTCGGCAGGTTCAAAATAGCAAAATTTTTTGGTGTGGGGCGCAATTTCAAAAAAAAAGTTTTCTTTTTGATTGTGATAACTTTTGAAGCGACCTTTTTCATTTACGTTTGCCGCTACTCCTGAGAAAGGTGCTCACCAAAATGTCGAATTTTAAATAGATCTTATTGCTTTTAGCTGTTTTATCTTATTTAACAACACCAGAAGAGCAGAAGAAAAGAAAGATAGCATATTTATTACATGAATTAAACATACCGCTGAATCGGAAGTAACTTCAACATAGTCTATTATTTCAAGTTCATGTCCAAACATAACCCAGATGGGCTCGTCGGCCGACTGTGATTTAATATTCCACCTACAACTCGCATTACGAGGATGATCACCATGAGGTTGCTCGATCCAAACGCTTTCAGTGTTCTCGCCAGCAATGAGATCAACTCCACAAGTGACTGAAAAAATGATAGAAATGATCATGAAAATAATCCCTAAATATAAATACTGTACAAAAAGTTGATAATGTCAAGAAGGGTACCAAAATAATGAAAAGATACGAATATTATCAAGCTGAATATTAAGAAAATAAAAAAACAATATGCAAAAAGAATAAACGTCTTAGTTTCATTAAGGCACTTTTACTTTTCATGTTCAGAAAAACTGAAAAATAATTGTCACTCGTTTGAAACGCAACAATATTCAACCAGGTATAGAAACAAAAATGTTGTGGCGTCTGTGTGATCTATGCTTAATAATAGTTTTGGGTTGACTGTAGATCATGATTTTGGGTTTGGGGTTTGCTAAAATAAATCAGTAAATTTGTTAAATTTTGCTTGTGTTTGGCAACCGTGGTAAACTTTATAAAGGAAAAAAGTCTTTCTAATCATAAATTAAAATTTTCATATCTTGAGAATGGAAAGTTGTAGAAAGCTCAAATTTGGTGAAGTTAGTCTTCAGATTTGTCTAATTGTTTTGACATAAAACCGCGCAAAAATGTTTTTGATCTGAACGCTTTTTTCAAGAAAAACTAATTCAAAACTTGAATTTGCTAGATTTGTGCAAGCCGCACAACTACAAATGAAACAGGAAAACAAAACGTGTTTAACCGATGATGTAAATTCTGCAGCAAATTCCGGCTTCGGATCTGACGGGGAAGACTCGACACTAGACACAATCACGCGTTATGCAAAAATCAAAATAGCAAATGTAGCCTGCTTAGAAAATAAAACAAGGAATTACAACATGTATTCAATAAAATTCGGTTTTGGTATCCAATCTCTGTAGAACAAAGCTTTTGTTATTTTTTGTTTACCGGTAAGTTTATCGGTAAGTTTACTTGTTAGTTTAACCCAATTTTACAAAGACTATTTAACAAACACATTTTCTAAGGGATGAAGGAGAAGCAAAATGCCTCCCTCTTATCCAGCTTCTGTACCAAGAATCGTGGGAACACCAATACTTTGGCATGCGGGTTTTGTGCTCACCACAGTTGTTTAGAAAAACTGTTTTTAAGGAGTTACGTCATCAGAGTGACGCCAGGGCCATTTTTTCAAAACACGTTATCATTTTTAAATATCTACAAATTAAAAATGATACGTCATTTTTAAATATCTACAAAAAATGACGTATCATTGACGGGGGTCTGAGCGTGAATTTCCCAGCCACTGGGCAATTTTGTATTTGTTATTTTGTTTTTGTTTTTTTTGAAAAAATAGCCAATTTACGCCATTCGGATGACATTTCTCACGTTTGTAGAGCCGTTTGAAAGAACTTAATTGCTAAGATTTCGAAGCTCTTTAGCCAAATTAAACTACTTATCCCCTTCAGCTCCCATCCTTCCCTAATTATTTCCTGTCAAGTTCAAAGCACAAGCATGCTTGTTGGGATTTTTTAGCCTTTCCTAGTCACGCCATTGCTAAATTCAACCCTTTTTTAAAATCAAATTTATTATTTTTCACAAAGTGCGGGGTCGCGCAAAAACTCAGGAATCACATTTTCATGTCCAAATCAACTTTAAATTTCATGTTTAAATCAAATGAAAGAAACTGGACAGACCTATTTTGAAGTTGCAAAAAAATTTCGAGGTATAAAAAGTCTGCGGCCTGGTAACAAGTTCATTACTGATTGGTACTGGACGGCGGCGAGGCGGTGTTTATCGACTAAACTGTGTAACAGTAAACAGAAAGTTTTACAAAAAGAAAAACAAGGGTGTTAATTTTAAATCGGCACCAATATTAGCGTTTTTACGTACCTACTTTGCAAGCTTCTCCAGAGGAAAAAATCAAAGATGTTGAAATAAAAAGTTCAGCAAACAAAACAATCAGCATTGTTCCTTCAATTATTTAATTCTGTTGCTCTACAGTTGAACAAACGGTAAATGCGATCAAATTTTGTTGGCATAACGATATACGACAAACTTTTGCTGCTCCAGTTTCGTAGAAACAAATTGAAAAAATTTATCTTAAGATAGTGGAACGAAAAACCTGGGGTTCGATTCCGAGCTGGACAAATTAGACACAGTTGTTATAACAACTCGTCACCCTTACGAAATTTCTTTGTAAGAATCGGGTGTAGCCCAGACGCGATAACTTGGAAATGAACTCAGCCGATATTAAATAATTCCACAACTACAAGGCCAAACGAGTCGGTAGAAAAATGTCCACAATGAAGTCAAAATTATTGTGGACATTTTTTTGTACTTATTTACGACAAAGAAAAAGCCAATAAAAAATAAAAAAGACAAAAAAAATACACAGACGCTGCAAAATAGCTGGGTTTCGTTTCAGAGAGATTCAAAATGTTAATGAGACACAACTTAGGTTTCTGTGTTTTTCGGAACAAAAAAAAGCAGAGTAGGCTAAGGTCTGGGACAGAATTTCAAGTTGCCAAATGTTTCCATTACTGGGCGGCGTCCCAACCCCATTTTGTAGAATTTTTTTGTTTCCCATTTTTGAAAATGAACAATTCCTGCAAATAAAGATGAATTATTGTAAAATAGTTTCTGCCAAAAAAGCAAATAATTTGAAAACATTAAAAAAAAACGTATTTATTGATCTAATTGCTTGCGGCCTTGTTTTGGATGAAATAAAGCATGGAAATTAATGAAACATTTCTATGTTAAACAAGTTTAATCATATTTAAGGTAAAAAAAACTCATTCAACAAGGGAATCATACGATTTCAAAGTAGTTTTGACAAAATTATTCTTAACCAACTGAAGAAAGTTAAATCAAAAGTTACGGTTTATTAGAATTTCTGGTTTAAAGTAGAAAAAAAAATCTACTTATGATGTTAAAATCGTTAATAAAGTCTTAGAAACTTGAAATTGAAAAATAACGACTAAAATTAACTCTTCAGAGTTTGCACATTTAAGTGTCTGACGACCAAAAAATCGGTACTTTGAAACTTACAGAGGGATCTAAATGTTTGGTTTTTAATGCCTTTGAAGCTCGACTTTGTTGTAACGTGTAATTAAGCAAAAATCAAATTGAAACGACTCGTTTTTCAAGTTCTTTCGTTCGTATGAACCAGGCACTCTGCTCCTATCTAACCACACCAACGCAGAACACTTTTTTGGGTGTTCTATTTGCAAGTTTTTCCTCAGGCTAGGCTACCACACAACGGGTGGACCGCTTGATCTGAGTGGGGAAATAAGCGTAAAGTGTCTTTCCCAAGGACACAACGACGTATTGCCAGTTCGAGAATCAAACCAAGGTCAGCAACCTTTCCCCGACGCTCTACCACTAGCTATCGCCACCGCTTTTTTTAGGTCAAAACATATTATTCGTTCTGTTATGAACGTATTTTTCTCAGTTTTAAATGTTTGAGATCTAGAATTTCGCGTCGCATAATTCGCTAGAAAAAATCCATTCTGGCGTTTTTGAGCATTTTGAGTGGTGTTTAGACGATACTGCTGTTGAACGTTTGATTTTCTGTGTCACAATCATAGCTGCGTAATATTTTTTCATAAGTCGAAGCTATACGATTATACTTTTCAAGAGTTTGATGAATCTTTTGCAGCTTTGATTGGAACATTTTTTCTTGAAAACACTGGTTTCAAGAATAAGGTTTGTAGTTTATCTTGTAGGTATTAGAATCTCAAGTCAATAACACATTGTTTATGGGATTTCAAAAAAATTTAATGGCGTACAACTAAATCTTTAAAGCGATTTGTACACGGTATGTGATAAAGTTTTTTTTAGACCCGAACAACTGATCGAATAGCTTTCAAAATACCAAAGAATTTATATCGTTAAAATTACTTCAAATATTAAGAAATTAGAGATTTTGTTTGCTTTTTAAAAAGTGCTGAAGAAATGTGATGATCGAAAGTGGAAAAGAAGAGTTTTTTAGGATGACAAGGAATGAAATCACAAAATTTTTAAATGTTTTTGTTGAGTCATGATGAAATACCCTCGGGACAAAGCCGAAAGTCGTTTAATGAAAATTAAGTTAATTTCAATAATTTTAATTTTACAATTTTAATAAGAAATTTATTTAATAAACAATTTTAATAAAAAATTTATTTAATAAACTTCTTATTAAAAATGTAAAAACTAAATTTATTGAAATAAACTATATTTTTAATAAACGACTATCGGCTTTGTTCTGAGCGTATTTCATCATGACTCAACAAAAATATATCAAAATCATGTGATTTCATTACTTGTCATTCTAAAAAACTCTTCCACTTTCGATTATCACGTTTCTTCAGCATTTTGTAAAAAGCAAACAAAATCTTTAATTTCGTCATACTTGAAGTAATTTTGAACGTTAAAACATTTTTCGTGTTTTGCAAGCTATTTGAACAGTTGTTCGGATCTTGTTTTATTCTTGTTTTATACGAAAAAATTCAAGCTTACAAGTCACAAACGTGTTTCAAAAACGAATGAAATGGAACAAGAACAGCTAGCAGAAAAAACCGGACCGCTTCCAAAACGAAGAAGACAAATAACTGAATCTGTTCTCTCCAAAGTTGTTGTGGAAGGAGAAATAAATAGCGGTGTGGAGTAGACAAAAGAAGACACTTCAATGCAACTTGAAGAATTCAGAAAACGAGACCCCAGCTAACAAAGGAATTCGAATGAGTTTACACGAACCACCAAAGAACATGCTACAGTTGCGGAAATGCTCACTCGGAATGAGGAAGCAAACTCTTTTCAAAGTTTTGGAAGCACGACTGATTATCAGTGAAAGAGTATAAAAGCTTTTTCAACGCAAGGCTGTGTACAAGATATTTTTAAGTTTTATATCAATAATGAATGACCTTCTTTCTTCAAAAAATGACTTTCTGGATATAAGTAAACGTGTCGATTTAAAACAAAGTTTAGCTTTGGGTTTATTTTACGCAATCGTAGTGATAATAGTTTTCGATTTTGGAACGTTTTTGAACAGAGTGTTTGAGTACGATATGCTTGAAAAAGTACGTCTTTCTCGTCCAAATAGTTTTAGGGTTGTTGAGGTTGTTTCCAATAACACTTTTTTTGTAAATAAATTAACGGGGCACCCAATTGGTTGCGGGATAAACTTACTTGATTTTATGGTAAACAATACAGGATTAAATGCGTTGCAGAAAAATACGAAGACTAGGAAGTTGTAATTCCACAATTTGTGTTTATTTTGGTGCCTTGCTTTAATTTAGAATGTAAAACTAAAGAGTTGCTTTGTGTTCCTGCAAATTTGCTCTTGCTGACTCTAGCAATTTTCAAGGGCTTATTTTGAATGATTTTGTCCAAATTGAAAACTGTTTTTCACTCAATGTATGTTTATGCCTTGAAATGGACAGAACTAGAAATTGCCAAGGTTCTTCAACGGAGTCGACATCTTTTTTTCCCCACAATAAACCTCAATGTTCATGAAAACCATTTTAGCTGTATAAAAAGCATGCAATTGCACGCTGGGCCTTATGTTATCCAAATATTTATAGTAGCGAATATATTCGTACTGGCTCGTGCCCATTGCACCTTGGACAGGTCCGGACGTGTCAAGAGTTGTGCAATTACAGCTTTTATAACGACACCATACTATTACAACATTATCCCCGAAATTCGGCTTTTATGCTGTACAGCGTTTCAAGTCATTTTGTAAAAATAGAAAATTAACTCGTTTCAAATTACAAGCGCTCTTAAACTTTACTGCATAAGGCTTATCAATCCCAAACTTACAAAAGAAACTTAAAATGTTTTTAACAGACAAACTTATAAAAGCGAACTTGAGAATTTTTTTAAATGTCTGCATTCAACACTCTAAGTACAGGGTTGGCCAAAAAAAAATTGCACCCTTGGACAAAGTGTCATTACTTTTTTTTGGAATGAGATAAAATTTTAAAATTTTTACCATTTCTTTACGACAATATATTGCGTAGCTGTGCAAAATTTTATTAAGAATTTTCTTAAAATAACAAAATTACAGCTTTTTAAATAGTGAGTAACACAAACTGCAATTGCATGAAAATTAACACGGCACAAATAGTAAGCGATTGTTCATTCGTTCAATATTTTTCGATGTGTTGTCCGTTTTCTGCAATCACCAACCTCACACGAGATCAAAACCCATCGATGGCGTTATTGATTACCGCTTGGGGCAATGCTTCCCTCTCTTGAAGAATGGCTTCTTTCAATTCTATGGTGTTTTCAAATCTTCTTCCGCGGTAAACATTTCGCTCCAGAGCGCTCCAAACGCAGTAATCGACTGGATTAAGATCTCTTTAAGGTAAGATTAAGATCTTTTAGATAAGATAATTTCAAAGTTATTATCATTTGAAAAAAGATTTGTTAGCATTCAGGCATTGTTACGTCACATTGAGTATAAAAAGGCCAATTATAAAAAAAAGTTACGTAACTTGCAAAAAAACCTTTGAACGCACTTTGTGAAAAGAGATTGCAGTCTTCAATATTTAAATGGACGTCATTTTATAACTTCTTGGAATTTCATTGTAAAATTTTAAACAGCTACGCAATATATCGTTGTAAAAAATGGTAAAAATTTTAAATTGTTATCTCTATGCAAAAAAAAGTTATGGCACTTTGTCTAAGGGTGCAATTTTTTTTTTTTGGCCAACCCTGTATAAACTAAATAACCACCTTTTCATTTAGGTTTGAAGTCAGGAACAAACGGGCTCGATTCTCAGGTGAGTCATGCAATAATTCTGTTTTTGTTAACGCTCAGCTTTTACTCTCAGGCGAACTTCAACCACCATGGTTGGTTTCCAGGCAAACCTTTAGACTTTAACCACCATACTAGCCAGTTATAGGCAAGACTAGCAAAACCTTAAACATTAACAATAGCCGGTTTCCAGCCAAGCCTTACAAATTTTGACGAAGTTGGTTCCCAGGCAAATCTTACAAACCTTTAGACTTTAACCACCATAACCAGTTCCAAGCAAGCCTTAAAAAAAACTTTAGACTTCAACACACCACATGCGGTGATTTTTAGGCAAGTTTACCTTTACGAACTTTAGGCTTTAACCACCACAGCCGGTTGCCAGGTAAACCTTACAAAACTTTGGATGTCTGCGGCGATTTTCAGGCAAAACTTGCTAATGTTAGGATTAGTCTTTGTCGGTTCGGTACTCTGGCAAGATATTCTTCGAGTCTTGACCAACTTTCGAGGTTCGATTCTTAGGGTTAGAGCTAGAACTAGCTAGGGTTACAATTAGAGTTAAGACCACCACAACGCCGCATTTGAACAACGCTGCGTTTAGATAACGCCGCAATTGAATAACGCCGCTATTAGACAACGCCGCAATTAGATGACGCCGCATTTAGACAACACTGCAATTGGATGACGCCTCAATGCCGCAAGCGTACTTGTTTTGGCGCACTATAAACTACTCACGTCCGTATAAGATGAAGAGGCGAAGCTCCCTCGAAGCCTTTGGGCATTTTTAGAAAATTATAGTTTGTTATTTTTTTGTTTCTACGATTGTGGAATGCGGACGCTTTGAAGGGGGTTCAGGGTATATGTCTCCAATGTCTTTCCTTCTTGATAAGATCCTGCTGAAACCCTCATATTATTTTTTGTTAAATAAATATTTTATCTTAAATTTAACTAAGTTTCTCTTGGCTACCGAAACGTTTGCGATCATTCATTGATAGGTATAAGATGTGAGAATTACATCATATACACCGAAATGTAAAGACGAAATTGGTTGAGAATTATAGAGTTGGGAAATGGTGGAAAAACCAATACTTTTTTAACTTAGCATTTATGGTATTTTCTTTTCAAATTGCTTGAAAATCCAAGTGTGTAATATTTTTTAAATCACAAAAATTGCTATTTTTTCCGAACAAAAAACATCCCTAAATTTATTCAACATAAGATATGTGAACTTTGCCCTCGCCCCAAACCCCCCTTTTTTTAATGCAAAAAACTTCAGCTAACAAATATACCCAGTACGGTACCTCAGTTCATTTTAAAAACGCAAATTTACAGTATTTTGCAATACTTTTACACAATAATGTATAAAAAAATTGGTGAAAAAATATCGTTTTACCAAACAATACGGTTTGCGGCATGGCGTAGTATTTTGCGGGATCCGTAATCACGGAATGTTGGTACCGGGGTCCTAACGGCTAATGATAGAATTAAGGCATTAAAATTGACAATTTCTACGTTTATGATTTAGCTATATATCTTTTCACGAGCTATAGCCTTGTTTCATTACCAAGATACCGCTACGGTACGTAATCAACATCAGCTGCTAACGTGTAAAATTTCGAAATGGTAATCATTAATATTTTTGAAAACTACTATTTCCAAATTTTTATCAAAACCTTAACGAAATGCAATATCTCATACACTTTTGCGGTTAAAAATTATGGAAAAATTTTCGACTATAATGTAGAAAAATTATGTCTTTGGCTTCAAACGTTTTGTTCTCGACTCAATCTTTGAGCAACTATGTAGATCATTTATTGTTGCTACACTAACTTTTACATCGCATGTAATTGCAATACGTAATCTGTTTGTTGCAATTAATTACAATAAGTATCCTCGAATTTACTGCCAGTTGGTCGAGCGGTAACGCGTTCGTCTCTGGAGCGGGAGGTCTGAGGTTCAAATCTCGGGCCGGTCAAATCGGACACAGTGTTGCCAACGGCTCGCCACCGCCGCTACATTTCTTCGAAAGGAGCTGCGTTGCCCGGGCTCAATGACGCGGAGATGGGCTCCGCAAACTCGTTACACGCTTCGGCGTAATCCAGCGAGTATAACGAAAGATTTGATTTGATTTGATCCTCGAATTTACTGTACGAACTCGCACAATCAACAGTTTTGATTAATTAAACTTGGCAAGAAAGTCGATTTCTCGTATATCATTGCTACAAACTTCGTTACCGTATAGTGTGCAGGTAATTTCTATGGCACGGAAATACACTTCCCACAGTTTGTACAGAATCTGCTTCTGACTGTTAATTCATACATGACATCCTTCGACGGCTAGCCAAGTTTTGCATTTGCGCTCTTCAAAACTTAATAACTCCGCCAATCTGTCATAAACTTTTGCGAAATTTTTTAAATTTCTTAGTTTACTCGTATACTGTGTAATAATAACTAGAAAATTTGTGTTGCATTTTTCTTGTCGCGTTTGATCTTTAAGAACGGCAAAAAATATTTCACGCGGTTATATGTTCTAAGATACTGTTTGATCTACACCATCCCACATTTGGCCGTGATGATTTTTTTGTTGTTGTTTTTTTTGTGCTTTTTTTGTCCTTTTTTTCTTTCTATTCTTGTGTGCTCTTCCTCTCCTTAACCACAAAAGATCGAAATCTATCTTTTGTGTAAAGTTGCTGACCTGCAAACGCAATTTTGTATCCCGAAATTTTTTGGGGCCACTTTCCCAGAAACTTCCCCAAAATGGTGCTCCAAAACTCACTTCTTTGAACCGCTCAAGCTTGGGTGAATTTTTTTATTTATCAGTACATACTTAAAGAGACAAATATTTTGACATAGTTCGAAGGCACCCCCCGTGGAAACCCCTTCAAATTGATCGCTAAGAATCATTTTTTTAAGCGGCTTAAGCAATATTTTTTGTAATATTTGTAGATATTTGAAAGAAACTAATTTTTGACATAGCTTGGGGGTACCGCCTCCTCGAAAAGCCTCCAAATGGATCACCAAAAAATTAATTGTTTAAATGGATCAAGCAAAGGCGCTAAATTTTTTTTGATATCAAGAGACATCTGAGAGACAAATGTTTTGACATATTTGGAGGTACCACTTCCCTGGAAACCCCCAAAATGGACCCTGCCTAAAATCAATTTTGTGAACGGTTTGAGCTAGGGCGTTAGTTTTTTTTTTGGTATCAGTTATTGACGATTGGTGAGGAGCAACTGGGTATTTTTTTTGAATATTTAAACAGAATTGCCTTATGTGTTTTAATTCAATGCAATTTAGTTTTTCAAAAATTGGTTTATAATTTTTTTATTGAAACTTCATTGCTACTAGGGAAACATTTGATATGCGTTTGTCATCTAGCGCTCGCTTATACGGAGTATTCAAGTTATCGGCATTTTGGCGCTAGAAATTTGGCCCTTAACTTGTTTGCGCTGAAATTAGCGAGTGAGGTATCTTCGAAGACCAAGTGAGTCCACATGCCTTTACAAAATAAAAAAGAAATGTATGGCTCCACCTACGCATAAACCAATTGTATTCAAACAAACACAAACGAAACGACTTGGACATAACGCGAGAAACCAAGCATAAGCGTATGGTTTGGTTAGGAAACCGTTAAATACCTGTCAATTAAACGCTCTGAAGCGTTATATAACATCCTAATGTGTTTTGCTTATCAATAGAATTTCTCATTAAAAATATTTTCAGCAAATAAGCAATTAAGAAGAAAAAAACTATAAACAATCTTAGCTATGAACTTTAATTACCACGGTTGATTAGGGTGTTCTTTCCTTCATCAAAAAACTTATAAGAGAAGAATGCAATTGTAACCGCAGAGATTCAAATCAAAATGCTTTCCCATGAACTATTTCAATAATTGCATTGGTTCATTAATCATTATCAAACTATGAAAACTTTTTTGGTTTGTTTTATTCAATTGTTCTTCAAATGTTTTGAGTTTAAAGTATAAATAATACTCTTATTCTTTTTTTCGTTTCTGTTTTCCTCAGTTAACTTTCAGCGTCCATTTAAAGCGATTCAAATTATTTATTTACTTATTTGAGTCAAGGGCAATAGCGCTCGTAAAAAACAAAAAGCGCTCAAAAGAGAGGGCTAAGGCTTAATTTCGAAAATATACGTCTAAATTTCATGGTCTGATCGGAAGTGCATTTATCGTGTGCATGGACTGATGAGTGATGACAAATTATTATAATGACTAGCCTAGAAATACCCAAACTCTTTGGTCACCGATCGTCACTGATATCAGTAGATATTTGCGATACAAATGGTTTGACATATTCGTGACAAGTCAAGTCAAGCCAGATAGACTTAAGTGCAAGCACAGCAAAGCATGCAGAACAATCCAATGACACAAATGCAAAGCAATTTGAATAGTCGAAATATGTAGTAAGTTGGTTAAGACATCGGTAGCCCTCTCAAATGGATTCTTTAAAAACCATTTTTTGAACGGCTTTAGCAAGAGCGATAGTTTTTTTTTTTGTTTTGATATCAGCAGATATTTGAGAGAAACTATTTTGACATAGTTTGGGTGTATTACCCCTTCAGAAACCCCCATATCCACCTTCCAAAAATCGATATTTGACATATGTCGGTCGTTCAGTGGGTCTGCTTTTTAGTGCTCCCATATAGTTACAATTACAATTAGGCAAAGGTGGGCAAGTTAACGCAAAACGTTAGCTTCGTTAACCACTAGTCCGTTAACAAACTTCACACCTACGTTAACGTTCATCCGTTATTTTTAGATTTAATTAACGGAAGTTAATGAAGTCCGTTAATCCGTTAATATTTTGCGTGTAATTTACATTTCTGTTTATTCACTCGCTTCTAGAACACGTATTGACGCTGTTGAGCTGATTGTAAGGAAATGTTTATTGCTATGGTGGTCTTTTTGTGTTTTGGAAGTTACATTTTACAGTCTAATCGAACTTCAAGATAAAAATAAGTTCATACGCACTAACAAAGCTGCGATCGGAAAATCTTTGGAAATCGCGAACAGCGATAAGTAATAGACCTAAGAAGCTGCAGCTTATTATTTGCCGCAAAAAAGAGTTCCTTTCTTGGTTTTTTCTGTAAAACTCGTGCTAATACGCAACAAGTGTTACCAGTGCAAACTGGTTTGTGCAAACGATGAATGAATGGTGCAAGATATTAACAATAAAAACGTTAACGGAAGTTAACAGAACTTAACAGAAGTTAATTATGTCCGTTAACAGAACTTAACGGAAGTTAATTTAGTCCGTTAACATGAAAAAACTTTTTAACGGATTAACGAGTTGATGAAAAAGTTAGCTTCGTTATTAACGGATTAGCGATTAACGGACTTGTGCCCACCAATGCAATTAGGCATTGCTAAACGGTGCAGTTGGCCTATGGTCTTTTTTCTGTTTCCTTTCTGGGTACTTTTAAGCGTATGGCAAAATAAACTTGACTTGACTACCAGTCTGGTAGTAGCTGCAGTAGCATTAAAAAAGTAATGCAATGCAGTACAGAATACCAAAGGTGGAGTCCCGAAGGACGTTTTTGGCTTCGAGGACACATTTTGAAAATCTTGGCCTTTGCCTCGAAGCCTACTAGTCCTTGAAAACTTCTGCACCCGACTCGTAAACAGTATTATTTTTTGGTTGGACAAAAAGGAACAGAACCAAACAAAAGACAACATAAACTTCTAGTCTGTCAATTCGTTTCCTTTTTTCATTTCAAAAATAATACAATGTGATAGCCAACTAAACCAAGTCATACTAAAACTCATTTTGAATGAATTGTGTGAAAGCTCTAGGCGTAGAATGAGGGGGCAAAACCCTTGTAGATTGTTGTTTTTATTTCTGCTGATATTTTTGGTGCAGGTGATACAAACTGCAAAGCAATAAAGCCATCCAGAGCCATAAAAAGGAATTCGGGGGTCTGGACAAGCAATTTTGAGTTGTTTATACAAAAACATGACAGAACATAGTCTGCGTGTGAATTTTGAAGAAAGTACGCGTGTGATAATGAAACGTAATATAGTAATACCAGGGATTGGATATTGACATATTGATAATATACCACACAGCAGTGTTTAGCATCTTGAGAACGACAGCTTGTTCTAAAAATGCGCGAGTGTAAAGAATTTGTTTTGAGATGAGAAAAAAACAATTCTAATCATAGGCAAGCGGTGTAGGGGGGCAAAACCAAATCCACTGAACAATCTGTGTGTTAGAAATCAGCGCTGGGAATCCCAAATACTAAGTTGTTGGATCACAAAAAATGCTGCATGAAGAATTATTCAGAAATTAAGCATGAATTTAGGTATAATTACAGCATAATAATTGTTCGAATGCCTGGAGAGATGCGCACTGCACTTAATACATTTTTTACATCACGTCATTATAAGATGAAGAGGCGAAGCTTCTGCAAAAAATTTAGACATTTACAGAAAATGTTAGTGTATTATTATTGTTCCGTTTCGACTTGTGGATCCTTTAAAGGAATTGGCCCGGGGCAAATGTGCTTTCCTTCCTCGTCCAACCCTGCTGGGATCCTCAGGTTATGGTTTGAAATTGAATATCTTATTTTAAATCTAACAAAGTGTATTTGGTAGCCTAAACGTTCGCAATCATTAATTAATTGGCTTGAGATGTAAGAAAAATATCACATAATGAAATGTAAAAAAAAGATTGGCTTAAAATTAGAGTTGGAAATTGTGAAAAAACTAAAGTTTTTCTGATTTAGCATTTACGGTGTTTTTTTCAAATTGCTTTGAAAAACTAAGTGTGTAATTTTTTTTGAAGTCACAAAAATTGCTGTTTTCTCCGAAAAAAAATCACTAATACAAATATTATTCAACATGGGGCATGAAGACTTTCCTCTCGCCCCAGAACCCCTTTTTTTTAATGCCAAAAACTTGAGCTTACAAATATACCCGGTACGGTGCCTCAACTCATTTTAAAAACATAAATTTACAGCAATTACAATATTTTTTGGATAATACTGCTTAAAAAAACTATAGTGAAAAGAAATCGTTTTACTCTAAAAACTATGGTTGGCGTTTATGAAATATCTGAAAAAGTAGAGATCCATAGTCATTGTGTTTGTGTCGGGTGTGTCAGGACCTTACCTAACGTTTGTGAGGGAACCTCACCTAACCAATAAAGTTAAGGCCTTAAAATTAACCATTTCTACATTTATAATTTAGCGATATTCCTCTTCAAGAGTTGTGACCTTGTTTCACTGCCACGAAACCGCTACGGTACGTAATCAACGTTGCTGCTAACTTCTAAAACTTCAAAATGGCGTTCATTATTACTTTTAAAAAGTACTATTTTTGAATTATCATCAAAAACTTAACGAAATGCAATATTTCAAACACTTTTGCGTTTAAAAAATATGGAAAATTCGCCAATTATAATTTAGAAAAATTGCGTACATGGTCTTTGGCCTTGGCCTCGACCTTTTCTGTTCTTGACCTCGAGAGGGTCTGTCCGCAAAAAGTCGGACCTAGGCCTACGCATTGCCCTTGGATTTTTTTGAGTCCTTGGCCTGGAACTTAGTGTCCTCGACTCCATCTCCGCAGAATAGACTGAGTGACTGATACAAATGGAGCTGATTTATTGTAACAACGAAATAACAGTAGCCTTGCCATACTCTTCACTGTAAATTTATATCGCAAAACTGCAAGCTATGCTAGAACAGTGTTGTAGCACCCATCTATTACTTGTCATTGTCAGAGGCGAGCTTTTTGTATCAGGTTGGCTATTTAACAGATTAAACAATAATGACAGACGTTTTGTTCACCTTCTTTGTGAGAGGCCCAGATAAATACTCTGGTTATCTGATTTGGTCAAACTGACCAGAATCAAATTAATATTTAGGCTATAAAAATTGCCTTTCAACAGCTTGAGTTGCATATTGACTTAATCAGCAGTAATTTGTTTGAATTGTAATAATCAAAATAAGTGTATTGCCAATTCCTCATGCGTGTACTATACTGTATAATTATTTTGATGGAGAACCTGGCAAACAGTCAAGCCAAATCTTTTAAGAAAATAATTTTCTTTATGTTAATCAATTTTGACTGAGGAGACATCTTTAGTTACTTAATTAAAAATAAAAAAAATAATTACGGTTTCTTGTTTAAATGCACTTTGAGAAAGATATTTATTTTTTAGTTTACTTACTAAAGATAGTCAAAATTGATTTTACTTGCAGAAATTGTTTTCTAAAAAGATATGGTTTTACTGATTGATAGATTTTTCAGCAAAACAACATTTTACAATCTGTGTTCATTGCATTCTTTTTTTGTCTAACTTGTGGGTGGTAATACAGTAGATGATAACAAAATTTACTATGTAATGAATACAGACTTTGTGTTGACAAACCACTCAACTGATACTAATCAAGAATCCAGCAGTGTTCATCAAGCCATAGATACTAAAATTTTACGTATAGTGACTGTGATCAAGCTAGCAATTTTACCTTACAACTGATATGGAGGTACCACATTTTTTTAGATTTTTTTATCATTTTGGAAAGTATACGGAAAACAATGTTAATTTTTACAGTGACTAGGCTTCTTATTTAATATCTGTTTTTTTTTTCAACCGAACAAGATATCCCGAAAGCATCTGCGGTATTATTATAATTAAGAATTGATTGGTTTCACCCAAAAAATTTGATCAAGTGTTTTATTACTTCAGATTCAACTCAAATGCTTACTCTCTAAATAACTTTACATCTAACCCAAAACCGATTCTAATCTCAATCTTTAAAAGAGCAAATAAGAACGGGTGCAGAATATTCCTGTCTTTTTAATTTCGTTAATTTTTCATTAAATTAGTTGCTCTCAGTCTGATATGACTCACCAATGCTTTCAACCAATTGTGGCATTTAAGTAGTAAATATGCTTCATTGGCATCTTTTAATTTGAAATGAGCAAAATTATCAAAAGAAAACAAAACTTTTGAAGATTTCATCTTGCAGTATTTTGTTATGCTGAAGTCGTTAATCTGATGTCATGATTGGTGTTTGAAGTCCAGGTATGCGTCGAGAAGATTTCTCAGGTTTAGATATATTTTTGTTTTTGTATTACAGCAAATAATATAAATTTTTAGTGTTAATATTGTTCTGTTGTGTATGTCAAAAATTACCTTAGTTGTAAGTAAGCTTATTTGTTGTAACTGTGTTGTTATCAGATGCGTAACCAGATATCTGCAATGGGGTGGCGGGGGCTGTTACAGGGTTCTGGGAGTACAGTCCCAGCGATCAAATATTCTGCATCTTTTTTGCAAAAAATAGCTTCATTTTAGACTTAGTTTGAAAAAATTAATGCTATTAAAACGTGGCATAAAAATTAATAGAGCAAAAACAAGATTATACTAGCTGCATAAATGGGCTATGTGGGCGAGGTAGTTATTGCGAAAACTTCAGCTCACTTATTTACAAGCTGATAAATCATAAAATCCTATACCGCTAGTTCAATACAACTCTCAAGAAGTAATCTTTTCGTCTATACTTTATATAGAAAGATATAATTAGGGTAGTTAATGGAAGGAAGTTTCAGAGAAGTGATTGGTATTTAATTAGTACTAAATACCCCCTATTTCTGAGCTTCTGGATTTTTTGATGAAACCTATGCTAAGCAAGTTTTCAATGAGCGATCAAATTTGATTACCAATTTTTGGCCACTTTTTACAGCTCTTTCAAATTTATGCGTTGTATTTTTGAAAAATTTGCCCCCTCCTTATTCTAAACAAACGTTTCAATATACGCTTTAAATCATTTTTTGAGTCTATTTCGGTGCAAAAGACAGTCTCAGAAGTCCTAAAATCGTGGTATTTTCCTTATTCTGCTTGTCATTGTGGAGTTTGGGACGTAGTGTATTATAGTGAGACAATGCCAAGTTTAAATTCATAACAGAGAATCCAGAGTTGTCCAACTTATTTTTTGCACAAGTATTGATGTATCACTGCTTTTATATACGATATTTCAAAATTTCACTATTTTCTATGACTGCTTTAGCTATCACACTCTACTTGCGTTGATTTGTTGCAAAATATATCTTAATAGTCTTCTTTCTAACTGGGTTGATAAAAAGTTAAAGATCATTTCAAAATTTAATGACACAGTGAATCTGATTTAATAATTTTTAAAGTTTAATGTTTTTCAATTAATGTATTTTAAAACATTTAATGTTTTCAGTTTTGAAAGTTACTAATTTAGTGGCTTTAACACTAGATGGCTTTATATTACTAAATCAGTGCAAAAACGACTAATTTAGTGGCTTTAATACAAGATGGCTTTAATACTAACATCCACAGGGCGGTATAAAGTTAATGTAAAGTTAAGAAACCTCTGAATAATTAATTGCTAAAATTTTAAAAAATGTAAATTTTCATCAATCGATTTTCCAAAATTTTCGGAAAAAAAACGAGGTTTTGGGAAGTTTCTGGCGATATATTACAATTTTTTAGCACCCGTCATTTTACTTTCAAAAAATTCGATAAAATTGACCCACCCTACTAAATAGTGTTTTGCGAAACATATTTTGAACATTATTGAATTACAGTTAAACAAAAATGTAATTGCAACTCAAAACAAAAATTAAGTTTACGGTTTTTCGTTTTTCAAACAATTGCATGTTTCTCCAAATTAGTTTCCGGCAAAGATCACTTTATTTGCCGAAACCTGATTGAATACTTCAATTCAACATAGATCTGTTTGACAAGACTTAAAACTTGCATACTGATTGAGGCATACAGACAAATCTTAACTTTTTTGTGGTTTTTGATGCCATTGATTAAGAACCATGAACTGAGAAAATTAATAATAAGCTACAGACAGTATGCAGAGTCTTATAGGCACAATCAAACCTATGATTAACAGCCTAAGACATACTGTTTCGGAATCGACATTCGTCTTTTATTCCTCGTCAGTATTGCTAGGACTACAGGTATGAACATGAGCGTAGAAAGACAAAGAATCGCAAATTAACCAGATCATGACACAACTTTTTTTTTTCCGAAAAATTATTAAGCAATCATAATGATACAAGAGATAATTCTAATAGTTCAATTCAAAATAATTTCCAATAGCATGCCTTAGACAGCTGTTTCGCCCAAAATAATTTGTTTTATAGCAACAGTTTCATTTGATAAAGATTTAATTATTGGCTTTAGTTTAATTGGGTAAAGATTTTTTAGTTACGATTTACTTATTTTGGCTAAAATTAACTGAATGATGGGTAAAGATTTATGCATTATAAACCTTATCGGTAAAGATTTATTCATTGGTTGATAAATTGGTAAAGATGCATGTTTTGAAAAGTTTTTTATCACTGGTGATAATTGTCCTTTTGGCCTTGCTAGCCTTACTGATGAGCCCTGAGATTGGGCGAAACAGCTGTCTAAGGCATGCTATTGGAAATTATTTTGAATTGAACTATTAGAATTATCTCTTGTAACATTATGATTACTTGATAATTTTTCGGAAAAAATAAAATTGTGTCATGATCTGGTTAATTTGCGATTCTTTGTCTTTCTACGCTCATGTTCATACCTGTAGTCCTAGCAATACTGACGAGAAATAAAAGACAAATGTCGATTTCGAAACAGTATGTCTTAGGCTGTTAATCATAGGTTTGATTGTGCCTATAAGACTCTGCATACTGTCTATAGCTTATTATTAATCCATACCATTAACCATTGCAATATTAACTTTTTTAAACAAAGTTTCATTTTTTTTAGTATGAAATAAATTAAGCTTATTTAGTAACATAAACAGAGTTAAAACTGAACTTTTTTTTGAGTTTATGCTGATTTTTAAGCTAATGGTGAAAAATTAAAGTTTCTATTTTTTCTAATGTTTGAGATATCGACTTTTTATCACAAATAATTTGGCAAAAAGAATATTTGCTCACATCTCATTATGTAATAAACAATACTTTTGCTACAGAAAATTTACAAATTTCTCGAGCGCTTGAAAACAAAATTGATGAAATGCTTGACCAAGCAGGCGCGTAGCCAGAAAATCGCAATGGGGGGGGTGTTTGGGGGGTCTGGTGGCGGAGCCCCCAGCCACCGGAGGCCAATAGGGGTGTGGGGGCGAAGCCGCCGGAGGCTGGGGGTTTTGGGGCAAAGCCAACAACTGCCGGTGGCACGGGGGTTTGGGGGCGGAGCCTCCAGCGCTCGAAAATTTTGCATTTTTTTGCAAAAATAACTTCATTTTAGGGCTATTTCGATTAAAAAATAATGCTTTTAAAACGTGGCTTAGAAATTGGCAGTGCAAACATGATTAAACTGGTGCATAAATGGGCTATTTGGGAGGTGACTAATAGTAAAATGTTAGTTCTCTTGTTTAGATGCTGGTAAATTATAAAATCGAATAGTTCAATAAAACTCACACGGAGTAGTCTATTTCGTGTACAGTTTATCGAGAAAAATAACTGGGGGGGCTAATAAAAAGAGATTTCAGAGAAACGATTGGTAATTAACTAATGCTGAATAGGCCCTCCCCCCCTATTCCGTAGTTTATAGTATATTTGTTGATGACACCTATGTTTAGCATTTTTACACTTGCGATCAAATTTGATTGCTTATTTTTTTACCATTTTTCAAAGTTCATTTATTTGTTGGTTTTATTTTTGAAAAATTAGCCCCCCCCCTAAACATATGTTTCAAAAGATGTTTTAAATAACTATTTAGTCCACTCCCGTCATAAAACAGTCTTAAAAGTGCTAAAAACGAAGTGTTTTTGCCTTTCTACATTTTGGTCGACATGCAAATGGGGGGGGCTATAACCCTTTTTTTGGCTATAACCCTTTTTTTTCCTTTTTTTTCCTTTTTTTCCTTTTTTCCTTTTTTTTCCTTTTTTTTCTTCCTAATTTTTGTACCCTCTTCTTCTCCTAAACCACAACACATCGAAATCTAATTTTTGTGTAAAGTTGTTGAGCTGCAAATGCAATTTTTTCTCCCGAAATTTTTTGGGGCAACTCCCCCGGGAACCCCCCCAAAATGGGGCCCCAAAAATCAATTTTTTGAACGGCTCAAGCTAAGGTGCCAGTGTTTTATGATATCAGGAGATATTTAACTGACAAATATTTTGACTCTACTTTTCTGGAGGTTCCATAATCAGATATTTTTGAATGTCACGAATAATAATTTTGAATGCCTGAGATATGATTATTTGCTGCATTTAATGCATACGTGACTGATTTACTACTTTTGCCGCCTTTTTGATTTAGAATATTCTAGATATTTTCTTTCTAGTATCTTCTACTGTCTTCTATTAGTTACCGGAATAATTAGTTGGTTACATGTCTTAATTGCTATATTTAGACTTGAAGTTTGTGACGTCACAATTACGCTACCGTTGTATTTTCGTAATCGCTTATATGTTTTCTATTGTAACGTTTCATGGATTGTTCTGGGAGATTCGATAGCTTTTGCCTAGTATAAATAAGCGAATCGTTTTGATTCTAATTTTATTCTAGTATTCTAAAAGTGGATGATTTTTAGGTATAAGTTTCGTTGTATAGCTGGGGTTGGCTCGTAAAGCCGTTTAGTAAAAAAGGGTACCTTACACCTCGCAGAAAAACATTTCCCCGAAAATCATTCGCCAGAAAAACATTTCCCTGAACTTTCTTTTTCCAGAATTAACATTTGTCAGAAATCACACTTGCCAGAATGAACACTTGCCTGAAATTACATCTGCCAGAATGAACATTTGCCTGAAATTACATCTGCCTGAATGAACACTTGTTTGAAATTACATCTGCCAGAATGAACACTTGCCTGAATGTACATTTGCCAGAATGTACATTTGGCCGAAATTACATTTCCCCGAAAACTTATTTTCCAGAATTTTCACTTGCCAGAATGTACATTTGGCCGAAAGTACATTTCCCCGAAAACTTATTTTCCAGAATTTACACTTGCCAGAATGTACATTTGGCTGAAAGTACATTTCCCCGAAAACTTATTTTCCAGAATTTACACTTGCCAGAATGTACATTTGGCCGAAAGTACATTTCCCCGAAAACTTATTTTCCAGAATTTTCACTTGCCAGAATGTACATTTGGCCGAAAGTACATTTCCCCGAAAACTTATTTTCCAGAATTTACACTTGCCAGAATGTACATTTGGCCGAAAGTACATTTCCCCGAAAACTTATTTTCCAGAATTTTTACTAAACAAAATTTACGTTTGGTCGAAAACACATTTCCCCGAAAACTTATTTTTCAGAAATTACATTTCCACAAAAATTCATTTTCTAGAAACTATTTTTCATTCGAAAAATTATTCTATGTTTAGGTTATTTATTTCTAGTAAACAGAACAAACTTTTAGGTGAAATTAAGAAACGTTGCGATAACAGTTAGCTTGCGGAATGACAAATATAACCTAGCTTATTAGTCAATTTGCTATCATAAGTTGTGCTTCAAGCGTAACGTAACTTAGCAATTAAAAATCGATGCAAGCATGTTCACAGAGGCAAAGCAAGCTTACTTTTACCCAGGTTACACTTTTTTTAGAAGAGCCAATAAATTTTAAGTTGAGCTGGCTTCTCATAGTTTTTTGCCAATTTGCTGCTTCATTTGTCCTTAATATTATTCCTTGAATTCTGAGAACGTTCATGTCAATTTAAACGACCATGTTTTTAACGTTATTTTGGAGTCCAATTCCGAATGCTCTGTCAGCTTGAGCAAAGACTTTTTTGCAGCATCGTGAAACTGCAAAAGCGAAAAAGTACGGAGTTTTTTTTTTGACTTGAGAACATCCAAATATTTATGAGTTGCTTGCGCTGTTTGAAGCAGCACTCTGTAATTTTAGAATCGTTGCAATATTTTGCTTGTAAATACTGGAAAATTACTAAAATTTCATCGTTTTGAATTAGCACAGAATTTAGTTGCTTTCAAGATTTGAAATTTATTCTTTTTTGTTTCCAATCTTTTTGTTACTGATGGAGGCTGGCATTTTTTTAGATTCTGAGCAACAATGAGCCTCGGGTTTTTATGAAATATTATTGTTATAAAAAGAAATAGTGTAATTCGTCTTGCGTTCGCGACAAAATTAAATCTGCAGCTGTAGTACGAAGTACGTAGCCAAAATCTACGTCAAACAACACTTGTTGCATTCCTCAGCAAAAGATTTCGCACTTTAGCTTACCAACACTCAAGAAAGCAGCAATGGCGTGTATCCGCAACCAGCTTCAAAGAGCTTTTGTTTGAAACCTACCGAGAAAACCACTTCTACGGAAAGCTCATTATGATGTCAATTCCCGCCATTCACATTTCATACAATTTAGAACATTTCATTCGCAGTTCATGCGAAGGTAGCAAAAAGATAAGTAATTCCTTCAGGTGACGTCACAATTAAAACCTACGAGTCTTCCTGTAGCAAATACTGACCGCAATAATCCAATGTACGGAACAGTAATGCCACTCCTAGTGAATTTTCACTAAATCTAGTGAATTTTGGTCCGGTCTAGTGACCTAGTGAATTTTACGATCTAGTGAATGTTTTTGTAGAATGTGAAAGTACCTGAAAGACCTTTTTTTGTGTTTTAGAGATGATCAAGAAAATTACGCGAAAACCGTGCGTCGCTGGCGTGAAGACCTTTTTTCGGGAGATCACCTAAAAATTCACGCAAAAACTACGACCGGTGGTGCCACTCCGAGTGAATTTTATATAGATCTAGTGAATTTTGGTCCATTTTAGTGTCCTAGTGAAACGATCTAGAGAAATTTTTGTAACTTACCAAGTGAAGACCTTTTATTTTTTATGTTTTTGAGATCATCTAAAAAGCAGTCTCATTGTCGTGTTTTTAACTCAATTTTAAATTAAAAGCACAAAGCGTTGTGAAAATTTTTGTGTTTCACAAAATTCTAGTGAATTTTGAAGAGTAGCCTGTGGCAGCATTCAGTGGCGGATCCAGAAAATTTTGGTGGGGGGGATGACAAAATTTATAAGCACGGATTTGCTATAGGCCTAATCTCAAAATTTAGGATGTTTATGATTAATCTTCTTGACGTCGCGCAAATTTGCTTGGCATATTTTTGATCAGGCGCGTGGCAAAAAATCTGCAATGAAGTGGCTGTGTACGGGCCTCCAGTGGGCGGTGGCATTTTGCGGTGTGGGAGCGTAGCCTTTAACCGCCGGAGACTGGGGGTCTGGGGGAAAAGCCCCCAGCCGCTAAGGGCACGGGGGCCTGGGGGCAGAGCCCCCAGCGCTAGAAAATTTGTATTTTTTTGGCAAAAATAACTTAATTTTAGGCCTATTTTAATAAAAATTATGCTCTTAAAGCACGGCATAAAAATGAGCATTTGCAAAAGCATGTTTATACTACAGTTACATATATGGGCTTTGTTGGAGGTACCGGTAGCTATTGCTAGAATTTCAGTTCTCTTATTTACAAGCTTGTAAATTATAAAATCCTATCCCCGTAGTTCAATAAAACTCTCAAGGAGTAATCTATTTCGTCTATATTCTATAGAGAAAGATATAAATAGGGGGGAAGGGGGCTAATGGAAGGAAGTTTGAGAGAAGTGATTGGTAATTAACTGCAATACTGTAATACTGAACAGCCCCCCTCCCATATTCCTGAGCTTACATATTTTTGATGATACCTGTGTTAAGCATTTTTCAATAAACAATCTTTTTTTCAATAAACATTTTTCAATAAGCACTTTTTAAATAACATTTTCCTGCCCCCCCCCCCTACGCCCCTATCCTATTGGCTTTAAAAATCAAGTCACAGTCGCACGGCCTACCGAGTATTCACTGACGGCTTTTTTTCAAATATGTATAAGCTTAATATTACACATAAGCAGGATGCATGTTATGTTTAGGCTGGTGGGGGGATGCATCCCCCCCTAAATCCGCCACTGGGTAAGGAACAACGTAGAATGAATGATCTTGTCGAGATTGTTGTTGGGAAGGTAGCTGTACTGCAACTGCATGGAATGAAAATTCGAATTTCCTGCTGTTGAGAATTCTCTGCTGTGTACTTTTGACCAGAGAATTTTGAGTTAATATTTGTTTGCTACCAGGCTCCTGTCAATCTTTCGAATTGAACCATTTTACCAATTCACACATTGGTGTCAGAGAAACATTAATTTTTGCTTTAAATAAATTTTCCCTCAAGGCGCGTAATGCCTACCTCAAATCAAAATGACAGTTCCGTACGGTGTTTTTTTTTATTGTTCAAATTAATTGATACGAATAGGCCTATTTTATTATATTATTGTATAAATATTGGGAGAAAACGCTCACCTAACGAGCTCCATTAAAGCAAGACTGTGGGCCAGTGCTTCCCAATTTTTCATCACCGTGACCTATTTTCTATTCGATGATTTTCCATTGCCACATCTAAATCGCTAGCTTAATCGCGATTTATCAATTTTCAGGTGATCCCCACAAAAAAAAGATATGGTATTCACGCCAAAAACCGCAAATTTTGTGCTAGCTCACTCTCTAACGGGCCCCACAGCCCTAATGATTAAGACAGTTTTTTAACCGAATTTACAATTACCCAAATAGCTCTAGCCCACCACAAAATGCTCCTATGGCCCGCAGGTTGAAAACCGCTGCTGTAGGCCATACGTAAGCGTAATGGTTGTCAAATTTCATTTTCGTCTTTTCATACGTCTAAATCTGCGCTAAGGTCAGTAGCGTAGGCGGGGAAGTGATGCAGTGCCGTCGCTACAGGGAGCCATGTCCCCCGATTTTAGTTTACTCAAAATGCTGTTTTAACGTCAAAATATGGAAAATTTAACGTCAAAATATAAGCGTTTAAAAGTAATTAGTGGATAGGTCTAAAAATTCATCAAGAAAAGATGGGATCAGCCACAAAATAGGGGATCACAAACATCAATTCCGTCGAAAAGACCTGGGTGGCAGTAATCTGCTCAGTCGCATTACTGCTAACCGAGGATCACTATTAAGCCATCATAATTACAAGAAGTATTTAGTTACAAGAAGTATATAATTAATTACAAGAAGTATATAATTACAAGAAGTATTAACTCGTTTAAAAGTATTTAGACTTGACCTGAAGTAAGGGGGAGAGGGCTAAAGAGGTTAAGCAATTTAAGCCTTTGAAATGACTTCTGAATTTTAGCAACAAAACTCTCCATTTTTCCTGGGTTATATATACATTTAAATTGGTTGGCTAAAACTGAATTGAGGAGACCTGGTTGTCGTTTATTCTTCTTAATTACTTTTGCAAGCAAAAACTGCTAGAAACTGAAATTGAAGAAACAAGAAGCTTTTTGTCACATTTTTGTCATTGGTGACATTTCAATTGGAGGCGGGGGGCGGGATCCCTGGCTACGCCTATGTGCTGGGCAGTTTGTTTTAGAAATGAGAAAGCTTTAAGCAACCTCTGAAGCTGAGTTCAATTCATTGGTTGGTGCGGGTATGGGTTTGAAACCATTCGGGACAAACGCAGCGGTTATTTTTGCCTTTCGGTAATAAACTCAAGTTTGGACGTGAAGGAGCAAGAAGGTTAAGATAACCGGGGGCACCAGATGCATGTGCAGATAATTAAGTGAAAGGAGTATCGGTAGCTTCAGAAGAAGCAGGATTCGGACCGGGGTGAGGGTCTCTAATACTTCTCATGACGAACCTATCCATTACTGCCAAACAAAACAAAACGCAGTGTACAACAGTTATTAAACTACTTTTTGGCCAAGGTCAAAGCATAGGCGTAGCCAGGGGGGAGCCCAGGGGGCCTGGCCCCCCCCCCAATCAAAACTCCACTAACGACAAAAAGTTATGACAACATAGCCTGACGATGTTTAGTTGCAGTTTTTTTTTCAGTAATTGCGCACATAACAGTAATTAAACAGTAAAGCTAACGGTTTCGGCCGAAAAACCACTCTCAATTTCGGTGAAGCCCTTTTTTTTTTTTTTTTTTGGAGATCACCTGATTTTGGGCGGAAAATTCGTTCGAATTTCCGATTTCGGCTGAAAAATCACTCTTAATTTCGGTGAAGACCTCTTTTTTTTTTTTTTTCGGAGATCTTCTGATTTTGGGCGGAAAAATCGTTCGAATTTCCGATTTCGGCCCAAAGTTCACTCTCAATTTCGGTGAAGACAGCCGAATTTTTGAGGGTTTGGGCCCCCCCCAATCAAAAATCCTGGCTACGCCTATGGGTCAAAGTGACCACGTGCACTCAATTTTTTTATTGTAAAATAGTTGCTATTGCGTCACAATAAAATTTTGCAATATTCTTCAAAGATATTACTTACTTAACAATTTGTAGCTTAACCGACAAGTTTGACGTTGTCAGCTAAATCAAGCAAGGATTGCGATTATGCGTTAGGCTTATGCATACCGGGTGCCAGTGGCACCACAATCAATGTACTGATTACAAAAGCTTTGCGAAACGCAATATTTCGCATCAGTTCAAATCATTAATCAACAGCCTTACAATAGGCTACTTAGGCCTACCAATATTTTCTCCTATTGCCGCTTTGGGGTTTGGGCGGGCAAAATTTTTGTTTGGGGGGCGCCGCCCCTCCTGGCCCCCCCTGAGTTGTGGCCCTGCCGTAATCGCTTGAAAACTCTATCTGCAGCAGTGAATGCTGCCCAACGCGCAACCAGGATTTTGCTAAGAGAGGTGAAGCAAAAATTATTTTTGCACAAAAATTGTCGATTTTTGGCCTTTTGCTAAACAAACTGATGCAACTCGAGCGTGTCACAGACCGGGGCCTGGGGACGGAGCCACCCAACTACTGGGCAATATTTGAGATTTTACAGCACAAAAATAGCAATTTTTACGGCATTTTAATCACCTTTCGCACTTTTTGAAGCGGCATCAATGATTAAATTGCTAAAATTCAGAAGTCATTTCAAAGGCTTAAATTGCTTAACCTCTTTAGCCCTCTCCCCCTTACTTCAGGTCAAGTCTAAATACTTTTAAACGCTTATATTTTGACGTTAAATTTTCCATATTTTGACGTTAAAACAGCATTTTGAGTAAACTAAAATCGGGGGACATGGCTCCCTGTAGCGACGGCACTGCATCACTTCCCCCGCCTACGCTACTGACCTTAGCGCAGATTTAGACGTATGAAAAGACGAAAATGAAATTTGACAACCATTACGCTTACGTATGGCCTACAGCAGCGGTTTTCAACCTGCGGGCCATAGGAGCATTTTGTGGTGGGCTAGAGCTATTTGGGTAATTGTAAATTCGGTTAAAAAACTGTCTTAATCATTAGGGCTGTGGGGCCCGTTAGAGAGTGAGCTAGCACAAAATTTGCGGTTTTTGGCGTGAATACCATATCTTTTTTTTGTGGGGATCACCTGAAAATTGATAAATCGCGATTAAGCTAGCGATTTAGATGTGGGCAATGGAAAATTATCGAATAGAAAATAGGTCACGGTGATGAAAAATTGGGAAGCACTGGCCCACAGTCTTGCTTTAATGGAGCTCGTTAGGTGAGCGTTTTCTCCCAATATTTTTCAATAATATAATAAAATAGGCCTATTCGTATCAATTAATTTGAACAATAAAAAAAAACACCGTACGGAACTGTCATTTTGATTTGAGGTAGGCATTACGCGCCTTGAGGGAAAATTTATTTAAAGCAAAAATTAATGTTTCTCTGACACCAATGTGTGAATTGGTAAAATGGTTCAATTCGAAAGATTGACAGGAGCCTGGTAGCAAACAAATATTAACTCAAAATTCTCTGGTCAAAAGTACACAGCAGAGAATTCTCAACAGCAGGAAATTCGAATTTTCATTCCATGCAGTTGCAGTACAGCTACCTCCCCAACAACAATCTCGACAAGATCATTCATTCTACGTTGTTCCTTACCCAGTGGCGGATTTAGGGGGGGATGCATCCCCCCACCAGCCTAAACATAACATGCATCCTGCTTATGTGTAATATTAAGCTTATACATATTTGAAAAAAAGCCGTCAGTGAATACTCGGTAGGCCGTGCGACTGTGACTTGATTTTTAAAGCCAATAGGATAGGGGCGTAGGGGGGGGGGGGCAGGAAAATGTTATTTAAAAAGTGCTTATTGAAAAATGTTTATTGAAAAAAAGATTGTTTATTGAAAAATGCTTAACACAGGTATCATCAAAAATATGTAAGCTCAGGAATATGGGAGGGGGGCTGTTCAGTATTACAGTATTGCAGTTAATTACCAATCACTTCTCTCAAACTTCCTTCCATTAGCCCCCTTCCCCCCTATTTATATCTTTCTCTATAGAATATAGACGAAATAGATTACTCCTTGAGAGTTTTATTGAACTACGGGGATAGGATTTTATAATTTACAAGCTTGTAAATAAGAGAACTGAAATTCTAGCAATAGCTACCGGTACCTCCAACAAAGCCCATATATGTAACTGTAGTATAAACATGCTTTTGCAAATGCTCATTTTTATGCCGTGCTTTAAGAGCATAATTTTTATTAAAATAGGCCTAAAATTAAGTTATTTTTGCCAAAAAAATACAAATTTTCTAGCGCTGGGGGCTCTGCCCCCAGGCCCCCGTGCCCTTAGCAGCTGGGGGCTTTTCCCCCAGACCCCCAGTCTCCGGCGGTTAAAGGCTACGCTCCCACACCGCAAAATGCCACCGCCCACTGGAGGCCCGTACACAGCCACTTCATTGCAGACTTTTTGCCACGCGCCTGATCAAAAATATGCCAAGCAAATTTGCGCGACGTCAAGAAGATTAATCATAAACATCCTAAATTTTGAGATTAGGCCTATAGCAAATCCGTGCTTATAAATTTTGTCATCCCCCCCACCAAAATTTTCTGGATCCGCCACTGAATGCTGCCACAGGCTACTCTTCAAAATTCACTAGAATTTTGTGAAACACAAAAATTTTCACAACGCTTTGTGCTTTTAATTTAAAATTGAGTTAAAAACACGACAATGAGACTGCTTTTTAGATGATCTCAAAAACATAAAAAATAAAAGGTCTTCACTTGGTAAGTTACAAAAATTTCTCTAGATCGTTTCACTAGGACACTAAAATGGACCAAAATTCACTAGATCAATATAAAATTCACTCGGAGTGGCACCACCGGTCGTAGTTTTTGCGTGAATTTTTAGATGATCTCCCAAAAAAAGGTTTTCACGCCAGCGACGCACGGTTTTCGCGTAATTTTCTTGATCATCTCTAAAAAATAACAAAAGGTCTTTCAGGTTCATTAAAATTTTTTTTCTCTATTCAATGATTGTCAACCTAAAACTATAGGTTTTCGTGTTTCGACCAGTAACTTAGGCCACCTTCACGGCTAGCATGTAGAAGCATAAATTATTCATCTATACAATTTACTATTGTGAATGAGTTATCGCGACGCGTTTTGACCTTGCTCAAGGGTCTCATCAAGCGAAAAGAACAACACATTTAAACATGCAATGATATAAAACTGCAACCAAAAATTTGGAAGCAAACATTAGCAGCTTTCAGGTATTTGCACATTCTACAAAAACATTCACTAGATCGTAAAATTCACTAGGTCACTAGACCGGACCAAAATTCACTAGATTTAGTGAAAATTCACTAGGAGTGGCATTACTGTTCCTTACATTGGATTATTGCGGTCAGTATTTGCTACAGGAAGACTCGTAGGTTTTAATTGTGACGTCACCTGAAGGAATTACTTATCTTTTTGCTACCTTCGCATGAACTGCGAATGAAATGTTCTAAATTGTATGAAATGTGAATGGCGGGAATTGACATCATAATGAGCTTTCCGTAGAAGTGGTTTTCTCGGTAGGTTTCAAACTAAAGCTCTTTGAAGGTGGTTGCGGATACACGCCATTGCTGCTTTCTTGAGTGTTGGTAAGCTAAAGTGCGAAATCTTTTGCCGAGGAATGCAACAAGTGTTGTTTGACGTAGATTTTGGCTACGTACTTCGTACTACAGCTGCAGATTTAATTTTGTCGCGAACGCAAGACGAATTACAGTATTTTTTTTTATAACAATAATATTTCATAAAAACCCGAGGCTCATTGTTGCTCAGAATCTAAAAAAATGCCAGCCTCCATCAGTAACAAAAAGATTGGAAACAAAAAAGAATAAATTTCAAATCTTGAAAGCAACTAAATTCTGTGCTAATTCAAAACGATGAAATTTTAGTAATTTTCCAGTATTTACAAGCAAAATATTGCAACGATTCTAAAATTACAGAGTGCTGCTTCAAACAGCGCAAGCAACTCATAAATATTTGGATGTTCTCAAGTCAAAAAAAAAACTCCGTACTTTTTCGCTTTTGCAGTTTCACGATGCTGCAAAAAAGTCTTTGCTCAAGCTGACAGAGCATTCGGAATTGGACTCCAAAATAACGTTAAAAACATGGTCGTTTAAATTGACATGAACGTTCTCAGAATTCAAGGAATAATATTAAGGACAAATGAAGCAGCAAATTGGCAAAAAACTATGAGAAGCCAGCTCAACTTAAAATTTATTGGCTCTTCTAAAAAAAGTGTAACCTGGGTAAAAGTAAGCTTGCTTTGCCTCTGTGAACATGCTTGCATCGATTTTTAATTGCTAAGTTACGTTACGCTTGAAGCACAACTTATGATAGCAAATTGACTAATAAGCTAGGTTATATTTGTCATTCCGCAAGCTAACTGTTATCGCAACGTTTCTTAATTTCACCTAAAAGTTTGTTCTGTTTACTAGAAATAAATAACCTAAACATAGAATAATTTTTCGAATGAAAAATAGTTTCTAGAAAATGAATTTTTGTGGAAATGTAATTTCTGAAAAATAAGTTTTCGGGGAAATGTGTTTTCGACCAAACGTAAATTTTGTTTAGTAAAAATTCTGGAAAATAAGTTTTCGGGGAAATGTACTTTCGGCCAAATGTACATTCTGGCAAGTGAAAATTCTGGAAAATAAGTTTTCGGGGAAATGTACTTTCGGCCAAATGTACATTCTGGCAAGTAAAAATTCTGGAAAATAAGTTTTCGGGGAAATGTAATTTCGGCCAAATGTACATTCTGGCAAGTGAAAATTCTGGAAAATAAGTTTTCGGGGAAATGTACTTTCGGCCAAATGTACATTCTGGCAAGTGTAAATTCTGGAAAATAAGTTTTCGGGGAAATGTACTTTCGGCCAAATGTACATTCTGGCAAGTGAAAATTCTGGAAAATAAGTTTTCGGGGAAATGTACTTTCGGCCAAATGTACATTCTGGCAAGTGAAAATTCTGGAAAATAAGTTTTCGGGGAAATGTAATTTCGGCCAAATGTACATTCTGGCAAGTGTAAATTCTGGAAAATAAGTTTTCGGGGAAATGTACTTTCGGCCAAATGTACATTCTGGCAAGTGAAAATTCTGGAAAATAAGTTTTCGGGGAAACGTACTTTCGGCCAAATGTACATTCTGGCAAGTGAAAATTCTGGAAAATAAGTTTTCGGGGAAATGTAATTTCGGCCAAATGTACATTCTGCCAAATGAGCATTCGGGCTAATGTAATTTCTGGCAAGTACATGCTCAGGGAAGTGTAATTTCTGGAAAGTGCACGTTCTGGAAAATGTAATTTCTGGCAAATGCACATTCAGGAAAATGTAATTTCTGGCTACTGTATGTTCAGGGAAATGTAATTTCTGGAAAATGCACGTTCAGGGAAATGTATGTTCGGGATAATGTAGTTTCGGCCCAGTGTTTTTCGGGGAAATGTAATTTCTGGAAGGTGTTTTTCGGGGAGGTGTATAGGATCCAGTAAAAAGTGTTAGTGGAGCAATTTTGCTCGGTTAGTTGGTTTGTTTCGATCTTAAATAGAAGTTTTAATTTATTTAAGATTGGTGTGCTGTTTCTGAGATTCAAGAAGCTAAAGGAACTATCAATTGCCATTTTTGATTCGTCAATTAACATCTCAGTCGTTTTCTAGTTTTAGCCGACGTGGGCAATTCTAGGGATTAAAGGTTGTACTCTAGCCAAGTATCAACGATCGCGACATTGAATAATTGCTGATTTTACGGTAGACAAAAAGTACTTTTGAGCGTCACAGCATTAGCTATGCGTCGGTCGTTCACTGGGTTTGCTGGCAAACTTCCATCTAGTTAGTACCTTAATATTTGTCTCGTAAAAGTGCAGTCGCCAGCAGAGTTCACGAGCACCCAAAAAATGTATTTTTTTCACTTATATTTTTGAAATCCTGAATAAATATTCTTTCAAAATCGCCAATGTTTCCACCCAATTTTCGGTTGTTTTGGCGGGAATCGGGGATTCCCCGGCGAAACGGAGTCGAATTTTTTCGCTGAGGTAGGGTTGATTTGGATTCTAAAAATCGTATTTCTGTATAAAGTAGACAGTCGATTTTAGATTCAAACGAAAGAGGAAGATAATTGCAAACTTTTCACAAAATAATTTTTGGATTGTTTTATTATTATGACGTCACGATATGGTTGATTGATTCCAAATTTTTACAAAAAATTTTGAATTAGAGTGCATATCGTTAGTTATTACAGCCAAAGTTGACGAAATAATGTCATGAAAGTTGCAACATCGATAAAACAGTTTCTCACCGACAAAATGAAACCAAAATGACATCTTTGCGATGTCATTAGAGAAAACTACGCAGTAAAATGCAACACCGAGTAGACGCGCTTTTCAAACAAATTGCACGTGACAGCGAGTATTTTGATCGCGGCGCTGCGGTTTTAGTAGCAAAAATTAAAGAATATCAATTTCACCGTCGTCAAGGCACAAAATGACGTTTGTATTAAAATTTTTTTTATAGTGTGAGTGCATGACGATAAACTCTGTTCAAAATTTAAGAACAAAATAAGAACAATTTTATGCTCAGTGCAAGAAAAACTTTTAAGAAGTTTTTTTTAATTTTATTGCTATTTTGTGGCAAAGAATAATATTGCACTAGCAAAATGTTCAGGCGCATTGTTTCGAAAAGTCATAAACTTGGTAGAGTAAGAATAAAACGGTATATAAGTGGTGTTTCTAACATTTTCTTATTAAAAGGTATCAAACATTTACGGAAAAAAATATTGTCAGAAGCAAAAAAGCGTGGATAAGCTCATTCAGATGTTTTAATTTTCTGTGTTGTCCTGATCGGACTCTTTGTTCGCAAAAGTGTCTTTTAAAATAACTAAAGAATTGTTTGTTACAAAAGATATTTTGATTGCGGTTTATACAGAAAATACTTGTTAGAAATAGCGGGAACGCTGTCACCACCAATAATCCGTCACAAAATCGTAAGTTGATGGGCGAAGGAGCTAAAAATTTTTTGGGGGGCATTGCTGAGAAAACTGATGGCTCTGCATTTGGAGATATTTACCGATTTTTACAGTTAAAACATCACTGGAACTCCATTTGAAGGGGTAACAATTATTCACAAACATCATATTCACCATACTCTGAAAATGAAATGTTTATGATTTCAGATCGTTTTACCCGGTGCTGAGATCATCTCATTAAAAATATAAAAAAAAATTCTTGAAGAAAAGGCACTCCTAGCGTTGACTACTTCAACGAGTAAAACAGTCTGTTAAGTGTTAAATTTTTATTGTTGCTGTAAGGTGTACGGTAATGTGCTTGCAGTATACGTAGGAAACTTGCATGCTAGCCAGTTGCGTAACTAGAGGGTAGAGCCAGAGGACATGGAAAACTGAACTAGAAATTCGCTCAACATTATTTTGTCAATTTTGAGAGAAGAAAAAAGAACTTTACCGAAGATTTGGTGCTTTTTTCCTTCAAATTTAGTTAATGTCTAAAAATAGTCTTGACCGAAAATCGGTTGCTTTTTTTCCGTCGAGTTTTAGGTGAAGACTTTCCTCTTTTGTCGTTTGTTTTTCCCCAAAAATTTGTGGCCATAATTTATAAACGGACCCACACTGGAGGAAAATTCTTCCCTGCCTCGCGCCCCCTCCCGTCAGTTACGCCAGTGATGCTAGCCCCTGCTATTTATGCACTTTTTGTATTTGATCACAACATCCCTGACGATTGCGATTACGGAAAAGCAGTTTGTTCATAAAATTTTAAATTTTATTTTGACGCGTACTGTTTTTAAAATAGGTTTACTCACTTTTTTAATACAGTAGATGTAGATTGAAGAAAAAGTCATCAAAGACATTGTAAAACTCAAACTCAAACCAAGTTGTCGTATATGAAAATGATTTTGACTGTGATCTACATCTCAAAATGTGTAAACAATTTAGAAATGCCTGATTTTACCAAATACCGTAGGATTGCTAAAATGACTTAAGGTGTCTGGGGCGTCTGCGGAATATAATAAAACCGTTACTTTAGCAAAAATCGTTCAGCAGCAACAGGTCTTTTTGCAGTTGTTAATGGTTTATAATATAGCATACTTAATGTGTCAGCCGTTTTTAAACATTTTTCGACTAAAATTATTTTGGAACGATCTACAAAATTTGTCTATCGGAAAAGGCCACTCCTTAAGTACCCTTAATAAGTCTGATTGGATTTCAGCAGCTGCTGAGAGCTCTGCTTCCTAATCCCTTCCGTGGTTTTGGTTCCTCTGGCGTGTTAGCATGATCAACCGACTCATTATTTAAACTCATTGTAGCCAAACGCCACTACTTTGTGCAAAAATTAAACGAAGAGCCATACAAGACTTCATTTAATTAGGGTTCCTTTCACTAGAAAGCGTCACGATTGCACTCGCCAGTTCTCTTTCTACCAGCTGCTTTGTGAAAGTAGCCCATAGCTATACTTTGCAAACTCCTGGGACCATCTGCTTAATTACTTTATTTTACATTGGGTCAGTAAATTACAACCAAATTTATCAAACGGGTGTATACGTCATCGAGAACTTGAGTTTGGACAACTTCAGGCTGGTGGACTTGCACCGTACGCACTCACGTAGTGTGCCAGGGTCATTAAACAAGAAACCTGCAGTGTGGTTTGGGGTGTCTGAAATTTTTCTAGGAGCGTGATAGAGTAGTGAAAAACCGTTCAACGATGCTAATTCTATTATTAATCTCATGCCTTCAAAAGATTTGGATCTTATACACATTCGTTCATAGGCATAGTCAGCCCCCCCCCCCCCCCCCCGATTGACATGCTACCAAAGATAAAATGTCACAAAAAATTCTATTGCTTCTTCAGTTTCTTTTAGCAGCTGCGCTTACAACAGTACACGCGTACAGCAGTAATTAACAATAATATTGATCCAGGGGTCCGGGCCCCTTCAATTTAATGTTTGCCAATCAATTTAAACGTATAGCTTGAGTAAAATTACGGGTTTTTATTCTAAAAGTTGCTAACTGAAGCCCTCATCTAACCTTTTTATGAACGTAATGCAATAACCAGAGACGGACTTGACATATGGCTCATAGTGCCATGGGCCCCGCGCTCAGATAAACTTTTTTTTGGTCTTCACCTGTTTTTGGCAGGAAAATATTGCGAAAACCTCAAAATGCCAGGGGCTAAACTCAACGTAAATCCAGCCCGGGCAATAGCATGGTTTGTAGCCGTAACTATCTATTGCACATTTTTCAATAACAATTCACCTCCACCTCGCCAGTTTTTATGCAACAAAATACTTCTGAAAAAAATTAGCTACAGTAAGGGGAATGCTCATTGAGCAATTTTTTGAATTGAAAGGACCTGGGCCCTCTGGCCATACATGTACTCCTATAACTGGTTGTTTTCATGACAAAATAATCTCTAAGGAAAATATTCGACTGGATTGTTATTTACTGCTAAAATATTGCAGTAGGCATGTACTTTACTTCCCCCAACCTGGGCCAAATCACTAACAAAATTTAACCCCAAAATGCAAGATTTTAAACGTGCTTTGGACTTAAATTGCAAGTAAACGGAGGACTGAACAACTTAATATTTTCAATTGACTTTCAAATGTTAAAAATCTAGTACATTCAAATGGCTCTGAAAACGTGCGAAATGTGCTCCAATGGTATTAAAATAGCTTTTTTTCCAAAAAATTACGAAAAATCGCCCAGCGGTTGAGGGATCCGCCCCTAGTACACTTCTTTACTCAAACACGTCTCCCAATTTAAACATTTTTGCATTTTATCTATTGGTTTAATCCCTCTCCTTGAACAAATTCCTAGTTACGTGCCAACACCAGACCACGGCTTCTGATCTTCCATTCTACGATATCTTTGCCCTCACTAAAAATTCCTCTTTCGAAGTTTCTGATGACGTCATTGCATGTGATTTGTGGTTTGGGGTTACCCCAATCAAAAATCCTGGCTACGCCTATGCATTCGTTTGACAAAATTATGGTAGGACGCATTACGAAGCCAGAAAAGCCAGAAGTCTTCCCAATATACTTTGTTTTATAAGAACCGTACATTTTGGGTTGAGGCTGGTTGTTCTTAAATTTTCTCAAATTTTAAGCCTCATTTGCTCTTAACTTTACTGAAGAATAAACTACACAAATTATCCTTCTTTGGTTAAAATTTGTCTCTTATTATAGGTCATGCTTACTCTTAGACAACTTAGCAATGGTAATACAGAGAAGGATAGCAAAGCTAAGTTAATTTCTTACAAAAATGTTTTACAAAACATTTTATTAGTAGCCCCTTCAGCTTCTCTAGGTTTTCAAAGCGTATCTGGGTTAATTTTCCAAGTAACTTGGCTAAGGGGGCTTCAATTTAATCCTTAGTAATTACGTCACTTGTGGTCAATGTCACGCTTACCGTAACACGGCTATGTATGCGTTCAATGATTTCAAATAATTACCGGTGCTTCAAAAATGTTTGTTTAAAGACTCCGCACTTGGTAGATGATACAAATTATACTCATAAAAAAGCTGCATACACTCTGGTTCGATCCCCAATCGAGCTAAACTATACAAAGATTCGAATTCACAGCTCTCCTGCTTGACGATCAGAAAAGACGTAATGTGGAGCTTCCATTACTTGTGGTAGATATGCAGGGAGATAGCAGTTGGACACAAAGATAGCAAGGTCTTTTGTTGTCTCTTGATCAAAGCAAATTGGCAATGATAAAATAATTATCTAATGTTGTTGATATTTTCTTTGTAAGATTTTACTTTTTAAGTTTTAATATTTTTAGATACTGAAGATCACAATTTTTTTTTGATTATATGTGCGGGGCAATTTGATATGAAAATTGTGCACTATTTTACACAAATAATCAAATACCTTTTGTAACAAACAATTCTTTAGTTATTTTAAAAGACACTTTTGCGAACAAAGAGTCCGATCAGGACAACACAGAAAATTAAAACATCTGAATGAGCTTATCCACGCTTTTTTGCTTCTGACAATATTTTTTTCCGTAAATGTTTGATACCTTTTAATAAGAAAATGTTAGAAACACCACTTATATACCGTTTTATTCTTACTCTACCAAGTTTATGACTTTTCGAAACAATGCGCCTGAACATTTTGCTAGTGCAATATTATTCTTTGCCACAAAATAGCAATAAAATTAAAAAAAACTTCTTAAAAGTTTTTCTTGCACTGAGCATAAAATTGTTCTTATTTTGTTCTTAAATTTTGAACAGAGTTTATCGTCATGCACTCACACTATAAAAAAAGTTTTAATACAAACGTCATTTTGTGCCTTGACGACGGTGAAATTGATATTCTTTAATTTTTGCTACTAAAACCGCAGCGCCGCGATCAAAATACTCGCTGTCACGTGCAATTTGTTTGAAAAGCGCGTCTACTCGGTGTTGCATTTTACTGCGTAGTTTTCTCTAATGACATCGCAAAGATGTCATTTTGGTTTCATTTTGTCGGTGAGAAACTGTTTTATCGATGTTGCAACTTTCATGACATTATTTCGTCAACTTTGGCTGTAATAACTAACGATATGCACTCTAATTCAAAATTTTTTGTAAAAATTTGGAATCAATCAACCATATCGTGACGTCATAATAATAAAACAATCCAAAAATTATTTTGTGAAAAGTTTGCAATTATCTTCCTCTTTCGTTTGAATCTAAAATCGACTGTCTACTTTATACAGAAATACGATTTTTAGAATCCAAATCAACCCTACCTCAGCGAAAAAATTCGACTCCGTTTCGCCGGGGAATCCCCGATTCCCGCCAAAACAACCGAAAATTGGGTGGAAACATTGGCGATTTTGAAAGAATATTTATTCAGGATTTCAAAAATATAAGTGAAAAAAATACATTTTTTGGGTGCTCGTGAACTCTGCTGGCGACTGCACTACAACTAATCTCAAAAACATTGTATTTGTAATAGCAAAGAAAAATGAATAAATTATTAAAAACATCATCTTCGGGGCGTGTAACTGACCTATTTAATGGCTTTATGTGCCCGCCAAAAGCAAGCTTTCACTTTAAATTTTTATGCAAATATTTTTTAATCGGCAGTATTGCATTAAAACCAAGGGTAGACTACATTAAACATTAGTTTAAATCAAGCGCGTAGTCAGAAATTCGCAATGGGGGGGGGCGGTTTTAGGAGATCTAGGGGCGAAGTCCCTAGCCGCCGGAGGCACGGGGGCTTGGGGGCGGAGCCCCAAGCGCCCGAAAATTTCGCATTTTTTTGCAAAAATAACTTCATTTTAGGGCTATTTTGATTAAAAAATAATGCTTTTAAAACGTGGCATAGAAATTGGCAGTGTAAACATGATTAAACTGGTGGCATAAATGGGCTATTTGGGAGGTAGCTAATGGTAAAATGTTAGTTCTCTTATTTAGATGCTGGTGAATTATAAACTCGCAGGCTATAGTTCAATAAAACTTACATGGAGTAATCTACAGTATTTCGTCTACAGTTTATACAGAAAAATAATTGGGGGGCTAATGAAAAGAGATTTGAAAGGAATGATTGGTAATAAACTAATACTGAATAGCCCCCCTCTATTTCTAATTTTATTGTATATTTGTTGATGGCACCTATGTTTTAGCATTTTTACACTAGCGATCAAATTTGATTGCTTATCTTTGGCCATTTTTCAAAGTTTTCATTTATTTGTGAGTTGTATTTTTGAAAAATTAGCCCCCACTCCTGAATATATGTTTAAAAAGATGTTTTGGATCACTATTTAGTCCATTCCAGTGCATACAGCAGTCTCAAAAGTGCTAAAAACGTGTTTTTTATTTTGCTTTTTGGTCGACATGCAAATGGGGGGGGGGGCTATAGCCCCCCTCTCCGCCACCTGGCTACGCTACTGGTTTAAATTTTGCTTTTAGTGGCCAGTTAGTTGAACAGTTACGCGATTGCTTATGGAACGGGAGGTTAGAAGTCAATATCCAGGCTGGTCGAATGCAACACAGTTTTGTTACGGCTCGCCACCGCTACCACATTTATTTTTAAGGAATTGGGTTGCCCAGGCTTTATCACGAGTAGTTGGCCTCGTAATCTCGTCACGCGTTTCGACATAAATTTGCTAGTATTATTGTTAAATGAAGAATTGACTTTGATTTTTTGTAGTGGTATATAGCTAAAACAACCTTTGATTTCATAGATTCATTATTTGTTTCTGGTTTAATACTGATTTGTTCGCTTATAATTTACAAAGAATCATTGCTTTGCAAACCAAAGATAACTCTATTCAATCGAAATCAGCGCAAAATCGACAACTATGAATCAAATAATCTTGCCTCCGGCCCTAATAATTTTTGTTCTCGACGCAGTCACGCTAATAATCCATTTGATCTCGAGCACCAATTTACTTTAATCCTCTTTAACCCTATTCGGACCAGGCAAAATTTTTGGATTAATGGCCCAGGGGGGGGGATCGTTTCAACACAACACATTCAAACGTTAATAACTCCCGAGTTACAAAAGATAAAAAATCCGTTTTTACTCCACGAGAAGCTCAATTTATGACAAAAAGTCAGAACTTTTTGTCATTATATTTGCAACCTTGATCTTTAATTAATTTCAACATAAGTCAAGGACTATCAGAAGCGATCAGTTTGCTTTTCATCTGCATAATGTTAAATAAGCGTTTGATTGCCGTGACGCGGCATCGCAGCTGGATTTTTATTCAGTAACTCAGAGATAATTACGGACTAAATTACGGATTATTTCTTTTGTGCTAAAATATATTAATTACTAATTTGTAGCGTGAATTAATTGCAAGCTGAATATTTGTTACTGTTATAGTTCTTTTTACCAAAAACTAAACAATGTGATATTTTTTGTACACAATTTATAAAAGAACAGGCATCAAACCACTATTTTTTCTCATTCACATTTTGTGTGTAAATAATGTTTATAACATAACTGTAACAAACGTCAATAAAATTGGTTGAATCTTGATGTACTGTAATTTTTATTATGCTGAAGAATTGTGGTCTAACATAATATAGTAAGAATTTTCACTTGGAAAATTCCTATAATGGGTTTCATTTTCAGTCTGGTAGATCTGGCAATAGAAAATTGCATTTGTTGCTACTCTTGCTAAACCTAATCAAAAGTGCAGCATAGCATTCTGTCTATAGCAACACTGTTTATCTTGCCAATCTTATCATTTTTTATCATTAGTCGAGTGGATAAAGCGTCTGCTGCTGATACGGTAGATTTGGTTTCGATTACCGGTCTGGTCAAACCAAAACTTGAAAAAAGTTTGTATTCACATGCAGCTTCCCGGCTAGATATTAGCAATAAAATGGGCATTGAGAAGCTTTCACCGCGTGTGGTAGACAGGTGGGCAAACGACAGTCTTTTCTCGAAAAATGAACAATTTTTTCGCTGTCTGTAGACAACTTGGTAAATAAAAATGTCATTACTTCGAACTTATGAAAAAACTTTCTAATTGAGTCGGACAGAGTGTAGTGAATGTTAACTTTTTCATCCTATTTTTTGTACAATTTTTTACAGACTTTTGAATTATAGGAAAAAAGAAATTGTTTTATATTGTTTTGAATTATAGGAAATTGTCTTAATTTATTAAGCAAATTAGAAAAAAAAGATTTTTCACGAACTTTTGAATTATGATAAAAAAGAACTTGATACTTCGTTCTTAGTTCATTTTTTAGAATAATAGTTTGGACAATTTTTTAGTACTGTGATTGGTTTTGGTATCGGATGATTATTATTATTTTTTGCTTACTTTGCAAAAGACAACGTTGTTCAATATTGGAGAGTATTTTTTCTCTCAAAAATTTTGCAGTTTTGTGAAGTTTATATAAAAAACCCAAATTAGTTTGGTCATTGCTTGTCATTAGATTTTCCAAAATTTTATATAGTAACCAATTAACTTACCTTCTAGTGTATTATCAGTCACAAATGATTTCAGAAGTAAAAAGCCAAAATTATAATTGTTTCCAACATTGTAATTACAATTCATGGTTACACTGATCGAAAACCATTTTTTTTATCACTATTTGTATCATTCTACAAAGACTGTCTAATTCTCAAACGTAGCAATTTTATCTTGATAATGTTTCAGATTTTATTTCAGCGGTGGCTTTGTAACAAATTGTTTCAAACTTTGGTTATTACTGGGATTAGTGCTGAATAAGTTTAGAAAAACAGTAAAAAAAATAGTATAATCCCAAGGGTAGAAATTTATTCGCCGGTTCTCATCTTTGATCAAATAAATCATCAAAGCTATTCTACTTTCATTGTCCTCACATCCAGAACCAGTAGTATTGTATGTATGCGATAAAGCCGTCAGGTAGCTGCAGTAAATTAGAAACATTAAAAATTTGCCACCGACATCACTGAATTTAGATATCTTAGTTATTCATGATCACAAAAAAAACAAAATAAATTCATTTACTAAAAAATCCAGAATAAATGCAAATCGGATTGTTACTTGCAAAGTCTGTTAGGAAGAGAATTTGCTTTCTGTTTTTATATTTTGTATCTACAGACATAAATTTAATTGATTGTGAATGTACACACATAAAAGCAAAAATTGAAAAGTAATGAAACAACATAATTTTTTGTTTAATTTAGCATGCCACGGTTGCCACCTATCATTATAGACCACAAATGAAAAATCAATTCAAAACCCAGTAATATCTGCAATAGTACGCCATCCTGTAGGCCTGTAGTAGCATCTAATAAGAAATTAGTAAATGCGTAACAAAAATAATCTGCCATATATCACATTTTACAATGTACATACCAATAAATAATCGTTTAGTTTGATGTAACTTTTATAAAAAACGGATAGCATTTTAAACTAGCTATTGAGTATTGCTTCGAAAAGCATTTTTAAAGCAAAGCTTTTAGCAATAACAACCTTGAGTCCTTAAGTAACAAAAAAGGTAAAAATTGAAAATAATGATTCCGAAACAAATATTATCAAAAACTTTCCACTTTTTGCGATGTTATTAAATATCGCAAAGGCATTATGAAATGTTGCAATTTAGTGAAAGCAAAGCGGATGCGCACAATGAAGTTATCAGTGTGCTGCTATGTCACGCGCAAAGACACTCGGGCAAATTTCTGTTTTGGATGTTATCACTTGAACTTCATGAAAAAACCTTAGGCAGTCAAAATTTTTCATAGGTTTTTTAAAAAATGAAATGAACATCTTTCTCCTGATACTGCTGCTACTTCGCAGAAACTAAAAATTTTTTTCTAATTTGCGTTTTTTTTTTCTTTTTTTAATTACCAAAAACAAATTTCAAACGTAAAGACTACCGAAATTCATGCTGCATGCCACACATTTGATAACTTGACATTTTTCTCTACTGTATATTAGGACATTTTTGACTACTGTATATCAGAAAAAAATATAGGAAAAAAACAAAAAGATTTGCGCTTATGTTAGCTTCCAGTTCTTTTATCAATAATACATTTATAATACTAAATCGCAATTCTTATTTATCAGCGAAATGCTAAAAATGAAGCTTAGTTTGAAATTTGGTAAAATTATACGAAATTGTCTGAGAAATTCAGCTGTGAGCTTTTAAAATCATAATGAAATTATGATGCCTCAAGCAAAATAGCAAATGAAAATGTATTGTCACAACTGTTTTTTAACATCGATCGCAGCAAAAGTCGTTCAAGAGGTCATTGGATTTACGTTCTTATTTACGTTACCAGTGTACGAAAAAGCGTGAAATTATTAATTACAACAGAACAATTGCGACTAACAGGATTAAATTAATTTTTCAAAAACTTTGCCAGAAACGCATGGTCGACCTTGAGAAAAGTTTAATAACTCCAAATTTAGTTGTGACACGGCAATGGTTTTGCAAACGAAAGTTGAAGCAATAAATTTTAAGAAAAGTCAAGAATTTTTATCATTGTGGCTTGACTACTTCGTAACAAAATTTCGAAATAAATGAAGGGGGAAGCTAATCGATCCCCCCCTGGGCCGAATAACTCTTCCAGAAATATTAAGCGTGATGTTACGTCATAGCATTAAATCCTGATTCGCTGTATAGCATTTTTTGAATTCTTAATTTGTTTGCCTTTACGCGAGGAGCGCGGTCTGCAGGGCATTTTGCAGCTGTTGCAATTTTAGCTCGAAACCTGTTACAAATCGCTGGCGTTTGTACGTGTTTTAAATTTGCATATAATTAAGTTTGTTTCTTTCTTTAAGGCAAGCTTTGCGCTTTTGACTGTGATGGCAAACATTCTTCTCATTCATTCTTCTTTTTGAGACCTGATGGTCAGACGTAAAATGACGTTATGTATGTTTAGACATTTCTTTAGCATGGAATTTTTGGTTAAGCCAGCTGGTCTTTTTCTTTAATTAGCTCGCCGGTTTCAAGTTTGATTTGAAACCGTGCTGTAGCGTGGTATAGTTATTTATTTATGTCATTATTTATTTCTGAATAAAGAAGAATTCAAACCATGGCAGCACGCATTCTGTAAGAACCCCAGGCGAGTTTAGTCTTTTTTTTTGGAGTTCGTTACACGTGAAATTAAAATTTTACACCGAAAACCAGAAATTGTCAAAATTTCAAAGTATGTATCAAAAAAAATATTTCACTTTTGAACCCCTAAACTTGTGTAAACAAAAACATCGTAGTTGGTTAAAACAAACAGGAAAAGTAGGAAAAATTGAAGTTTTTATTGCAAACCAGATTTAGGTGATTACAGTTAGTAACGAGTGTGGGCTAAGAAGCTTTACGGTTGAGAAATGCAGAGTTAAGAAATCTTCTCGACGCATACCTGGACTTCAAACATAAATCATGACATCAGATTAATGATTTCAGCATAACAAAATATTGCAGAATGAAACCTACAAAAAGTATTGATTTTAAGATCTTTTATGATGAATTTGCTCATTTCAAATTAAAATACACCAATGAAGCATATTTACTGCTTAAATGCCACAATTGGTTAAAAGCACTGGTGAGTCATAGCAGACTGAGAGTGACTAATTTAATGAAAAATTAACGAAATTAAAAAGACAGGAATATTCTGCACCCGTTCTTAACTGTTCTTTCACGGATTGAGATTACAATCGGTTTTGGGTTAGATTTAAAGTTATTTAGAGAGTAAGCATTCGAGTTTAATTAGAAGTATCAGTTTGCACAAAAAAAATGCCTTAATTTGACAATACATAATGTCATACTTATTCATATCCTTTGCGTACGCGTGTAGTGCAACGTTCACGACAGATTGTCATAACCACTGTGGTCTTTAGCCTGCTATTAAGTGTTAGCGCAGCTCCAGCTGCTGCTGGAGCAGATGCCTCACACACATAAATTCCATGATTTATCAGTACAAAGTCAAAAAATACAAGCTTCACTGCCTTCTGGCCAAGGTTTTACGTGGTGAATAAAAATGCTGTGTGTTTACAACCACTAGCATTTTGTTTTCAATTATAATTGGATCAGTATACAAGTCTTCTGCACGTTTAAAAAGCCAATTCAAAAACTAGAATGTGACATTACCAAGCAGTAGTTGGAGACTTCGAGCCAGTCAGGTCCACCTACAGATGCAACCAAATAATATATTACATCTTCGAGTGTCTTTCAAAAAGGCGACTGTGTAGAAACAACAGAGAAAAGCGCTTGATGCAAATACTACGCTGTTATATACAGCATTAGCCAAGATTCTCGTTACATTAGTGAGCACTAACCTAATTATATTCAACTAACAATCACCAACTCCGCGAATCGTCAATGCACTGGATCAACAATCAACGCTGAACATAGCGAAGTATTACAAAAGTTTCCCGCAATTTTTGCCAAAAGATGCATTCATTGTAGAATCAGTGAATCACACAATGTTATTGCAAGTTATAGTAACAACACTAACAATCTCAGTAAAGGGTTTCCGTTAGTTGCAAAGTTTCAAAAATCAATATTTTGCACTTATACTGTATTATGAAAACTATTTAACTAATCGCATTTATAACTAATTATATAACAAATTGTATAACTGATTGCGTAGCGGCAATCCTTTTTTGACCCGAGACTGTATTTTTTCAAGTAACCTATACAATCAGTGATGAGTGGAGTTTGAATTCAACCGATTCAAAAAAGGTCTCGACAGCGTAGGCCAGAGCGAATATCATAACATAGTGCACGTCAAAAATTAAAACTTAAAAGTTTTAAATTTTGATTTTTGACGTGTACTGTTACAACAACACAATGTTATGATAAATAGTGACGATCGGTGAGGGACATCAACGTATTCTTTGATACCCAACCAAAATCATCTCATCTGTATTTATCCAAAGTAATAAACCTTTTAAATAATATTTTATATTTTTGTTATTTTTGCTTTCATAGCTATAGTTGGCTACAAGCAAAGAGTATTCTGCAACCTGCGTAGCAATTGGCGAAACCTAGCGGCAGTCAATTATTTGAGTTTTTGACGTAGCGCTAAACGGTCGATATGCAGTCGTTGTAGCTTGGCTGCGCTGGAAGGTATCAAACATCAAAGCGAAGTTGTGAAAACCTAAAATGGCGTAACAAAGTAGAACAAATGTAACGCCCCGCCTCTGTATTAACCATTCAAATTTGGTCAAGTGCAGAAACGTCACGATTGACGTCATTGTAGGTATTCAGACAGCGAGCGTGATTACGTTGCCTTCAGCTGCCTGCGCCTGTGGTTGCGAGATCAATCGTTAAAGGCCTGTCAATTAAACTAACCACCCTGAAACACTACATTCATGATTTATCATAATACTTTCTCCGCATCAAAAAAAAAAATTGACCGTAAAAGAGTTGAAAGGTTTTTGCAGCAAAAACAACCTACTATAAGGAAAACTTAAAATTCGTGAAAGTAAATTACAACTGCAATAGAACGCAATAAACGCTGTGAATAGTTTTTTGGGGTGTTCCTTCACCCAAAAAACTTTTGAAGAGAAAAAAGCAATCGTTGCTGCAGGTAGACCCAAACCCAAATTAGAACAATTGATTGAAATAAATGAACATTCAAACCGACGATTTAGTGTAGCGAAATATGAAAAATACGACTGACCTACCTGGCAGTGAGTTGAAAAACCGAATGTATTGCTGGGCGTGTTTTCTTTTTTCCAACGAGCGTATTTGACCTTGGGTTAAAAAAGGTATAAACTCGTTGAGCAGCTTTTGCAAGAAAGCAAAAGTTCATGCAAATTCTTCAGCTCACATGAAAGCGACTATTATTGTTCCTATTTTTGGAAAATGACGCATTGACATGATGTCAAGGAAGCAAGGTCGAGCTAATATTAGCGTACATAATCACATTGCCGAAAAAAACAGAAAAGTTTTGTGGAAGTTGATGAAGATAGTCTGCAGGCTCGGAAAGCAGGAGCTAGCTTTTTGAGGAGATGATGAGAGTAGTGGGTCCAAGAATATGGGCAATTATCGCGAACTTTTAGTTTATACAGCTCTGCTGGATCCGGAAATGCTAATTGTGGTACAAATTTGGTAGCCCAAACTTATGACGGTGCAGCAGTTATGTCTTCGGCACTTAACGGAGTGCAAAGCAAAATTAAAGATGTTTGTCCGCAAACTCTTTTTGTACATTGCTACGCTCATGCCCTGAATTTAGTTTTATTTCAAAGTGTGCAACAAATTTTCAACATGTAAAGCATTTTTGCATCTTTAAACGGTTTGGCTGCTTTCTTTATACAATCTACATAGCGAACGAAAGTTTTGTATGAGTTTTTACAAAGACGGCTTCTTCAAGTGTGCCCAACTCGTTGAAATTATGCGTCGCATTTGGTAAATACTGTGCATGAAAAGCTTGATGACTTTCGTTTGGTGTTTGATTCGTTGCTCGACAGTGCCTTTATCGATATTCCATCTGCTGTGTTAAATCCAATTTCGGGTCATTTAGCTAATTTGAAAGATTTCAATTTTTGCTTTTGCTTAGCTGTGTTTCACAAAATTTATTCTTTGACCGATGTTCTTTTTTCATATCGTCAAAAATTGTCGTTTGACATTTTGAGCTCTTAGATGAAAATTGACGCCACCTTGCAAAAAATTCAGGAGTTAAGAAATGATTTTGAGACGTTATGCGAAGCTAACTAGCGTGACGTTGGAAACCCACACCGCTCCGAAGAAGTAGTGTTTCTACAAGTGATGCTTCGACCAATTTTCGCGTTTTTTTTTAATGAAATAATAGACACGATTACTCAGCATATACAAACTAGATTTTCAGATTTTGTGAAAATTTGATTTTTGGATTTATTGGGTAGTTCTAAATATAGAAAATACCAGAAGACGTTTCCAGAAGAGTCCTTTAAATGCTTGCTTGATACTTATGGTTTTGCGTGTGATGAAATTCTTTTAAAGAATCAACTGATATTTTTGTACTCACAGGTTGAATTTCAAGAAAAGTCTCCAACTGAAATGCAGCAATTTTTTTCCAACATCCCTGCTTCAAAAACTGCTTTATCGCAAGTTTATTTGCTTTGCAGTTTGATTACTGTTATTCCTGTTTCAATTTCATGCGTTGAAAGATCGTTTTCTTCCTTGAAACGTATCAAATCATTCTCTCGAAATAAAATGGGACAAGACAGACTTTCAGATTTAGGCCTTATATCCATCGAGTCGCAATTACAGACAGAAGTCATAGAAACCAAATCTTTTCAGGATGCAGTCATAACAAAATTTACTTCAGGGGAAAGACGAATGGAATTTTTTTTTAAATGACTTTTTTGCTTCCATAGTAATTCTGAAACTTTACCAATTTTAGTGCTCTGCCCTTTGTAGTAAACAGTTTTGTTTGAATTGCTAATCAAACGGCGAAAGCTGTTTCAGCTTGTGCTATTTCTTTGTTTTTTATAGGCCAGTGATCATTGGATGTTGTAAAGGCGCGTTAAAAGTTTTAATCAATTAATTGCTTGAATTGAGTGTAGCATTACAGAAGTTATAGTGCGTCTTTTTCGTTTTTCTACACCTCCAGTGTTCCCCTTTCACTCAACAGATGAAGCGAGACGAGAAAAATTAACTTCAGGTATGCTACCCTCAATTCGAGCCAAAACTATTTTGTTCCTCCCAAAAGTGTTTTTGCTACTCCTCCCCCCAGTCAAACTTCGTTCTTCAATTTTTTCATTTAAAACAATATAGTAAAAATATCACCTGTAAGTGTGGACATAATTTTAAACGTGCAGACCGGCTGCGCAATTATTTCATGTACGAAAATAAACGAAGCAATAATAAATTGAATATCAAACACTTCTATTGCCACCGATCGTCACTGATGATATACAATAAGTGATATAACAACAGAAATTTATTAAATACCCATTTTTTTCTCAAAACCTTATCTGATAAAGTTAAAAGCTTAAATAGCTGCTAATTGAAACAAACAGATCGGCTTTGAAAGGGACATTAAGTTATTAATTGAATTCTACAGCCATCTTTACAACATTTTAATGTTTTCATCCCGCGCATTTTAATACTTTGGGAGTTTCTTTTCGACTTTTCGCATTAGTTCAAGCTCGATAAATGATATGATGCAAGAATACAGTCCTGAATAAGTCAATAGCATGCTGATTACTTATTGCATAGCGGTGCATCTTTCGGTAGGGAAATTTTCACCAAACAGCTATTTTACAAAACAACTATCAAAAACAATGACCAATTTTCAAATGCAGCTTTATTGCAATTTTCGCAAACAATTGAACATACAATAATCTTTTGGAATAAAGCCCACCGGAAGTTAACAAATAGAGCAATTAAGGTTCTTGTGCAACTGTAGTGTACAGTGCACTAAAAAAGCAGAAAGTGCTGTTACATTACGTAAGTAAATCGATTTTCGGGCTTCAAACTTACACTAAATCAAACCCAAAATTTAACATTAATCTTAGCGTTAACCTTACCCAAACCCTAATGTTAAAACTAAACGAGCAAATGAATGATTTTTCTTTGCTCAATCATTCTCTTTAAGGGCGTTACCATTTCCTAAAACTATGAGAGCAAAGCTTTTCCAAACAAATGTTTTAAAATAACTAATAGCTGATGTCACAGTAAGCTCTCCTCTACAAAGGTGCTCAAACTGAGGACCCCAGCAGTGTCTGCAGTGCCGCTCAAGCTGAGGAACTCTGCATAGGCCAGTAGTCGGGTCACAACCCAAAATCTGAACTAGAAGACAAAGATATAGAGAAGGAAGAGCCAAAACAAGTTCTTGAATTCAGATACTCTAGGTTCAGAGGCAAAACACTGAAAAGGGAGCTAATTGAGATCCTGCAGAAAGAGTCTGCAGGTGTTTCAGAAAGACTTCTTACAAGTGATCCTACATAGGTTGAGGGGAGTACGAGGCTGTGGCTATGGCAGCGAAGACTGGAAATGCATTACGGCTTATTGGGTAAAATAGAACTATTTCTTCGAAAAAGGACGGAGAAACTTGCCGTGCTTGTGCCAAGTGTTGCATCTACGGGCGTGGTACAGACCGAATGCAGGTACAGTACTTGGTTTTGGCAATAGCAGGGAGAAAGGTCAAGTAGCTACATCGGGAACAGAAAGCTCCGTCTTTGGCTAAAAAACCAACAAACTCAGATGTAGGAACTCGGGAATTATGGACGATAACACAGTCGAAGAGGAAGGTGGCATACGAGGAGCTATTCAGCCAATTATCCCGGTCGGGTCAAACCTAAAACTATAAAAAAAGTGTTTACAGATTTTCTATTTAACATTTATAAGTTTTAAAGAGACAACTTGGTGCGAAGTTTCCACCATGATTGGTGGACAGGTGGCAGTTTGACTCGTAGACCTCGCTACCTCCTAGCCAGGGCATCTAGGAGACTAAAAATGCAATTACAATTATTAAATAATTAAAATCATAGGCGTAGCCAAAAGGAGAGGTGGGCACTTTTGCCGCAATGATTGCGGCGCAACTGTTTTACTTGCAATTGCGCTTGCGCCGCAAGTATTTTTAAACGGTTGCGCTGACGCTTGCGCCGCAAGTACATCAGCACTTTTGAGCGCAATCGCGCAAGCGCAATTCAAATACGATTATAAGTGATTGTTTTTTAATCAAATTTGATTAAAGTTACGAAAAAACATAAACGAGATGCATAGACGTAGCCAGGATTTTTTGATTGGGGGAAGGCCAAAACGCAAATCCCACGCAATGACTTTATCAAAATTTGTCAAAAAGAGGGACTTTTAACTGGACGAAGCTATTGTAGAATGAAGAATTAAAAGAGGGGGCCTGGGTTGGCATGTAACTTGGATTTTGCTAAAGAGAAAGAACTTGAGCCTAACGTCAAAAAGATTTCCAAAATTGTCCTAGTCGGGAGACGTCGTGAGCAAATTAGTTTACCTCAAACATATCACGGATTGGGGGTCTGGGGGCCGCCATGATTTTTTGTAATTTTTTTGAAAAAAATAGCTATTTTAATACCACTTGAATCACCTTTTGCACGTTTTTAGCGCCATTTGAAATTACCAAATTTTTATGATTTGAAAGCCAATTGAAAAAATCAAATTTGAGAGTCTTCCATTAACTTATAGATCAAGTCCAAATTACGTTTAGAATCTTGTATTTGGGGGTTAAATTTTGTAAGTGACTTTGCCCAGGTAGGAGAAGCAAAGTAGATTGCCTCCTGCAATATTTTCAGCAGCAAATAATCTCTTGAAAAAGACAAAACAACTTCGGTTAACAAGCATATTGACAATCACAACATTACAGGAATTACACAGGTGAGCATCCGCAACCCACGGTTTCGTCCTTGCTCAAAGGACTCATCAGGCGCAAGAACAAAATCAGACAGGGGCATCAACGATAAAACCAAATTAAGCAATGCAGCGACGGAAATCAGAGAATGCAAATCGATTTTTCCACCTGATGAATCTCTTGAGCAAGGACGAAACCGGTCGCGGATGCTCACCTATGTGATTCCTGTTATGCTGTGATCGTTAATATACTTGTCAACCGACGTTGTTTTCTCTTTTTCATTTAAATCGCTATTATAGTTCCCCGCGTAGGTATGATATCATTGGTACCCTTGTGGTTCCTTTGGTGGTTTTATGCAGTAAATAATCACTCCAGTATTTGCTTTGGAGATTTTTGTTTTGTCATGAATACGGTTATACATTTAAATTGGATTGCAAAAAATTGATTTGAAAAGGCCCAGGCCACCTGGTCGTCAATATTAATATTAGTCTGTTAAAGAAAATGAAACTGAAAAAACATAAGGCTTTGTTGTTATTATTTTTATTATTGGTGGACTCTTCCCCCCCCTCTCCCTGGCTACGCCAATGACGAGGAAGGTTCATGAAAGCTTCGTCATGGGAAATTTCATTCATCTACTGCTTGCAATACTTCGATAGGATTTACTGCAGCTGGGGTCTTTTTTTGCTGAAACGTTTCTCTCTAAAATATTTTTGCCGATTTTTCACAAAAAAATTTTCCAATTGAGTAAGTTAAAAAACGGTTTTAAAATGAAACTTTAAACAGAAAAATTATTTTTGTAATTGTCTTTCTAGAAATACGCTACTCTTTTTCAAAAAATCTTAAACTTGGTTTGGGCATTAAATGCGTTTCTCGTAACAGTCCTTTTTTACCGTAATTCAAAAACAAGAAACAACAAAAGCTATTAATTACAATTTTTTTGCTAGTCCGATAAAACTTGAAAGATATTGCGAACATGAGTGACAGCATTGGTATAGCTCTAATAAGTGATTCTTAGATGGTTCAATTTCTTTAAACAAAACTTAGGATGGTTTTTTTAGCGAGCTCAATTTGTAAGAGAGTGATGCTGTAGAAGCACAAAATATGTACCAAAGCTTGTAAAGGAGTTCCTTGAAGAGCCATTAGAAAAGAACAGTAACTCCGAAGTCGTTCGCTTACCACCACATGATGACTTTATTTGTGGATTTTATTAACCCAGCGGTTCCTTTAAGAGCGAGTGTTGAGAGCATTTTTTTTTAGGTATAAAGATGTTCTTCGCCCAAGAGGTCTAAGCGAAGCGCATTTCCAAATGTTTGTATTTTTTAAAGAAAATCAATAATTTTTTGTTTACTATTTTGGTAGAGTACGTAATTTGTTTTAAATATTGGTTTCGTACCATAACCTTGTGAGGTTTGAGCAGTGAGTCAACTAGAAGTATAGACAGTGATTAATCACTATATTACAACCATTACCCAAAATTTAGAATCATCAAATATTTTTTGAAAATTTTTAGTAATTCTTATATTGGGTGTTTTAATTGCAAAAATTTAATCATTTTTACGCATGAAATAAAGCAGTAACACTTATATGAAATACGTTTTGGCACAATGGCTTCCACGTGCTTATACTATTTAATATAAGTCGGCCATATTTTCGTTGCCTAAAAAGAGGACAGGTTTTGCCAGCAAGTACAGTAAAACATCCCACTTGGCTATATTTAGCAAACATAACGACAAAAACTAAAGTAAGACAAACCAAATTTATTTGTCCGGTTCTGCCCACACAATTTTGTGGTTCCCGTACCTTTTTTCAGTAAGGAATAATCAGCTTTAAGAGAACTAGCTGATTATGATCTTGCTTTCACGAAACAGGCGCGTAGCCAGGAATTCGCAATGTAGGGGCTATTTTGGGGGTCTGGGGGCGGATTCCCCAGCCGCCGGAGGCCAAAGGGGTTCTAGGGGCAAAGCCCCCAGCCGCCGTAGGCCAATGGGGGTTTGGGGGCAAAGACCCTAGCCGCCGGAGGCACGGGGATCTGGGGGCGGAGCCTCCAGCGCTCGAAAATTTTGCATTTTTTTGCAAAAACAATTTCATTTTAGGGCTATTTTGATTAAAAAATAATGCTTTTTAAAACGTGGCTTAGAAATTGGCAGCGCAAACATGATTAAACTGGTGGCATAAATGGGCTACTTGAGAGGTGGCTAATGGTAAAATGTTAGTTCTCTTTTTTAGATGCTGGTAAATTAAAAAATCGAATAGTTCAATAAAACTCACACGGAGTAATCTATTTCGTATACAGATTACAGAGAAAAATAATTGGGGGGGGGACTAATGAAAAGAGATTTGAGAGAAATGATTGGTAATTAAATAATACTGAATAGCCTCCCCTACTCCTTAGTTTATAGTATATTTGTTGATGACACCTCTGTTTAGCATTTTTACTCTTGCGATCAAATTTGATTGCTTATTTTTGACCATTTTTCAAAGTTTTTATTTATTTGTTAGTTTTGTTTTTGACAAATTAGCCCCCCCTCCTGAATGTACGTATGTTTCAAAAAATGTTTTAAATCACTATTTAGTCCACTCCAGTGCAAAAAAAGCAGTCTCAAAAGTGCTGAAAACGTAGTGTTTTTCTCATTCTTCATTTTGGTCGACATGAAGTCATCATTTTTCTCATGACGACGACATGAAGTCGTCATTTTTCTCATGACGACGATATGAAGTCGTCATTTTTCTCATGACGACCACATGAAGTCGTCATTTTTCTCAAAAATGACAACATAAAGTCGTCATTTGGTCGTCATTTTTCTCAATCTTCATATAAAAATGACAAACAAATGACATAAAAGTTGTGTACAATTCATTTTGGGCTATAGCCCCCGCCCTTCACCCCCCCCCCCCCCTTCCCCCTTTGACTACGCTACTGGCACAAAATATGATTGAAATTGTACACAACTTTGATGATGTTAGAAACGGACTCGTCTGTAAAAGATGTTTCTTTTCTTGAAGCATTGTGGCTGCATCACAGATAATACGCGTTTTATGTTTGCATTTTAAACCATAATCCGGTAAAATTGGGTGATTTTGGCAGTTTACTATAAAACTCTACAGTTCTGCAGTGTTTGAAATATTCTGACCGATAAATCTGAAATAAATTAGTTTTGCTTTGCAAGCACTCTCTTGTTACAAACCTATACGCTACACCAGTGGTGCAACCAAGGGGCTAATTAAGGAGGCTATTGCAGAACGGAATAACTTCAACTTATTTAATTTTGGCAACAAAGATCTCAAAAGCCTTCTCCGGATGGTTTACTAAAGCCTGTCAAACTACAAAAACACTGTTCCGGATAAAGCTAAATTTATTGACAGATAATTATATAAAAATAAAAAAAAATGCATCAAAATTTAATTGAAGGTTAATTGGTTTTTTGAACAAAAAAGAATAAAGAATTCTTCTGCCCCCTATCCACTTCAATGCAAACTTAAAATTTTTTATTAATTATTATAATGAATATTGTTGCTTTATAACAGCAATGGTTTATTAGCACCATAACAAAATTTACTGAAAAACGCAAATAAACGTATTAAATGCTGTGGATTTTAAAAATTTTTTGGTTGACCTTAAAAAAGAGCCAGTATTTCTGAAGCGACAGCAGGAGCCTGGTTTCACAAGAGAAGCGCTCAAAAAGTAAACTTACAGAAACACAAATAAAATTTTAGCATTTCATATAACAGCTCAAATTTACCAAAGTAATTTACTATAAAATACAACACACTTTTACTATAGGAAAGGTAATTTCAATACTTTCAATTAAAATTCAAATTTCAATTAAACACATCCTTAGAGAAAAGGTAATTTCAAAAATGTTTCCAAGATCAACTATACCTTTGTTATTATATACTACCAAATTACGGTATATTGCACAAAGAAGAAACACAATCAGAGATGGGTTGCGTCGATAGAGAAAAATCAAGCCCAAAAGGTAAATGCAACGTATTATAATAATGTGCAATAATGCCTGCTTGGCTTCGCCCCATTCAAGCCAACTCATACTGAGAGGAATAAATAAGCTTTTACGAGTATTTTTAAGTGATTACGTATACACATGTCATTGCTACACAAAATGGTATTGCGTATAAGATTAAACGATAGCCATTAACATTTTAAATAAACCGATTGGAGGAGCAAATAAGCTTATATCTAATGAGACGGGGATACACCACTTTGTATAATAATATAGATTTCAAATCAAAGTTGAGGCCTAATCTCTTCACAGCACTTTTCAGAATATTTAGACCAGTTGAATAATTTGGGCAAACAAAAAGAAAATGTGGGACACTCTGCGGAACTTTGCATTTGAAATACAAACCAGTGTCATGGCAATTTATTCCACAGGCTGTCAAGTGTGTCATTATTTCATTTTTTTCATTATTGTTTTACAATTTCATTGTTTTTGAACCGCTGTCATTATTTCATACTTTCTAAATAATCTACTGATATTTTTTTCAGATTACTCGATAAATTGCAATAAATCGTGAGTCATTGAATTGAAGACCTTTTTTTTGTTTTTTGCTTTGGAAACGCAAAAACTACACAAGACCTTTTTTGGGAGGGGATCACCTAAAAAATCTCGCAAAAACTACACGAAGACCATTTTTGACTAGTCTTCAATTCTGTTTTTTGGATCTCTTCGACTGTCTCGGTTTTCTGTCCAAAAAATATGGTAAATCTAATTATAATATACTGTATTATCAATATTTGTCATTATTTTATGCTCAGCAGTCATTTTTTATTCATTGTTTTTAATTTAACAACTTGAAAGCCTGTTTATTCTAAATAGATCCTGATTTGAGCAGCAATAAGCAGTTTGAAGTCTAAGGATTTCTTTTGATTGAAAAGAAGGTAGCGTTACCGCAAGTTAGCTTGCTTTGGATTCAAACAAAAACCTTTTGCCTTGCAAGATTCCAGCCACTAGGCCTACATATTCGAACAGAAAATCTTTCGTAACATGAGAAAAGGCACATCAATATCAATGATTGATAAGATATGGATCGTAGTAGGCGAATTGTTTTGCTTAGTCGTGTTCAGTTTTTTCTTTCTTGACTCCAAATGGTGCGTAGCAATTGGGATAAAAACAAATTACTTTCTCTGTTTTGCGTATCTTGATTTTACAAGTATTCACGGAAATGTAGTGATAAGTTGATAACTGTTTTTGCGTCCGTCTTAGTGTTTTCCAATATGATTAGTCCGGCTGAAGGCGATGAATAATTCACCCACTTTTGCAAAACAAATCTTGTTTTGGACAATGTTTACGAAAAATAGCCTTTTTCCCCGTAAATTTCCACATGGTTTTTATTCTATTCTATATAATTTTTCTGTATAAAAGCCCTTTCAATAATGCCAAATTATTTCCCAATTGATTCAAACGTTGAAGTCAATTTGAGATAAATAAACAGTTCGATTTTTGATTTCTTGATACGATTTCTGCGCATTTATCGTCTCAAGTATTGGTGAGTTTTGTGCATTTTCTTTTTGATATTTGTTTAATTTGAGAATGTTATATTGCAAATTTGGATTAGTCATTTTGCTTTGACAATTATTTCTCTTTTCTAATGATGCTATACGCAGTGATGGGCACAGCGGCGCTACTAACGGCGCTACTTTTGCGGTAGCGGCAGCGCCGCTGCTTTTTTTCGTCACCAGCGACAAGCGGCAGCGGCTGTTTTTTAGCCCAAAAAGCGGCAGCGCTTCAGCGCTGTTTTTTAAGCAAATTTTCTGCCGCTGCCGCTACTGCTAATAAACTCCTTCCAAGACTTTTTCAATTCGCATTTTCACACGTTACCGTTTGGAGTCTTTACTCTCCGCTTTTTTTCACTCTGCTCTTGTTACGTCGTTATTTCAGTTTAATAGAACATACAAGACTTTTGTGACGTTTTGTCTTTGCTCTTATGGACCGATTTAGTGGCGCGTCACAATGCCCATTGTCTGGTTCTTACTGCAGATCGTAGTAAAATTCGCCCATTTAAATTAATCGTAAAATTATTACATACACGCAACTTGAAACAACCACTGTAGGTTAGTGGGCGGCGTTTTTTGTTTGATTTTACTTTTATTTGAAGGGGCAAAGCTTGGTAATTCCATTTCACGTTGTTTCCAGGGTTAAAAGTCTTTATAAATGCGTATTAAACTCATTTTTAAAAGGGTACCATTATGACACAGAATAGCGTTTCTAGACAACTTCACAGGATATACTGTACAGAAAATCGATTGCTAAACAATCATAAACATAGCAAAATGTGAAGACAAGAACAATCTAAGACCAAAAAAAGGTCAACAACAATTTTAGAAATGAATGAAGGCTACAGCTCTAAATTAACAGTTCATAGTGTAGAAAGGTCAAAGCAAAGTAAATGATTTTGTATTATTTTGTGAATGCAAAATTAAAGTCGCATATACAGGCGTATACAGAAAGCGCGGCAAGGCCTGCAGGGGTAAGGTCTAGGAGAGCTAAATCCCCTTGCATTTAGTCCTATAGTAATGTCACTTACGATATTTAGTAGAGAAAAGAGCTTTTTAGACAAAAAATTGCAATTATAATAATTATTTCTTCCTTAAATGACACTCCGCCACGAGGCAGCACAAAACGCCTTAGTAAAACCAAAAGATGCCTAAGTAAAACTGAAAAAAAATATTGTGAAATTTTGGACCAAGATGTCAATTAAAGTCATCATTTTTAAACAAACGTATCCAAAATTTTTGAAAGCGGGGCGAATGCGACGCCAAAAAAGCCATTAGATCGATGTATTTGACAAAATATATTAGCAAACGAGAACGAATTAAGTTAGCTAATTTTTGTCTGAAAATAGCGTGAAAACCCCTATTTTCAGTAAAAAAGGCCAAAAATTCGCAGCGAAAGTATTCCTTTTTTGAAAAATTTTCTCCTCCCCTCTTTGAAAATTCTGGGTGCACCACTGGGTTTAGCGGGCACTCCACGAACAACCCAGCCTAGTTGCCATATTCTCAAAAATGAAAATATTACCGGTAGGGATCTACCTCTACTGTAGAATACCTAGGTCGTACTTGAGATATGATGGTTACAGATCATCACTGAGAAAGTATTTAAAGTTTTTTAAAAACTACTTGTTAAAGCAAAAGTGTCTTTGCCAAAAAAAGGACTAAAACTTAAACAAAAAAGATCATTTCTAGGGTAGCGAGGCGCTCCAGTTTCGGACCTGGACTCCTGGCGCTCCGTGCACGTCTTTTGTGCAGTGCTTTTGACAGAAATTGAGACTAGTCGAAAAACCTGCAAAAAGTGTGCCCAGTAAATAAAATTAGAAAACTTAACAGTTTTCCTTTTCGTCAGGGTTAGGGTCAACTTGCCCAACTCCTCCTCCATCGAAGAACCTGGTTGTTAGCTAGCCACAGTGCTTTAGACCATTGTTTCTGCAGAGGAACAAAAAAAGTGAACATAAATAATATTGCTTGAAATTCTCCTAATCTTCTATCGAAAAACTTGACTACGTATAGTGATTAGTTTTGATTATAAAACAAGCTTACTGAAGCGTGATTCCCATTTTGAAGCCAAATTGCTATTCTTAGGAAATTGGTAGAATTCGCAACTACTCTTTTCGCTTGTATGATCGCATCCTGGTGCAAAACACAATACCATTTTACACTTTTATCCTACATGCCTATCGCAACTCTGGTCAGAAATGGGTAAAGGCGTTTTTTTTACACTCAGAATAGTCGGCAGCGTGGCCGAATGGGTAAAGGCGTCGTTTTTACGACGACCCTGATCGAATGATCCGGGTTCAACCCGCACCCTAGTCACGCTGTTGCGTCCTTGGATAAGACGCTTTACGATGATTATCTCTGCTTGGTGGCTTCGAACAAGCAGCAAATTCAGTGGACAAGAATTCGAAAAAATCCACAGGAACATTGGGTCATCGGAAACTCCTAAGCAGGTGCGGATTCCTCCAATCACAAAGTAGTCCTGGTAATGAAAAGTGTGCGGATCGTCCAACAAGTTAGCGCCTGACGCTGTTCGGTGACAGGAGGATAAATATGCGCTACAACAACAACAACAACAAAATATCACAAGTCATTAAATAAGCGTTGAAAGGCTATTTTACGGTGCAAAAGTGCCCTTTTTAAAATGAGTTTAATACGCATTTATAAAGACTTTTAACCCTGGAAATAACCTGAAGTGGAATTACGAAGCATTGGCCCTTCAAATAAAAGTAAAATCAAACAAAAAACGCCGCCCTCTAACCTACAGTGGTTGTTTCAAGTTGCGTGTATGTAATAATTTTACGATTAATTTAAATGGGCGAATTTTACTACAATCTGCAGTAAGAACCAGACAATGGGCATTGTGACGCGCCACTAAATCGGTCTATACTGCATGCATAGGCGAGTTTTATCGCACATGGTCCGATTTTTTTCACAATCAAAGTTGAACAAATAATGTGGTCTAGTAGCGGGTCAATTTGAACTGATAAAACCGATTTCAATAAAGCCAATTTCGAGCAGTACCTCTTTAACGAAAATGCAATAATTAGAGTTCGATAAATTGCTAAAAACTTGCAGATCGCAAAAACGGTTTTCCGCGATATTTCCTCAAAATGCTAGCATTTAGTACAACAAATGAAGATGATTTATTGGCTATCTGGTCACAGACCACAGTATAGATCGTGCACTGCGAATAGAACAGTACAGTACCTGGCACGGAGCCAGAGTAGTGTGTTTGGGGGAGGGAGGCACAAAAACATGGGCGGGGGGACGCTTACGCAGCCGAGACCACACGAATTCGGAATGCGGCAGCGATCTAGTGAATATTTTGCTTCAAATTATGTGTTACCCTTCTTTGGTATGGATTTTGCCCTCAAATTTAGGTGAAGACCAAAAAATAAAAAAAAGGCCTTTATCGCAAAATCTAAGGCTACTTGATTACGTTCACTTGATCTGTCTTGCTGTTTCATAGAAAAAAGCGTTTGTGGTTACCTGTTTTTGGGCAAAAGTTTGCTAGTTGTGCTACTACAAAAGTTTACTATCGCTTGCGGAGCTCAAGCAGTGATTTGGGGGAACACGGCTCGAAATGCCAACCCCCCGTGCATAGGCGTAGCCATGATTTTTGATTTGGGGGGGGAGCAAACCAAAAATCACATGCAATAAAGTCATCAGAAATTTTCGAAAGAGGATTTTTTGTGGGACAAAGATATCGTAGAATGGAAGATCAGAAGCCGTGGCCTAGTTTGGCACTTAACCAAGAGTTTTCTAAAAAGAGAGGGCTTAAACCAAAAGTTAAAAATGAAAATATCTAAATTGGGAGACTTGTGTAAGTAAACTAGTTTATTCAAACGTATCACAGACGGGGATCTGGGGACGAAGCCCCCAGTCGCTGGGCGATTTTTTGGAAGTTTTTTGAAAAAAAAGATGTTTTAATGCCATTGGATCACATTTCGTACGTGTTCTGAACCATTTGAAAGAAGTAGATTATTAACATTTAAAAGCCAATTGAAAAAAATTAAATTGTTTCAATTCTCCTTTTACTTATAATTTGGTCGAAAATACGTTCGTAATTTTGAAGTTTGGGGTTAAATTTTTATAAGTATTTTAGTAGTAAATATTCCACTCGAAGGTTTTCCTTAGAGATTTTTGTTTTGACATGAAAATAACCAGTTGTAGGAGAACATGTACGGTTAAGAAGCCCCAGGTCCCTCAATTTAAATTCAATAATTGGTTCAATGAGCATTTCTCATAGATTTTTTTTTCAAACGCATTTTTTAGCGTAAAAACTAGCGAGGTGGATGGAGGTGAATTGTTACTGAAACGTAACAATAGATGGTTACGCTTAATTACCATGTTATTGCCCGGGCCAGATTTACATTGCGCGGTGCCCCTGGCACTATAAAGATTTTCGCAACATCTTCCTGCCAAACATAAGTGTAGACCAAAACTAAAGTCTTAGCATCTGAGCGCAGGGCTCCTGGCACTGGACCATATGGTAAATCCCTCCCTGTTATTGCATTACGTTTTTTAAAATGTTAGATGAGAGCCCGAGGTAGCAACTTTTATCATAAACACCCTTAATTTCACCCGGGTTATACATTTTAATTGATTGGCAAAAATTGAATTTAGCGGGCCCGGGCCCCCTGGTCGTCAATATTATTGTTAATTACTGTTGTAAGCAAAAAATGCTAAAAGAAACTAAACTGACGAAACAATAGTTTTTTTGTCACATTTTTATCATAGGTAGCATTTCAATTGAAGGGCCCGGACCACCTGGGCCCCCCCTCTGGCTACGCCTATGCCCCGTGGCGCCGGGCCTGAGTAGTTACGTCAATGCGTAGTAAAATAAATTTTGCTACAACAGTTAACAGTAAAACTGAGAACTGAACTTATAGTGCGCTAAGAATTGAACGAACAATCAGAACCAGGTAATAAATAAGCTTCAAAGACAACTTAGTTATGCAGTTATACTCGTAGAAAAAATACTCAGTGTAACATGAATCGCATTGAGCATCATTTGTTTAACATGTATGTCATTACTACGTATCTCCTTCGACTTCGTAAACACCAATGTCTTGAACGCTAGATCTACCTTTGTGTCAAAGTTGGACGAAATCGTCGCAGGGACGAGAATCACCTACCATTTCTACAAAACTCCAAGAAATGTTTTGGAACTCGGTCGATTGATAAATTTTCCTTTCGGATTTCTACGAGAAGAATTATTTTAGTGGTTGAGGGCCGAGAGTGCGATAAACAGATTGACTACTTCAGAGCTATAAGAGCCGGGACAGAATTGTGTAGAAGCTGAATACTGTATGTCATTGTGCTTTAATGGCAAAACCTTAACTTATTTGAGTCGATATTTCTTAATGCCTTGTGTAGAAAATGCGATAAGGAATTTAACTTCCTAGAGTAACTTTCAAGGGTAACTTCCAAAGTAATTTCTAAAGCGCTGGTTTAACCAATCAGCATTTTGAAATGCTTGTTTTTTTGAAAGGAGCATGCCAACACCTAATTGAATGGTGATTTGCTGACTTGTCTACCATTTAAGCCTGCTAATGCCGATTGTAACCTGAACCAATATCTAAAAGGCTTGAATAATTAATTTTCGTAAATAAAGTTGAAATTTCACCATTAGATACCGTACTTGAATGCCATCGTTCTTTGTACTATTTATTTTTTTGAAGTAGCGGCAGCGGCCGCTGTTTTGCATGCAAGTAGCAGCAGCGGCGCTACTTTTTTACTTGAGTAGCGACTAGCGACAAGAGGCAGCGCGGCTGCTTTTTTTGCCAAATAACGGCAGCGGCAGCTATTTGGCAAAAAACTTTTTGCCAAATAACTTTTCCAATTTGCCAAATAACTTTTCAAGTAGCGGGTGCACAGCTCTGGCTATACGTAAAAGCCTGAAGCTAAAATAATGTTGAATCATTCATAAAGAACGTTAATTGTTTCACGATGTTAAAACCGATCTGTGCCTGCTTTCTATGGCGTTGTGTTGTGTTTATTTTAGAAAGCCGTCAAAGTTTCACGTCAAACGTCAAAGCGTTACGTCAAAGGACCAAGTATGCTTACATCCAAGAATCGAGCGTCAATTGTCATTCGAAAGACGTCGATTCTAGTGATTATGATTAGTGCATATTAGTCAATACTGAACTGTTTGATTTGCGAACTTGGATGTGCATGCCGAGTCATCTCTATCCGGTCGGTTTCGCGCTCGTTTAAGACTGTGGTAGAGTTTTCCTGCAACAGGCGGATTTTGGAATTTGAGAATAAAAATTTGTATTGGCCACCGGCAGGATAAGCGATGTAATGACAATTCCACTTCTCGTAAATATGATCCCAAATGGATGATTTGACTTCTGAATAAGCTAATTTACTTTCGGCTCGCTTAATTTGAACATCATTTGATGAGCATTGTACGACCAACCTGAAAACATGTTTAGCTAAGTTATAAGCAGTTTCGCTTCCAGAAATCACGAAATGACTAGGAACCCAGAGAAAAGTAACTTTCAAAGTAGAATGAGTTAAATAGTGATTCAATGACAAAACTTTATTTAAGATATAATACTAACCCCACTTCTTTGAATTTAGAGCCTGTAAGACAGAATAACAATGGGTTACAACAAGGCTTTTTTTTAGGATTTAATTATCAGACCTGAAGTCCTCAAGGATGTCCTTGGCCTCGAGGAGACATTTTGAAGTCCTTGGCCTTGGCCTCGAACCCTACAAGTCCTTGAAAATGCCCGGTCCTCGACTTGAGGATGGCATTGTTTGTGATAGGTTGAAAAGGAAAATAACCAAACATAAAATTTTTTGAATTCTGATTTAGGCGTTGTTGTTACACTGATGAAGCACGTTCTGTCGCTGAAATAGACTGCAAAACTTACTCATTGTTAGTTAACCATTTAGTTAGGCGAAATCCTCCGTAACGAAGTAGGGCAGGCAAATGTTTAGCTATATTGATACCTTCGGTAATAAACGATACAGAGCAGAGACAATCGTCTACATAAAAATTCTGCAACACAATGTTGGCAATAGAAGACTCAAATTTCGTGCCATAGTCGTAAACAGTTTGACGCAGAGAGAAGGCAGCACGACTAGGTGAAGAGGTAGCTTCAAACAATGGACTAGCGTCTGATACGTAACGGGTGTTTCGGTCAGATTCCCACTTGGCCACCAAAGAAATCAAGGAGCATCACAGTCAATGGTATCAACATTAATCTGATGGAACATCTGCTCGATATCCGCAACTAGAGCAATAGGGTTTTTCCGAAAACGAATTAGGACTCCCACTAAAGAATTGGTTAGAACTGGGCCCTGATATAAAGCATCATTAAGAGAAATGCCCTTATGTTTCGCTGCACAATCGAAAACAACTCTAACCTTATTGGGCTTACAAGGATGCCAGACAGCAGAGCTGGGCAAGTCCGCAAGTTAGTCCGCAAGTCCGCAAATCCGCAATTGCAGACTTACGAAAAAAGTTGCGGACATGCGGACTTGCGGACTTTAGCAGTTTAAATTGCGGACTTGCGGTTGCGGACTATTTTTAATTTTAGTCCGCAATTCCGCAAGGTTTATAGAAAATGTTGAAATTCCTTTCTATTTTCGTAAAATATTCATGTTTTTACCCAGTCAAACCTGAAAAATCAATTTAAATTTTCGAGTTCAAGTTAGGCAAAAATATTAAGTTTTTCGAGTTTAGGCTGACATAAATACTAAGTCTGCTTTTCGACTTAATCGCTTTCTTTTTGTTGACATGCTGTTTGGTAACGTGAGAGACAAATACATGCCGCGTTCTCATCTTTTATGCAAATAGTTGGTTAATTCTTTAGAACATTTTAGAACCCTCTTTGGTGCATGTTTTAAGAATCTTCTACAACTGTCTTTGTGGTAATTTTAACTCTATTGTCTTCAGACGTTTAATCTCATAATTGGGACCTCGCGCGCGCGCGTAGTTCCTATGTTTTTACTCGGCCATTTTGATAGATGAGCATTAAAATTTTTTTAATTTTATGATAAATCAAAAACGGCAAAATGTGGAAAGCTGAAATTTGGACACAACATTGCAAGTTTACAAAGCATCATGCATGCCAATTTTGGGGGTCAAAGATCACGTGATAATGATTTGAGAACCCTAAAACCGGGTATCCTTACACCTCGCAGAAAAACATTTCCCCGAAAATCATTCGCCAGAAAAACATTTCCCTGAACTTTCTTTTTCCAGAATTAACATTTGTCAGAAATCACACTTGCCAGAATGAACACTTGCCTGAAATTACATCTGCCAGAATGAACATTTGCCTGAAATTACATCTGCCTGAATGAACACTTGTTTGAAATTATATCTGCCAGAATGAACACTTGCCTGAATGTACATTTGCCAGAATGTACATTTGGCCGAAACTACATTTCCCCGAAAACTTATTTTCCAGAATTTACACTTGCCAGAATGTACATTTGGCCGAAATTACATTTCCCCGAAAACTTATTTTCCAGAATTTACACTTGCCAGAATGTACATTTGGCCGAAACTACATTTCCCCGAAAACTTATTTTCCAGAATTTTCACTTGCCAGAATGTACATTTGGCCGAAAGTACATTTCCCCGAAAACTTATTTTCCAGAATTTACACTTGCCAGAATGTACATTTGGCCGAAACTACATTTCCCCGAAAACTTATTTTCCAGAATTTACACTTGCCAGAATGTACATTTGGCCGAAAGTACATTTCCCCGAAAACTTATTTTCCAGAATTTTTACTAAACAAAATTTACGTTTGGTCGAAAGTACATTTCCCCGAAAACTTATTTTTCAGAAATTACATTTCCACAAAAATTCATTTTCTAGAAACTATTTTTCATTCGAAAAATTATTCTATGTTTAGGTTATTTATTTCTAGTAAACAGAACAAACTTTTAGGTGAAATTAAGAAACGTTGCGATAACAGTTAGCTTGCGGAATGACAAATATAACCTAGCTTTTTAGTCAATTTGCTATCATAAGTTGTGCTTCAAGCGTAACGTAACTTAGCAATTAAAAATCGATGCAAGCATGTTCACAGAGGCAAAGCAAGCTTACTTTTACCCAGGTTACACTTTTTTTAGAAGAGCCAATAAATTTTAAGTTGAGCTGGCTTCTCATAGTTTTTTGCCAATTTGCTGCTTCATTTGTCCTTAATATTATTCCTTGAATTCTGAGAACGTTCATGTCAATTTAAACGACCATGTTTTTAACGTTATTTTGGAGTCCAATTCCGAATGCTCTGTCAGCTTGAGCAAAGACTTTTTTGCAGCATCGTGAAACTGCAAAAGCGAAAAAGTACGGAGTTTTTTTTTTGACTTGAGAACATCCAAATATTTATGAGTTGCTTGCGCTGTTTGAAGCAGCACTCTGTAATTTTAGAATCGTTGCAATATTTTGCTAGTAAATACTGGAAAATTACTAAAATTTCATCGTTTTGAATTAGCACAGAATTTAGTTGCTTTCAAGATTTGAAATTTATTCTTTTTTGTTTCCAATCTTTTTGTTACTGATGGAGGCTGGCATTTTTTTAGATTCTGAGCAACAATGAGCCTTGGGTTTTTATGAAATATTATTGTTATAAAAAAAAATACTGTAATTCGTCTTGCGTTCGCGACAAAATTAAATCTGCAGCTGTAGTACGAAGTACGTAGCCAAAATCTACGTCAAACAACACTTGTTGCATTCCTCGGCAAAAGATTTCGCGCTTTAGCTTACCAACACTCAAGAAAGCAGCAATGGCGTGTATCCGCAACCAGCTTCAAAGAGCTTTTGTTTGAAACCTACCGAGAAAACCACTTCTACGGAAAGCTCATTATGATGTCAATTCCCGCCATTCACATTTCATACAATTTAGAACATTTCATTCGCAGTTCATGCGAAGGTAGCAAAAAGATAAGTAATTCCTTCAGGTGACGTCACAATTAAAACCTACGAGTCTTCCTGCAGCAAATACTGACCGCAATAATCCAATGTAAGGAACAGTAATGCCACTCCTAGTGAATTTTCACTAAATCTAGTGAATTTTGGTCCGGTCTAGTGACCTAGTGAATTTTACGATCTAGTGAATGTTTTTGTAGAATGTGAAAGTACCTGAAAGACCTTTTTTTGTGTTTTAGAGATGACCAAGAAAATTACGCGAAAACCGTGCGTCGCTGGCGTGAAGACCTTTTTTCGGAGATCACCTAAAAATTCACGCAAAAACTACGACCGGTGGCGCCACTCCGAGTGAATTTTATATTGATCTAGTGAATTTTGGTCCATTTTAGTGTCCTAGTGAAACGATCTAGAGAAATTTTTGTAACTTACCAAGTGAAGACCTTTTATTTTTTATGTTTTTGAGATCATCTAAAAAGCAGTCTCATTGTCGTGTTTTTAACTCAATTTTAAATTAAAAGCACAAAGCGTTGTGAAAATTTTTGTGTTTCACAAAATTCTAGAGAATTTTGAAGAGTAGCCTGTGGCAGCATTCAGTGGCGGATCCAGAAAATTTTGGTGGGGGGGATGACAAAATTTATAAGCACGGATTTTCTATAGGCCTAATCTCAAAATTTAGGATGTTTATGATTAATCTTCTTGACGTCGCGCAAATTTGCTTGGCATATTTTTGATCAGGCGCGTGGCAAAAAGTCTGCAATGAGGTGGCTGTGTACGGGCCTCCAGTGGGCGGTGGCATTTTGCGGTGTGGGAGCGTAGCCTTTAACCGCCGGAGACTGGGGGTCTGGGGGAAAAGCCCCCAGCCGCTAAGGGCACGGGGGCCTGGGGGCAGAGCCCCCAGCGCTAGAAAATTTGTATTTTTTTGGCAAAAATAACTTAATTTTAGGCCTATTTTAATAAAAATTATGCTCTTAAAGCACGGCATAAAAATTAGCATTTGCAAAAGCATGTTTATACTACAGTTACATATATGGGCTTTGTTGGAGGTACCGGTAGCTATTGCTAGAATTTCAGTTCTCTTATTTACAAGCTTGTAAATTATAAAATCCTATCCCCGTAGTTCAATAAAACTCTCAAGGAGTAATCTATTTCGTCTATATTCTTTAGAGAAAGATATAAATAGGGGGGAAGGGGGCTAATGGAAGGAAGTTTGAGAGAAGTGATTGGTAATTAACTGCAATACTGTAATACTGAACAGCCGCCTCCCATATTCCTGAGCTTACATATTTTTGATGATACCTGTGTTAAGCATTTTTCAATAAACAATCTTTTTTTCAATAAACATTTTTCAATAAGCACTTTTTAAATAACATTTTCCTGCCCCCCCCCTACGCCCCTATCCTACTGGCTTTAAAAATCAAGTCACAGTCGCACGGCCTACCGAGTATTCACTGACGGCTTTTTTTCAAATATGTATAAGCTTAATATTACACATAAGCAGGATGTATGTTATGTTTAGGCTGGTGGGGGGATGCATCCCCCCCTAAATCCGCCACTGGGTAAGGAACAGCGTAGAATGAATGATCTTGTCGAGATTGTTGTTGGGGAGGTAGCTGTACTGCAACTGCATGGAATGAAAATTCGAATTTCCTGCTGTTGAGAATTCTCTGCTGTGTACTTTTGACCAGAGAATTTTGAGTTAATATTTGTTTGCTACCAGGCTCCTGTCAATCTTTCGAATTGAACCATTTTACCAATTCACACATTGGTGTCAGAAGAGAAACATTAATTTTTGCTTTAAATAAATTTTCCCTCAAGGCGCGTAATGCCTACCTCAAATCAAAATGACAGTTCCGTACGGTGTTTTTTTTTTATTGTTCAAATTTATTGATACGAATAGGCCTATTTTATTATATTATTGTATAAATATTGGGAGAAAACGCTCACCTAACGAGCTCCATTAAAGCAAGACTGTGGGCCAGTGCTTCCCAATTTTTCATCACCGTGACCTATTTTCTATTCGATAATTTTCCATTGCCCACATCTAAATCGCTAGCTTAATCGCGATTTATCAATTTTCAGGTGATCCCCACAAAAAAAAGATATGGTATTCACGCCAAAAACCGCAAATTTTGTGCTAGCTCACTCTCTAACGGGCCCCACAGCCCTAATGATTAAGACAGTTTTTTAACCGAATTTACAATTACCCAAATAGCTCTAGCCCACCACAAAATGCTCCTATGGCCCGCAGGTTGAAAACCGCTGCTGTAGGCCATACGTAAGCGTAATGGTTGTCAAATTTCATTTTCGTCTTTTCATACGTCTAAATCTGCGCTAAGGTCAGTAGCGCAGGCGGGGAAGTGATGCAGTGCCGTCGCTACAGGGAGCCATGTCCCCCGATTTTAGTTTACTCAAAATGCTGTTTTAACGTCAAAATATAGAAAATTTAACGTCAAAATATAAGCGTTTAAAAGTATTTAGACTTGACCTGAAGTAAGGGGGAGAGGGCTAAAGAGGTTAAGCAATTTAAGCCTTTGAAATGACTTCTGAATTTTAGCAACAAAACTCTCCATTTTTCCTGGGTTATATATACATTTAAATTGGTTGGCTAAAACTGAATTGAGGAGACCTGGTTGTCGTTTATTCTTATTAATTACTTTTGCAAGCAAAAACTGCTAGAAACTGAAATTGAAGAAACAAGAAGCTTTTTGTCACATTTTTGTCATTGGTGACATTTCAATTGGAGGCGGGGGGCGGGATCCCTGGCTACGCCTATGTGCTGGGCAGTTTGTTTTAGAAATGAGAAAGCTTTAAGCAACCTCTGAAGCTGAGTTCAATTCATTGGTTGGTGCGGGTATGGGTTTGAAACCATTCGGGACAAACGCAGCGGTTATTTTTGCCTTTCGGGAATAAATTCAAGTTTGGACGTGAAGGAGCAAGAAGGTTAAGATAACCGGGGGCACCAGATGCATGTGCAGATAATTAAGTGAAAGGAGTATCGGTAGCTTCAGAAGAAGCAGGATTCGGACCGGGGTGAGGGTCTCTAATACTTCTCATGACGAACCTATCCATTACTGCCAAACAAAACAAAACGCAGTGTACAACAGTTACTAAACTACCTTTTGGCCAAGGTCAAAGCATAGGCGTAGCCGGGGGGGGCCCAGGGGGCCTGGGCCCCCCCAATCAAAACTTCACTAACGACAAAAAGTTATGACAACATAGCCTGACGATGTTTAGTTGCAGTTTTTTTTTCAGTAATTGCGCACATAACAGTAATTAAACAGTAAAGCTAACGGTTTCGGCCGAAAAACCACTCTCAATTTCGGTGAAGCCCTTTTTTTTTTTTTTTTTTTGGAGATCACCCGATTTTGGGCGGAAAATTCGTTCGAATTTCCGATTTCGGCTGAAAAATCACTCTTAATTTCGGTGAAGACCTTTTTTTTTTTTTTTTTTTCGGAGATCTTCTGATTTTGGGCGGAAAAATCGTTCGAATTTCCGATTTCGGCCCAAAATTCACTCTCAATTTCGGTGAAGACAGCCGAATTTTTGAGGGTTTGGGCCCCCCCAATCAAAAATCCTGGCTACGCCTATGGGTCAAAGTGACCACGTGCACTCAATTTTTTTATTGTAAAATAGTTGCTATTGCGTCACAATAAAATTTTGCAATATTCTTCAAAGATATTACTTACTTAACAATTTGTAGCTTAACCGACAAGTTTGACGTTGTCAGCTAAATCAAGCAAGGATTGCGATTATGCGTTAGGCTTATGCATACCGGGTGCCAGTGGCACCACAATCAATGTACTGATTACAAAAGCTTTGCGAAACGCAATATTTCGCATCAGTTCAAATCATTAATCAACAGCCTTACAATAGGCTACTTAGGCCTACCAATATTTTCTCCTATTGCCGCTTTGGGGTTTGGGCGGGCAAAATTTTTGTTTGGGGGGCGCCGCCCCTCCTGGCCCCCCCTGAGTTGTGGCCCTGCCGTAATCGCTTGAAAACTCTATCTGCAGCAGTGAATGCTGCCCAACGCGCAACCAGGATTTTGCTAGAGAGGTGAAGCAAAAATCATTTTTGCACAAAAATTGTCTAATTTAGGCCTTTTGCTAAACAAACTGATGCAACTCGAGCGTGTCACAGACCGGGGCCTGGGGACGGAGCCACCCAACTACCAGTAGCGTAGCCAGGGGGGGGGCGGGGGGGGCTATAGCCCCCCCCCATTGGCCTGCCGACCAAAATGCAGAATAAGGAAAATACCACGTTTTTAGCACTTCTCAGACTCTCTTTTTCACTGGATTGGACTAAAAAATGATTTAAAGCATAGTTTGAAACGTTTATTTAGGGGGGGGGCTAATGAACTGCCGAACAAAATGCAGAATAGGAAAAACATCACATTTTTTAGCACTTCTAAGACTGTGTGTTTGCACTGGATTAGACTATTTTGAAACGTTTATTTAGGGGGGGGCTAATGAACTGCCGAACAAAATGCAGAATAGGAAAAACATCACGTTTTTAGCACTTCTAAGACTGTGTGTTTGCACTGGATTGGACTAAAAAATGATTTGAAGCATTGTTTGAAACGTTTATTTAGGGGGGGCTAATAGATTGCCGACCAAAATGCAGAATAAGGAAAATACCACGTTTTTAGCCAGTAGCGTAGCCAGGGGGGCGGGGAGCTATAGCCCCCGCATTGACATGTCGACCAAAATGCAGAATGGGAAAAACGCTGCATTTTTAGCACTTTTGAGACTTTTTTATGCTCTGGAGTGGACTAAATAGTGATTTAAAACATCTTTTGAAACACATGTTCAGGGGGGGGGGCTAATTTGTGTAAAAATAAAACCAACAAATAAATGAAAACTTTGGAAAATGGTAAGAAATAAGCAATCAAATTTGATCGCAAGTGTAAAAATGCTGAACATAGGTATCATCAACAAATATACTATAAACTAAGGAATAGGGGAGGGGGGCTATTCAGTATTTGTTAATTACCAATCATTTCTCTCAAATCTCTTTTCATTAACCCCCCCCCCCCCCAATTATTTTCCCCTCTAAACAAGAGAACTAACATTTTACCATTAGCCACCTCCTAAATAGCCCATTTATGCCACCCGTTTAATCTTGTTTGCACTGCCAATTTCTAAGCCACGTTTTAAAAGCGTTATTATTTAATCAAAATAGCCCTAAAATGAACTTATTTTTGCAAAAAAAATGCAAAATTTTCGAGCGCTGGAGGCTCCGCCCCCAGACCCCCGTGCCTCCGGCGGCTGGGGGCTTTGCCCCCAAACCCCCAGCCTCCGGCGGCTGGGGGCTTCGCCCCCAGACCCCCATTGGCCTCCGGCGGCTGGGAACTCCGCCCCCAAACCCCCAAAACAGCCCCCCCCATTGCGAATTTCTGGCTACGCGCCTGCCAACTACTAAGCAATATTTGAGATTTTACAGCACAAAAATAGCAATTTTTACGGCATTTTAATCACCTTACGCACTTTTTGAAGCGGCATCAATGATTAAATTGCTAAAATTCAGAAGTCATTTCAAAGGCTTAAATTGCTTAACCTCTTTAGCCCTCTCCCCCTTACTTCAGGTCAAGTCTAAATACTTTTAAACGCTTATATTTTGACGTTAAATTTTCTATATTTTGACGTTAAAACAGCATTTTGAGTAAACTAAAATCGGGGGACATGGCTCCCTGTAGCGACGGCACTGCATCACTTCCCCGCCTACGCTACTGACCTTAGCGCAGATTTAGACGTATGAAAAGACGAAAATGAAATTTGGCAACCATTACGCTTACGTATGGCTTACAGCAGCGGTTTTCAACCTGCGGGCCATAGGAGCATTTTGTGGTGGGCTAGAGCTATTTGGGTAATTGTAAATTCGGTTAAAAAACTGTCTTAATCATTAGGGCTGTGGGGCCCGTTAGAGAGTGAGCTAGCACAAAATTTGCGGTTTTTGGCGTGAATACCATATCTTTTTTTTGTGGGGATCACCTGAAAATTGATAAATCGCGATTAAGCTAGCGATTTAGATGTGGGCAATGGAAAATTATCGAATAGAAAATAGGTCACGGTGATGAAAAATTGGGAAGCACTGGCCCACAGTCTTGCTTTAATGGAGCTCGTTAGGTGAGCGTTTTCTCCCAATATTTATACAATAATATAATAAAATAGGCCTATTCGTATCAATAAATTTGAACAATAAAAAAAAAACACCGTACGGAACTGTCATTTTGATTTGAGGTAGGCATTACGCGCCTTGAGGGAAAATTTATTTAAAGCAAAAATTAATGTTTCTCTGACACCAATGTGTGAATTGGTAAAATGGTTCAATTCGAAAGATTGACAGGAGCCTGGTAGCAAACAAATATTAACTCAAAATTCTCTGGTCAAAAGTACACAGCAGAGAATTCTCAACAGCAGGAAATTCGAATTTTCATTCCATGCAGTTGCAGTACAGCTACCTCCCCAACAACAATCTCGACAAGATCATTCATTCTACGCTGTTCCTTACCCAGTGGCGGATTTAGGGGGGGATGCATCCCCCCACCAGCCTAAACATAACATACATCCTGCTTATGTGTAATATTAAGCTTATACATATTTGAAAAAAAGCCGTCAGTGAATACTCGGTAGGCCGTGCGACTGTGACTTGATTTTTAAAGCCAATAGGATAGGGGCGTAGGGGGGGGGGCAGGAAAATGTTATTTAAAAATGCTTATTGAAAAATGTTTATTGAAAAAAAGATTGTTTATTGAAAAATGCTTAACACAGGTATCATCAAAAATATGTAAGCTCAGGAATATGGGAGGCGGCTGTTCAGTATTACAGTATTGCAGTTAATTACCAATCACTTCTCTCAAACTTCCTTCCATTAGCCCCCTTCCCCCCTATTTATATCTTTCTCTATAGAATATAGACGAAATAGATTACTCCTTGAGAGTTTTATTGAACTACGGGGATAGGATTTTATAATTTACAAGCTTGTAAATAAGAGAACTGAAATTCTAGCAATAGCTACCGGTACCTCCAACAAAGCCCATATATGTAACTGTAGTATAAACATGCTTTTGCAAATGCTAATTTTTATGCCGTGCTTTAAGAGCATAATTTTTATTAAAATAGGCCTAAAATTAAGTTATTTTTGCCAAAAAAATACAAATTTTCTAGCGCTGGGGGCTCTGCCCCCAGGCCCCCGTGCCCTTAGCGGCTGGGGGCTTTTCCCCCAGACCCCCAGTCTCCGGCGGTTAAAGGCTACGCTCCCACACCGCAAAATGCCACCGCCCACTGGAGGCCCGTACACAGCCACCTCATTGCAGACTTTTTGCCACGCGCCTGATCAAAAATATGCCAAGCAAATTTGCGCGACGTCAAGAAGATTAATCATAAACATCCTAAATTTTGAGATTAGGCCTATAGAAAATCCGTGCTTATAAATTTTGTCATCCCCCCCACCAAAATTTTCTGGATCCGCCACTGAATGCTGCCACAGGCTACTCTTCAAAATTCTCTAGAATTTTGTGAAACACAAAAATTTTCACAACGCTTTGTGCTTTTAATTTAAAATTGAGTTAAAAACACGACAATGAGACTGCTTTTTAGATGATCTCAAAAAAATAAAAAATAAAAGGTCTTCACTTGGTAAGTTACAAAAATTTCTCTAGATCGTTTCACTAGGACACTAAAATGGACCAAAATTCACTAGATCAATATAAAATTCACTCGGAGTGGCACCACCGGTCGTAGTTTTTGCGTGAATTTTTAGATGATCTCCCAAAAAAAGGTCTTCACGCCAGCGACGCACGGTTTTCGCGTAATTTTCTTGATCATCTCTAAAAAATAACAAAAGGTCTTTCAGGTTCATTAAAATTTTTTTTCTCTATTCAATGATTGTCAACCTAAAACTATAGGTTTTCGTGTTTCGACCAGTAACTTAGGCCACCTTCACGGCTAGCATTTAGAAGCATAAGTTATTCATCTATACAATTTACTATTGTGAATGAGTTATCGCGACGCGTTTTGACCTTGCTCAAGGGTCTCATCAAGCGAAAAGAACAACACATTTAAACATGCAATGATATAAAACTGCAACCAAAAATTTGGAAGCAAACATTAGCAGCTTTCAGGTATTTGCACATTCTACAAAAACATTCACTAGATCGTAAAATTCACTAGGTCACTAGACCGGACCAAAATTCACTAGATTTAGTGAAAATTCACTAGGAGTGGCATTACTGTTCCTTACATTGGATTATTGCGGTCAGTATTTGCTGCAGGAAGACTCGTAGGTTTTAATTGTGACGTCACCTGAAGGAATTACTTATCTTTTTGCTACCTTCGCATGAACTGCGAATGAAATGTTCTAAATTGTATGAAATGTGAATGGCGGGAATTGACATCATAATGAGCTTTCCGTAGAAGTGGTTTTCTCGGTAGGTTTCAAACAAAAGCTCTTTGAAGCTGGTTGCGGATACACGCCATTGCTGCTTTCTTGAGTGTTGGTAAGCTAAAGCGCGAAATCTTTTGCCGAGGAATGCAACAAGTGTTGTTTGACGTAGATTTTGGCTACGTACTTCGTACTACAGCTGCAGATTTAATTTTGTCGCGAACGCAAGACGAATTACAGTATTTTTTTTTATAACAATAATATTTCATAAAAACCCAAGGCTCATTGTTGCTCAGAATCTAAAAAAATGCCAGCCTCCATCAGTAACAAAAAGATTGAAAACAAAAAAGAATAAATTTCAAATCTTGAAAGCAACTAAATTCTGTGCTAATTCAAAACGATGAAATTTTAGTAATTTTCCAGTATTTACAAGCAAAATATTGCAACGATTCTAAAATTACAGAGTGCTGCTTCAAACAGCGCAAGCAACTCATAAATATTTGGATGTTCTCAAGTCAAAAAAAAAACTCCGTACTTTTTCGCTTTTGCAGTTTTACGATGCTGCAAAAAAGTCTTTGCTCAAGCTGACAGAGCATTCGGAATTGGACTCCAAAATAACGTTAAAAACATGGTCGTTTAAAGGCGGGTTCACACAGAACCCGTCAACGTTTACGTCACCGTTCCGTCACCGTTCAGCGTTCTACCGTTATTTGGCGGTGACGGTAACCTGAACGTGAGAGGTTCACACTGATCCGTCACCGTTACGTATTACAAAGAACCTGTAACTGGTTGTAATGCTTGCATAGCAGTTTTGTTAATAAACCAATAGCATGGGTCTTACGTGGCATAAAATCATAAAAAAGCATAAAATTTCACCCTGTCATAAAAAATCATTAAGTTTTCATAAAATTTGACTGCTGTCATAAAATTTCTTTTAAAAACCAAATGACTTCGTATCAGGTGAGTGATTTTTTGATTTTATTTGTAGCATTGATCAAAATAGCAATGCTGTTTGCCTTTTGGTGCTTTTTTCTTGATGTTGATGTATACTTGAAAGCACACACCATCAGGCTATATTAAATTGATTCTGTTGGTTCACCACTATTTTTGTAGTGGAGAATAGTGTCGTGTTTCCACTCGTAAGCTATATTATCTGTACCTGCGCGTCGTTGCATGGGAATACATCATGCTAGCAGTGACCAATTTCATAATTACTCAGCCTTTTTGTTGTTGTGTCCTTGGCTTTGGGGAAAGCCGGGTACCTTGAGGAGTTTCTTGTTCTTTTAGAGCTGGCCATGTTGTAGGGTGTAGTTGAAAATATTGTAAAAAAACTTGCAGTAGAAATGTTGGTATTCGTCCGGAAGGGCTCCGGAAGATAATGTGCTCAACTGCTCCAAGCAAGCCTGAGGTTGAAATGGATGAGTGATTCACTTAAAACAGCACGTTCCAGGGTTCCCACATCCTGGAAAAGTCCTGGATTTTTTTTGCTGTCTTGGAAAGTCCGTGAATTTTGTTTAAAAGTCCTGGAAAATAGCTAGAAGGTTTTCCGGGGCATAATAGTAAAGCCACTTACCCAGTGAGTCATAAAAGGCAGAAAGAGGGACTTTCCTTTGCATTAAAATTGTTTTTAAATAATAGGTACAAAAAAAGAAATGAAAGAGTAATAGGAAAAATTAAATTTTAAGCCCTGAAAAATAGTTTTAAACGGTCCTGGAAAATGACCTAAAAAAGTCCTGAAACTTAGTTTTGCAGTTTCTGTGGCAACCTTGACTGTCGTGTCTACTCCCTCCTGTCCAGGGAAAAAAAGGGACGTTAAGGAGTACATTTAATAATTTAAGCAGTGTTGTCAAAAGGAAATGTGATGGAAGTGGTAGAGGCAGCATCGCTCAGGCTTTATATGTGAGAAATTGTTCTAGTATGCCTATTTTTCTCATTAGGTGCGGTATGTAGTCACTTTTTTGTACAGTGATCATTTTAACTGAGTTGTCAACCAAGCAACTTATTTTTTGTGCTTAAAAAATGCTGTTCAGCTCCACTAGTTCATTGTTCTCATGATGTCGTAGTTAGTGATCTTTAATTTTGACCAGCTCTTTTGTAATTAAACATTAGTAAACTTATTTCTCGTGCTTCACCATACAGAGTAACGGGCCTGCCAAAAATTACTTAGTTCCTGTGCAGCATGCTGCAGCATTCTTGCAATAGTTGTGGATCATCTCTAAAATTTTATCGTTTCTATTCAATACAAACTTTTGTTGTTTTTTTTATTTAAAATATATTCTTTTTTGTGGGTTCTTAATTATTTTTTTCATACTGAGGCTGGCATTGTTCTTAATTTGTTTTTAAATTTTCAGCAAAAATTAGCATTGGTTTAGATAGAAAACGCCAGTGCGATAAAGAATTAGCTGCTCTTAAGTTGAAGAAAGCGAAATTATTGGCATAGGTCTTATCTCTTGCTATAATCGAAATAATTATGGTCAAGCACCTAAAATTTACCATTATTCTATAAATTTTGATTCAGTAGTTTTAGTACCGATATTATTGCTGCTTTGCTGGATTGCACAATGTACTTATAAGTTACTTGTCAATTGTTCAAAATCTACTGCAAGTTGACTGTTAGTGTTTATTCTAGGACAACATAAACAGATGGTAACTGTGTTGACAATGCATTTGTATAGTGCAAATTAATCGGTTTTGCAAGTATAGAGCCAGATGTTGAAATCTAGCAATTATTGTGTTGTGTAGTAGATCAAAGAGCCTTCAATATTGTTAAAATTTACAAAATGTATGGCAGACAAAAAATGTTAGTATAGAACTGCTGGCACAGTGTAGGCATGGTGCTTTTTCCGAGTTAGTAGTACTAAACATCTTGTAGTGTCAACACTGTGATGGAAAGTGGCATTTTAATTGTTGTAAAATCTGTAACTGTCGAGCAGGTATTTGATGTATTCTAGAGCATAAAAGTTGTACATAGAGTGCATTACTTTTTCTTGGTAGTGTTCTACATCTCGTTTTGTATTTTTTCGTTGTTTTGATGTATATGGCCATTTGTTGGAAACAATTGCTTGTAGAACATATATGCAAAACAGCTGACGTGTTCCCAAAACCATTTACTGAACATACAAAAGCAACTTTTTGCAGTTAGCTGCTTTTTTTTTTTTGTAGCTTTGTGAAAGCATTAAGTATTAATATTACTGTATTGTACTGTGATTAATATTGTAAAGTATTGACATTGTATTGATACAGCAAAACAAAAAATTTTTGATTACCTGTGCTGCTGAATTTGCAAAGTACTGCACTGTGTGGCGTTTTATCATTTAAGATAAAGTGTAATTATTCTATTTTGCACTGAGCATAAAAAAGCCCTAAAATTAAGGAAAATATCATAAAAAAAGCATAAAAATTAGGCTCATTGGAGCATAAAATCATAATAAAATAAAAAACTTTAGCGTAGGACCCCTGCAATAGGCCTATCAAGTTTGGGTTTTGTAATCAGTAATCACTATACCATCAAACTATGCTTAAATTGAGAGCTACTGATAATATGTGCAGGCTATTTAATGCACTTTATCCTGTGGGGTTAACTTGCTGGTTTTGAAGTGCTTGCCAAAATCATTAACAAACATTTATCAAGTATTAGTGATAATTGTGGAAACAAGTGATGAGTTTTAACTTGTTTTACTTAGTTGTACAGTGGTACTGCTGAAGTAATTTTTTTCATGATACTGCTGCTGGGTTAAAAAACTGCTGAGATTTTTTGTTAAGTTACATCTTACATATTTGTTGAATTTCTTAAATAATTAAATTTCTTTAACAGTCAAATACTGATATGATCACAGATTTTAAGTCTATTTTGCAAAAGTAAAAAAGTGATTAGTAAGTAATTGCATTTAGAGTACAGGGTGGGCCAAAAGTAGGTATACAGCAATCACAATATAAAGACTTTAAATTTCTTTTCACTTCTAATAAGCAGCACATTCCAAAAGACTTTGCATTACTTGCTCAGCACTAGAAACTGTAATATGACTTAAAGTCAAGTAAAAACTGTAATGGAAAAAAATTTGAAGCACTTTTGAGCGATGGCTGTATACCTACTTATGGCCCACCCTGTATATCATTTAAATTAGATTTGCATGAACAATTTTAAGGTGGTGTAGAACTTAAACTTAAATTTACTGTAAGCAATATGATATGAATTCAAATAGCCTAATCACTAGATTTTGTTTTTCAGAAATAATCTGCAGATAAGATATAGGTTGGTACGGTACTGAAGTGGAATTTGAATTTGGCATATTTGGTTGGTCAATCAGTAGGCTTACTGCAATAGTGAGTTATGTAAGAAGTAGAAGACTTTAAAAAGCTGAAAGTACTGACAGAAATTACTTTAAAAACTGAAAAGTACTGGTAAAACCTGCAGAACTAGAAATTTTTATACTCAAAATTGCGGTAAATCAGTGTTTGAGTTTTTTGAAATGTTTCAACTCTCAATATCTGATGTGATTGCAATTTTTGACTAACATCGATAACAACAGTTAGCAGGTCAGAAAGTGAGCAAAAAGATATCTAATGCAGCACATGCAGTTTATTACGGCATTCATTATCAGAAATCGTTATCGCGCAATCAAATCGAAAATTGCTATTACAGTATGTGTACGCTTAAAGAAGTCTATTTTTTTGTATGCTACCGTATCGCGAATTGTTTCGATAACCGATATCATACACTTGTTATCTGTCATATGGCATACTACCGTACTAGTACTAGAACATACAGAATCATAAGTGCAGCAGCACAAAAACCTAACCCAAACCCATGCGGTCCAGGCTCATTACCACTACCGGTATGTACCGTAGGTATGTGTGCACTGTCAGAAATCGATCTCGCGTATTCGGCATCTGTTATATTGCGAAGTGATGGTCTACTGTACTGGTAGGCTATCACAAACTGGTACAGTACTAGCATATGCGTGAAGTGCAGCGACAATTGAACTGTACGGAAACTATCACTACTCAACTCTTGATTTGTACAGTACTGTACCAGTGTACAGTATGTTTTCTCCACTCCAATTTGATTTTATGGTACTGGTTCGTTGATTTTCTAAAGTAGCTATAACCCCAAACCACATTAAGCTTAAAACAAATAAAGCTCAATGCAATTCAAAACCACAGCCAACTTTGTATGTGCATTGTACCAACACTGTGTAAGTAAACCAGCTATTTTTTTGGCATCTAGTGATCCACTGCTAAGAATACAAGATGATTCTAACATCATACAATTTCATTTCAGTGACTGTTCAGCGTTCACACAAAACAAACTGCAGAGTATACAGATACAACAACTACCACTAGCCTCTACTTGACTATTATTAAATCAACAAATAGATAGGCTTATGAGTTCCTAAAAATAAACAAAAGTTAAGAGTCTATGATATTGGTAGCTAAGCAATCACTGGTCAGTATTTATATGCATCATGGCAATAATCATGACCACAGACCAGTATCAAAGTACCCCGGTGCACTACGGTATATGATCATGACTAGGCTATTGATGATACAGTGTCCAAAATGGTCAAAAGTGGCCACTTTATTTAAAGGCAGTGGCAATTTTGCTTCTAGAGGCAAAATAACCCCATGTTATTTTGCAATTTGGAGGCAAAATAGTCCTAACAGCTATTTTGCCACAAATGCCAAATTAGCCGTAAGCCTCATGCTAACCCGAACTCTAACTCTAATCCTAACCCTAATCCCAAGCCTAGCCCACTAACCCAAAAACTAACCCAAAACTCTAACTCTAATCCTAACCCTAATTCCAAGCCTAGCCCAAACCTAACTCAAACCCTAGGCTAACCCAAACAAAGGAAAAACACTATTTTGCCTCTAGAGGCAAAATAGCCACTTTCAGACATGAGAAAGGTCTCTACTGTAGAAATTGATTGCTTCCAGTAGTTTATAATTTCAGCTTTCAAGAGTCAAGTCAATTGAAGTTCGAAATTGAACTTTAGCCAATTGTACCAAAACAAGAGCAAGGAAAGCCAAATTGAATTTGCTTTCTCAACTGGCTGCTAGCAACCAACTCAGATTTAACATGCCTAACCAGTACCAATTATCGGTAGTTTCAATATCTCATTCTCTCTTCTTTTCCCAAGCAGAAAAAAAAGCAATCCAGTCTGAAGTACCGCTAGTCTAGATACCAGTATCACTGCTACTGTACACTACCTAGCCTATACTACAAAGTAGCGGTACATGACTAGACCTAGCCTACTACATACATCTCTAAGCACTTAACATTGCCTGCTGAAAGCTACTTTTCAACAAAAACCAATTATTTTTTCAAGATTTTCAGTTTTTGTGGCTCAAAGTTTGCACCAACCACCAAAAACATGCTCGAAATCGCTTACGTTACTTACGTAAAGTTAAAATTATTTTAACTCAACGTAAGACGGATGAAATCAAGAAAATCACTTCCGTCACCGCTAAAATTTTCTGTGTGAACACCTTGACGTTAGACGTAACTGCGACGGAACGGTAACGTTGACGTTGACGGCTTCTGTGTGAACCCGCCTTAAATTGACATGAACGTTCTCAGAATTCAAGGAATAATATTAAGGACAAATGAAGCAGCAAATTGGCAAAAAACTATGAGAAGCCAGCTCAACTTAAAATTTATTGGCTCTTCTAAAAAAAGTGTAACCTGGGTAAAAGTAAGCTTGCTTTGCCTCTGTGAACATGCTTGCATCGATTTTTAATTGCTAAGTTACGTTACGCTTGAAGCACAACTTATGATAGCAAATTGACTAAAAAGCTAGGTTATATTTGTCATTCCGCAAGCTAACTGTTATCGCAACGTTTCTTAATTTCACCTAAAAGTTTGTTCTGTTTACTAGAAATAAATAACCTAAACATAGAATAATTTTTCGAATGAAAAATAGTTTCTAGAAAATGAATTTTTGTGGAAATGTAATTTCTGAAAAATAAGTTTTCGGGGAAATGTGTTTTCGACCAAACGTAAATTTTGTTTAGTAAAAATTCTGGAAAATAAGTTTTCGGGGAAATGTACTTTCGGCCAAATGTACATTCTGGCAAGTGTAAATTCTGGAAAATAAGTTTTCGGGGAAATGTACTTTCGGCCAAATGTACATTCTGGCAAGTGTAAATTCTGGAAAATAAGTTTTCGGGGAAATGTACTTTCGGCCAAATGTACATTCTGGCAAGTGAAAATTCTGGAAAATAAGTTTTCGGGGAAATGTACTTTCGGCCAAATGTACATTCTGGCAAGTGAAAATTCTGGAAAATAAGTTTTCGGGAAAATGTACTTTCGGCCAAATGTACATTCTGGCAAGTGAAAATTCTGGAAAATAAGTTTTCGGGGAAATGTACTTTCGGCCAAATGTACATTCTGGCAAGTGTAAATTCTGGAAAATAAGTTTTCGGGGAAATGTACTTTCAGCCAAATGTACATTCTGGCAAGTGTAAATTCTGGAAAATAAGTTTTCGGGGAAATGTACTTTCGGCCAAATGTACATTCTGGCAAGTGTAAATTCTGGAAAATAAGTTTTCGGGGAAATGTACTTTCGGCCAAATGTACATTCTGGCAAGTGTAAATTCTGGAAAATAAGTTTTCGGGGAAATGTAGTTTCGGCCAAATGTACATTCTGGCAAGTGTAAATTCTGGAAAATAAGTTTTCGGGGAAATGTAGTTTCGGCCAAATGTACATTCTGGCAAGTGTAAATTCTGGAAAATAAGTTTTCGGGGAAATGTACTTTCGGCCAAATGTACATTCTGGCAAGTGTAAATTCTGGAAAATAAGTTTTCGGGGAAATGTAGTTTCGGCCAAATGTACATTCTGGCAAATGTACATTCAGGCAAGTGTTCATTCTGGCAGATGTAATTTCAAACAAGTGTTCATTCAGGCAGATGTAATTTCAGGCAAATGTTCATTCTGGCAGATGTAATTTCAGGCAAGTGTTCATTCTGGCAAGTGTGATTTCTGACAAATGTTAATTCTGGAAAAAGAAAGTTCAGGGAAATGTTTTTCTGGCGAATGATTTTCGGGGAAATGTTTTTCTGCGA
>OZ014487.1:10159018-10406018 GCA_963965965.1 Trididemnum nubilum
ACTGTCTTTGTGGTAATTTTAACTGTATTGTCTTTAGACCTTTAATCTCATAATCTTTAAGTCTGCAACTAGTGCTCAAATTAGATAGTCTTCGACAGTACGAGTGATGTGGTGTCTCAAATTTTCGTAGTTTAGTGTATCAAGTTAGGTGTGTAGTAAGTTGGTTTCTACAGTGAGACCTCGAAGCAGTTTTTTAATAGAATAGTCTAGCATAGTGTTAGTATAATCAATAGCGTAAATTTTGGTCTAGTAAATTTTAGTTAATTGATATTGATTTGGCTAGCTGATAATTGACTTCTTGTTTTGCCGTGCTTTTTTTGGATGAATCAAATTTTTGGTGTTCTGTAAGGAATAACATTGTTATATTTATATCCAAAGTGTGGTATGACTGCAGAAATATGAAGGATACGGTGCGCGGCGAGACAGGCTATTACAAGCGGGTCTAACCTGATTCAAATTGGAGTCAACACTGTTTTCTCAAGTTCGGCAAAACAACCAACTTTTTTTGGGTTTAAGCTCGAATTTGCAGCCCTGGTTCAAAGTATGGCTTTGTTGTTTTTTACCACGAGTTTACAAAATTTGCCACTGAGGTATCATTTTTTGCACTGGTAGCCAGTGCCGTCGCTACGGTGGGGCCAGGGGCACCGTCCCCCCAAAACGACTGCTTGTGCCCCTCCATTTTGGTTCATTCAGAATGCTTTTTTGGAGCATCGCGTAACGACAAGACAACAGGCAATAATGGAAAAAGGAATAATCATTTTCAAACATGACTCTCATTTGAAGTTTTCTTGATTGTTTGCAAAATTGCTGGCCACCAACTCTTTACATAAATGTGACCCAATAATCCATATTATTAACACGCCTTTATGGATGTGTCGCGAAATAGGGATGTATGCCTACAGAAGCGTTACCGGTATTTCGTTAGTAATTATGACATGAAACAATATGTGAAAACATTTTTTTAAAAGACCTGCTGTTTTTTTTAGAGCACACTCAAGATTTATTTTAGTTCGCAGTCAGTGGCGCAATTAGGGGGAAGAGGCTATAAGGTCATCAGTCCCCTTTAACCAAGTCATAAGTCATTTAGAAAATATAGCCAAAAAAAGAATAAGCGTTTAAACGTGTTTTGGACTTGACCTAATGTATATGGGGGCTCAAGAGGCTAGACAATTTAAATCGTTCAATGACTTCTGAATTTTAGCAATTTACTGTAATTATTGATATGGTTTTAAAACGTGCGAAATGTGATTCAAATGGCGTTAAAATTGCTGTTTTTGCCGCAAACTTGGAAAAATCACCCAGCAGCTGAGCCCCCTCTGTAACACGCTTGAGTAGCAACGGTTTGTTCAGCACGAGACCTAAATTAGACAAATTTTGTGCAAAAAACATTTACTTTTGGTTCAAGCCCGCTCTCTCTTACTTAACAAAACCCTAGTTGCGCTTCTGGTCGCATTCACTCCAGTAGACATATTTTTCAAGCGATTATACCAGCTGCATGCGAAACGAGCTAATAAACGCTGCGGGGCTTAATATGTATCTTTTTCCGAAGATGAATACAAAATTGTAGCTTTAAAATATCAGTTTTTATGTGCAAAAGTTCAGTCCATTTTCGGCTAGGGCCCTCTCACTTCGTTTGGTGTGGCGATGGCACTGCTGGTAGCGTGTGCTTATCTCATTCCTAGAGTATTTATTGAAACTAGGGATAAAAATTTAGTAATACGATTAGTGATATGAATGTTTTTTTGCCTTCTACTGCCTTTGCCTTTTCCTGCTTCGAAAAAAAATTGTTTTCTTAGAATATATTGTTGCAAGCGGAAATGCGGATTGTGCTTTGCTATTTGATGGCTTCTCACTGTAATCCAATGGCTTTTAATCTTCAAATCCCTAGCTTCATCGTAGCATTTTTGAGGGTTCGCCGGAGGGTTGTGCACTATGCTTCCACACAGTTTAGGCACCTACTGTATAAGCAGAAGCGCAACTAGGAGGTCTGGAGGCTAAAAACCCTTAGTCAAGTCACTTAAAAACTATAACCAAAATTACAAGCGTTAAAATCTGTTTTGAGTTGGACCTGAAAGTAAAAGGGGCTGGGCTATTCAATTCTTAAGTTTGCCATCCGAAAAAGCAGCTCAATAACAAGTCATGCTTTGGTACATTTACTACAATCAACAACTGTGAGTAATTTCTTTTATTGCGTGGAATGTATCCACCATACGTTTGCTAAACTTCCCACAAGTCACAGCTTTTGACTTATTTTTGCCAATCAACTCTGAGCAGTTCACTTCGGGATGTAGTTGATTGCAAAACTTTTTCACTCGGTTCATAAAAAGTTGCGGACTTGTGGTGCGGACTTCAAATATTACGAAGTTGCGGACTTCAAGAATTACGAAGTTGCAGTTGCAGACTTCAAGAATTAGGAAGTTGCAGACTTGCGGTTGCGAACTAAGCTTTTAAACGTCCAATTGCGGACTTGCGGTTGCGGATTAAAAAAATTGAAATTCGGTTGCGGATTTGTGGACTTAAAAAAAACTTGCGGTGCCCAGCACTGGTGATTATGGTAAATGTTCCTTGGCAGTTTGGTTATGCCAAATTTTATTGTTGATGTGAATGCAAACTTGCAATCATTAAACCCTGACACCAATTGGTCGTTTGTCTACTGTTTGAGTGGTTAATATTTTTATGGTAGCTCATTGTGATATATCAGTTCGGAGCACTATACCGAGTACTCGGATTGTGCTTTGAATATGTATTATGAGATGAGTCGAACTGAACGAAACAACAAACAAGCAAATAACAATCTATGACATTGATATATCTAGCAGTCTGCTGTTATAATTTATTTAACAGTGCGTGCAAAGAACAGTGGTTTAGGAAACCATATATATCGTATATTAGGGTGCTTATTTTGCCTCAAACTTTTTATTTTCTTTTTGCCTATGTTCAAAAGGTGTAACTTGTATAAAAAGCTTTTTCCGTAAAATATTAAAAAAAAAAGTCAATTTCTAGGGGGTCCTCCGACAGAAATTATTGGCCTTGAAACTTTAATATAGGTGATCTTGAGTGTTTTACTTTTGGATGTTGTTAAGGTGTTAAATGAGATACGCTTCAAAAATAATTGCACTATAAAGCAAAACTAGTGGTATGCTATACTAACCAAACTATAAAATTGCATCTAATGTCAAAATTAAAGTGCTTTCTCTTAAGTGGTCTTTGCCTCCTTCATTTCTTCTGATGTTGATACTTTGTTAAATAAGTCATTAAAATCAACACAAATGGTCCTACCAAACAATGCAAAAACAACTTTATGATGGCAATTTGGTGGCTCACACTAACAAAATTCTCTTGGTTAATAAATTCAAGTTAATATATAGAAGATGATTAAAAAAGATTGCAGCATGGTGACCTCAACCTCATCTATCTCAATGTTCCTAAACGTTGCATCAAGGCTTGGAGTTGATAAAGCACACTTAAAAAAACTTAACATAATATAAGATAAATTTTTATGTTTTGAAAAGTGACTCTAACTTCCTTCAAAAATATTGATTTCTAAGCAGATGCCAGTTAAAAATGTTAATGCCTTGAATATTCTAGTAGCTGTGCTAATGAGCTAAAAATGGAGTAAAATTCAGGAGCCCATAAATTTTTTCAAAACTATTTTCAAAATGTTATGCATAGCATGAAAATAGTTCTGGACAGGAGATTCAAAATTGTGAGTATTCACACATGCTGGGTATAACCTCAAGTTGAAGCAACTTTAAGTGCCTATCTAAAACTGAATTAGAAAACTCAACAAGCTAACATCTATTTGAAAAATCAGCCCAAAACATGCGTATTGGAATGACGTAAATGGTGTTGTATATCTACATTGCTTAAGACTTGTTTGAGGCCATGTTTTGGATGATATGTTATTTGAAAAAGCTGTAACTGTTTAATTGATAATACCCTAATGGGGTGAAATCGATTTTAGGTAATACAGTAATATATTTTAGTAGTGCGTTATATTAACTGTGACTGGTTTTATACGTGCCCGATAAGCTGATGGCTGCAATATTTTTCATTTTTAAAGACAACATCCTTGGCTAATATAACTAAAGGCCTAAAAAAGATGCGTAGTTTTTGAAAAAGAATAAATCATATTTGTGTTGTCTAACTCTTAACACTGATTCGAATAGAAATTGTAAATATTGCAAAAAAAATTTAAGTTTTATGCTTGTATAAGTCATATGGGTTGATATTTTAAGCGTGAAATGTTAATGGGATAATACTGGTGATAGAATTAAGCATTTGAAACTGTATGTGCTATTAGGTAATAAGTAATAGATAAAGCTGTATATTCGATGGTTAAACTATAGGTTAGATTGTTGATTGGCAATTAAAAAAATTAATACCATATTCATGGTCCATGCAATCTAGAATCACGCACATTATGAAAATTGGTAGTGCTGATATTTTGTTATATTTGAAAAATTGCCTTGAAAATTAAATCCATGTTATGGTTTTTTTAAAGAGAAACTTTAGATATTATTATACAAAGTGAACATAAATGTGAACAGCATCAAAAATTTTCTTTCAATCATAAAAAATATAGAAAAAAATGCCTTTTTTGTTTATTTTCACAATGATTTATGTAATGTGCCCGGAGGACCCCTAAATCTTGTGGGATTTCAAAAATTATAAAGTTGCAAAATTATAAGGGTGCTTATAAAGCCTCACTATCTTTGAAAAGTTATCATATTACTTTTTACCTGTTTTCAAACTGTTCATTTTAGAAAAAAAGTAGGGCATACAAAAATTTTTTTCAAATATAAATTTTGAAGTATGTAATGGAAGAAAATTATAGGTATGAAATAAGGAAACATCATCTTCCATTCTTTTCCATATGACTGCGGGAAGATTCCCAATTTAACACCAGTTAGAAATTCATAATTGACCAATTTACGAATTCATTATTGTTTACAATTAAATAAAATCAGGAGGTAGGGAAAATAAATGGTATTTTAGCCTATCTCCGTTTTCAACGTGTTGCAACAATACTAGACATTTTGGCATGTTTTGACTATGATGTTCCGCTTCAGTGGTAAACTCTGCATCGATCAAGAAAAAAAAATTTTACCTTGGACTTTTTAAGATTTTTCTGTACGAAAATTGGCGATTTTTGCAATTTGGGGGAATTTTGGGTGTTCTTCTTTCAATCAATCCAGCAAACAAACTTCATACAAGAGAATGTCCTGATTAAAATTTTTTGATTCTGCAATAAATTCTGGTTCCTTCAACACCACAACTGTGAAATTTTACAAACAATTTTTTGAGACATGGTGGTTTGAAAATGGTCAATTTCTTATAATTTTTTTTTCATACTTTGCAGACTTTAGTTCTTCTTATTTTAGTAAAATTTACACTTAAACTAAGCAATGGAGCATGCTTTGATTAAAATTTCGTGATTCTGCAAAAAATTCTGCTTTGATCAACACCAAACCTGTGAAATTTCACCTTGAACTTTTTGAGATATCGCCATCAGCAAAGAAGCAATTGTTTACGATGTTTTTATCATGTGTTTACGATGATTTGTTTACTATGTTTTCATCATCATATTTTAATTAAGGGGCTTTAGATCTTATTATTTTTAAGGATAATGCAATCAAACTACGTCTTTACACATGGTATGATTGTAATTTTTTGCTTATGTGATAAAATTTGATCATCAGTAGCAATCATAATTTTACAGTCATGTCTTTAACATTTTTTCATGCAGAGACATCGTGAGCGCTAATGACGCTGTTAACACAAGATCTTTTAGAACAAATTTATCAAGCTCTAAAAAACCAAAACGTACACAACGAAAGTAAACTATTTGTTTGTTTTTATGATTCATGCTGTTTTTTCTTATTGAGTTGCATGCAAGAAGTGTCAAAAAATAGAAAATCTAAAACTCATAGTTAATGAAAATTAAAATTAACAACTAAGTTCACCGAGCGATAATGCGTTAATCTGTGAAGCGGGAAGGTCCATGGTTCAAATCGTATACAGTGTTGCTAACATTTCACCACCGCTATGACATTTCTTAAACAAAACCTGTGTTGCCTGGGCGCAATGCCGCCAAGATAAGCTCCGTACACTTGTTACACGCTTTGGCATTATACAGCAAGTGTAACAAAAGATTTGATTTAATAAAATTCGCTACAAAATATAACCTAATTGTTTGTTTTTACAATTAACACTATTCTTTTTTGGGTATGAGAACGCAGAAAAAAAAAAGAATGTCAAAGTTAATAAAAAATTAAAACTAACAACTCTAAAATATGCTACAAAAAATAAACTAATGGCTTGTTTCAGCAATTCACGCTGTTTAACTTTTTTTGTTGAGTATGAGAAGTTCAAAAATTAATTAATTGAAAATTATGGTTTATAAAAAGTTTTTAGGAACTATACCATTTGGTCGAGCGGCAACGTGATCATGAAATGAATTAAGATGTGACTATAACAGATAAGAATTTGCTTAACAGTCTGCTAGTCTGTAGTTAATTTTGCTTATATATATATATATACATGCATATATTCCGGTAGCATCTTTTCATTTATTTGGCTTTTATTATTGCTGTATTATATGTACACACTGTCTGACTGTCGTAATTAGATGATAAATTTTATATTCTCACAAAGCTAACTGTAATTTAAACTTGCAAAATTTTCACATTTGTTTTCACATCAATTTGAGACAGTTTCATTTTATAATTTATATTTGAAATTCTCTAAGTTTGGATTTGAAATTTTCTTGCAACAAATTTTAGTCATTTTATGAGACAATTTATTGTATCTATAATATAAAGAAATTATTTATTACAGCAAGTTGAAGTATATTGTAATTTCAATATCTTGCTTGATTTAACTGATTAATTTATGTTTTCTATTTGAATAAGACATAAACTTTAAAATTTACTGTTGTTAGAATTCACTGAAACGAAATGACGGAACACAAACCCAACCACAACTCCGCTTTTCCAAGAAATAGGCCTTTAAATATCACACAAGAGGAAGGAAAAAGCACGTACCATAGAATGAAATGCAGGAAATGCCCTGATGCATGCAACTAAGTTAAATGGTGAAGTATCAGAGGTGGTGTCTTTGAGGACGTCCTTGGCCTTGAGGACGTCTTCGAGGAAACATTTTGAAGTCCTTAGCCTCAAAGCTCAAGTCCTTGGCCTCGAACCCCACAAATCCTCAAAAATGTACTGTCCTCCGCTCGAGGACAGCATTGTTTTTTGATTGGTTTGAAAGGAAAATAACCAAACAGAAAAACTTTTTGAATTCTGGCATAATTGCAGCCAGGATTTTTGATTATGGGCTCCAATTTGCAAATTACATGCAATATGACGTCATCACAAATTTTCAAAAGGAGAGACTTTTTGTGGAGCAAAAATATTTGACAATGAAAGATCAGAAGCCTGGAACCTGGGTTAGTGCGTAAACAGGATGTTACTAAAGGAGGAGGACTTAAACCAAAAGTCAATATTATCAAATATATGTGTTAAATTTTATTGTGGAGGCTTGGTGAAGAAACTATTGTAACTCAAACATATCACAGACAGGGTTTGTAGGCGGAGTCCCCAGCCGCCGGACACTATCACAATTTTTGAAAATTTCCTTAATTTTTAAAAAAATAGCTATTTCAATGCTATTTGGATCACATTTTGTACGTTTTTAGAGCCGTTTAAAAGAGCTAAATTTTTAAGATTCGAAAGCCAATCAAAAAAATTAAATTGTTCAGTCCTTCTTTTGCTTAAAATTCATGTTTAAACCCAAGCATTTTTTGGATAAATTTTGTAGTTGACTTGGTCCAGGTGAAAAAAAAGCAAGGTACCTTGCCTTCTGCAATATATGAGGTAGTAAGTAATAATTTACTTAAAGATATTTTTTGGAGATCTTTGTTTTGTCATGAAAATAACTAGTTTCAGGATTACATGTATGACCTGGGGGCTTGGGGCCCTTAAATTCAACTTTAACAATTCGTTCAATAACCATTTTCCCTAGCTTTTCAAAAATATTTTGTCTTGTATGGAGGTGGATTGTCAATCAAAGTTGGTATAATAGATGGCTACTACTGTAATCATGTTATTGCATTAAGTTTTTAAACAGATTAGATGAAGGCCAGAGGTTGCAACTTTTAGGACAAAAATCTAGAATTTCTCGCAAGTTATGCATTTTAATTGATTGACAAAAATTCGCATTAAGAGGGCCTAGGCTCCCTGGTTGTCAACATTAATATTATTGTTAGTTACTGTTATACGCGAAAATGCCAAAAGAAACTGAAGCTGAATAAACAATAGGCTTTGTTGTCACCCTTTTTATCATTGGTGGCATTTTAATAGGGGGAGGCTCTCGTTTACCTTTGTTTATGACTTCTGGTCTGTCAATTCCTTTTCTTTCCTAGTTTGAAAAGTAATATAGTGTGGTAGCCAAGTCATAGTAAACATTATTTTTAATGGCATTGTGTGAAAGCTGTAATCGGAGAAGGAGGTGACACAACGCAGTATAGATAGCTCTTTTTATTTCCTGCTAATGCTTTCTGTGCGGCTGATACCAACAGCAAAACACTAAAACCATTGAGGGCCATGCAAGGAATTTGAGGGTTCAGATGCAAACATGTTTGAGTAGCTAATACTAACCATGATCGTGCCTATGTGCATGTGGAAACACTAATCAGAAGTAAGTATGTGCCTGAAAATGTCATGCAATGCAGCTACCAGGGATGGCCTTTCATATACTAAACATGTTAAATGTAGTATACCACTGCTATAACTAACAAAACGTTACTTGAGAAGGACAGCTACTGTTCTGAAAATATGCAAGCGAATGTTGCAAAGAATATGTTTCAAGATACCAAAGAACAACTCTAATTTTTACGTTTCAACAATTTGGGAATTATTTTTAAGGAGGGAGGGCATCAAGGCAAATACCTCTTATGTTTTCTTCCTTAATACGACCCTGCTGGGATTATCTGGTTACTTTTTGCAGTTCATTAACTACGTTAAATTTCACTAATTATTGTTTGGCAACCGAAACGAATGTGCTCATTCATTAATAGCCACGATAGGCATTAGATGCATGACTACGAAGAAACACCACACACACTGAAACATAAAGAAAAGATTGGCTTAAAATTAGGATTGGAACAATGTGGGGTACAAGTTTTTTAATTTTTATGGTATTTCCTTTCTTTAAATTGCTTTAAAAATTTAATGGTGTGATTCGGTCTCCAATAAATGTCACAATAATTGCTATTCTTCTGAAAACAAAACAAAAAAATGCTAAAATTGTTCAACACTTTGCCCTTGCACCCAGAACCCAGTTTTTTTCCAGGACTTGAGCTAGCAAATACGATACCGGTACCTCATTTCATTTCAAAAATATAAATTTATAGTATTTTGCAATACTTTTGGATACCACAATAATATCATAGTCGCTTTGCAATATTTAAAAAGTATGATAATATTTAAAAATTTCTGTGAAAAGAAACCGTTTTATGTAACAATAAAATCTGTGTTCGAGAAACTACTGAAAAAGTGGGGATCCATAATCAGTGGAAGTCTGCACTGGGGCTTTTACTGATGAAATTAACGTTTTAAAATTGACCAATAATGACCATTTCTGTATTTAAGAATTGGCAGTGTCTAGAGCACCGGCCCGGATTCCTATGCAAAAAGCTGCTGCACCGGTCCGGTTTCCGACATTAAGAAGCTGCTGCGCCGGTCTGGTTTCCGACATTAAAAAGCTGCTGCACTGGTCCGGTTTTGTATGCGATTTAAATACAGCACTTTGCTTTATCACAATCGAAGCCGTGATGGCGTAGTGGTTAGAACGTTTGGCTACAGTGCCGAGGGTTGGGGTATCGAATCGTGCTGGACTCGCTTTCCAAACTTACGTTAGAAAGCTATAACACTACAAATCCTTGTTTTTTTCTTTAAAATTCTTATTCTTAGAGCCTTTTTTTTCTCTAAAATCTTATTCTAAGAGTTAGGGTTAGGGCACTTTTTCCTATTATTAGGTCTACGCCTTTTTTAAATAAAAGAGTGTAAAGACTGTTTGAGTTGCAATGTTAGCTGGTATTTAGGCCACTACCCTAATATTTAGGTCTAAGGCTCTTTCCTATTATTTCGTAGGTCTAGGCCTTTTCGAAATAGAAGAGCTCAGAGCGTTAAGACTGGTTAAGTTTCAATGTTAACTGTGACAGCTGACTTTGATGACTACAATAGTCTTTTTACTGTTGAATAATAAATTGAATTGAATTGATTGCATAAAAGATAGTGGCCAAGAGGAATTGGTGATCTCCTGGGCCATTAGTATTGAGGTTTAGGCTTTTTCCTAAGCTCTTCTATTTCAAAAAGGCCTAGACCTACGTAATAATAGGTAAGAGCCTTAGACCTAAATACCGGTATTAGCAGATTAGGGTAGTAAGAATAAGATTTTAGAGAAAAAAAAAAAAGGATTTGTAGTGTTACAGCTCTCTAATGCAATCTTGGAAAGCGAATCCAGCACGATTCGATACCCCAACCCTCAGCACTGTAGCCAAACGTTCTAACCACTACGCCATCACGGCTTCGATTGTGATAAAGCAAAGTGCTGTATTTAAATCGCATACGAAACCGGACCGGTGCAGCAGCTTTTTAATGTCGGAAACCAGACCGGCGCAGCAGCTTTTTAATGTCGGAAACCGGACCGGTGCAGCAGCTTTTTGCATAGGAATCCGAGCCGGTGCTCTAGACACTGCCTTAAGAATTTATAGTTTTTAGTTATTTCCAATTCAAGAGTTATGGGGTTAATTGTTTCATTACCATGATATCGTTACGAAACGTAATCAACATTCTTGCAAGCATGCAAAACTTCAAAATGACCATTATTATTTTTCGAAACTAGGCTACTGTACCGGTACTATTTTTGAATTATGATTAAAACTGTAGCAAAATGCAATATCTTGAAGACTTTAACGCTAAGAAATAATGGAAAAAAAAACTATAACAATTTAAAAAATTTAATAATTTAAAAAACTTAGTCCTTGGCCTTGACCATTCCTGTTCTTGAGAGGGTCTGTCCTCGAAAAGTAGGTCCTTGGCCAGTTGGCCTTGGCCACAAATTTTTTTGAGTTCTTGACCTCAAAGGTTGTGTCCTCGACTCTACCTCTGTTAAGTATAATAACAGATCATGCCAAAACAAAATTGGGCTTTAAGTGCATTGACAAAAAAAAACAAAATAAAACTGAACTGACGACTCTCTGCTCTTGTTCAGTGTTGGCAATCACTATCAATTTCCGTAGTTAGTACAATGTGAGTAGAATCAAACGTCACAGCAAAAATAACAACTTGTAACAACAAAATACAGTACCAGGTACGCCAAGGCCTACGATACTTGCTAAATCTGAAATGATCAAGAGACTAAACAAAATAAATACCGTATGTAGGAAACCTCGGATCAATGAAATTGATTTTCTCTGCATTAAAGAAAAATTGATTTTCTCTGCACCAAAACTTGCAGTTTTTCCTTTTCAGTCTACACTAATAAAACAATAAGGTAGTGACTATTTCACCGAAAATTTTCAACTTAAAGAGAATAAAACGAAAATGAGAAATATTCATCCGTGCTTTTTTCATTTGCTTTTTTAGGGGTTAAGATTAGGGTTTAGGTTAGGGTTTGAGTTAGGGTTCGATTTTGGAATAGTTTTAGAGTAAGCATTTGAGTTTGTGTTAGATTTGAGTCAGAATTAATAAAAAACTAGATAAAAATTTCCGGTGAAATAAAGCCTTCCAAACAATAATAATTCTTCCCTGACGTTTGATTTCTGATATCTAATGTAATTTTTACGGCAGTGGCTACCGTATTTTGCCTCTGCAGACAAAATAGCCATAACCCTAAAGCTAGTCTAACCCTTACCCTAACTCTAACAGAGTCAAAATAGTCATTTCCAACTTTAGTTAGTGAGGTGCCTAAACATTAACAAAGGCTTTTCACATAAGCGTTCAAATTGTTTCTATGTTGCTACGCGATTTCTACGTTGTTGCATAGTTGCCAATAAAAAAAGTTCAAAGCATGTTTGGAACGACCAACGCTCGCGTCGCGTGTTTCTTTTTTTTTTACTCCGCCATTTTCAAACTAACGAGTGCAAAGTTTCAGACTTTTGCTTATAACTCAAGAACGTTTAGATCTAACTACATGAAATTTTGTCAGCAGTTTGAGATTAAGAAGTTATATGGTTGTACTTGGTTTAATTCTGGTTCTAACCTTGCCTGTCGGAAACACCACGTGGAAACTTTGAAAATCATACCGGTACTGAAATTCGGTAGCCTAACTCGAAATTCAACCTGCCAGTTGGTCAAGCGGTACCGAGTTCTGAGTTGTATCAACGTAACGAAAAGCGGAAATTGAGGAAAATTAGTCGCTTTCATCAGTTTTGAAAGAGCCTCGCCTAAAATATTGGGTTAGTTTACTTGAGCTACGCTTCGACTAGGCTACTGGTACCACTGACCATGAGGCAGGCAGTGTAGGCCTAAAAATCTGTGGTACGGTTTGTGATTCCAAGTTGAAACAACGTTTCTAGTTTTCTCGCCCGAAATGTTTTATCCAGAGACTGATGTGTCTAATATGAAACCGCAATAAACCTACCATTTGAGTTGGCTTATGGCACAGTACAGTGGTCCAGTACCGTAGGTAGCCTAGTTCTGCAAGCTTAGCTTACAATGGCTTAGGCTCAGCCTAACTTTAACTGATTACTAAGTAGTTTTACTTTTAATATATGGGTGGCTATCTATGCTCACTTTCAACGTACTGGTACTATATTATTTGTTACCATTAGCAGATAATCAGCCTAAAGGTAAAACCTATGTGTCACTGATGTAGGTTTGCCGTACAATAACAGAATAGCCTATGACAATCGATATATAGACCTACCATATCCAGATAGCCTACTGTGTAAGACAGTGACCTGGTAAGCTACACTAACGCAGAACATGACTAAGCTTACTGACAGACTGATAACTGCTAATACTGTAGTGCTGAGTAGGCTAATATATGAAGTAGCAGGCAGGTACCGTACCATAAATATTGGTAGGCCTACTAATAAGCTGTAGTCATGCAAAGTTTCAGATGTCACTGGCCACTTCTAAATTTTGTACAGTAGAGTTAATTACCTATACTGGCAGACTGGAATTAGACTGTAGCCTACTGTAATTTGGTGCAGAGCTCTGAGCTGCAGATTTGTTTGTTCATTAATAATCATTTTCTTGCATTGCATTGCATAGGCTGCCAGTAGGTCACTGTAAAGTTAAAAATAAAATATATTTTTAAACATCAGACATGCAGACGCTGTAGTTTAGTCTCAGGCTAATTTTCATTCACTGCAAGGATGTACTGACTCATTGTACGTCTGCCAGTATGATGATGAACTGTGATTGAGCCTTAGTAGCAGTAAGTTAAACAGTTTAAAATAAACTGCTACTGTTTAAGTTTGGGTCAGGAGATACTGGTTGCTGATTTGTCTGTTACTCATTTTCATTTGACTTATGCCGCAAAATCAGAAATCAATTTTTGTAAATTCAAGTTTTTCAATAAACAGTATCTAGACGAGGGGTTCTTAGCCTGTTTCATCTCATTTACCCCTTGCCAAATGAAAAAGTATAATTTATCCCCAGTTTTTAACCTTTGTTTGTCTCGTTTACTCCTCTGCCCTTGCCAAATGGAAATAGTGTTATAGGCCTATATCTCCAATTTCTTGACGGTTTACAAGTTTTGATCAGTCTTGTGGTGATCTCCAAAAAAAAGGTCTTCAGGCTGGAAACACAATTTTCTGCCAGTTTTCCACAAATTTCCGCAGATTTGGTCGGCTTGCTATTAATTTTCGGAGCTGTCCCTCTTTTCTGGGGGAGCAACAAAAATATGGCAAAAATCAAAATCCCATCATTTGTCGTACAAAACTCAACAGCTAAAGAAACAAAAAAAGGTAAGTTTTGTGCAATGTATTAAAAGTGTGGATTATGTGACAATAATTCTGCAATTTGTAATAGCATGGCTAAGAAAGGAAAAGCTTTGATTGGATATCAGTCGTGAAATCTTGCATGATCTCAATTTAATTCGTACTTAAGTCTCTTTGTTGCAATGGTGTAATTTTGCATTGATTATCTCCGCTTGATGGCATCAAACAAGCAGCTAATGTGTATCGGAAAAAGCCCAATATCAATCACAAGACTTCGAAACAAATCAACTTAGAATAAGCTGATAAGTGGGTAGGCTACACATTTGTCCAAAAGTATAATGTTTAGGGATTCTTTGTAACAATAAGACTTTTTTATTTGAGCAACTTATTTTGAAATTCTTTATTTGCTAACCAACAGCATAATATCAGATGTAAGTATACATATTGTATGGTATTCTTGCCAATTGATTAAGTGCTCTTAGCTGCCTAGTCCCAGATCGTTATTCAAGGGACAAAGTAAGCACTGTTTGTTTAAGGTGCATGCATTGAATAAGTTTGTTGTGCATTTTGCAAAATGTCTAATGCAAAACTCAATTTCTCAAAATTGCAAACAATTGTTTCTTTGGTTGTACTAAGAACTACCTGTAGTACACTGAAGCTTGTAAGTTGTTTGGTTGGCTAACAGTGACGTACGGTGAGGCTTTTGGTTGGTGAGGCACATTTTTTTCACACACATGTTTGCAAAAAAATTGTTTAAGACAATAAATGACAAGCAAATAATAGTTTTCATAACCATTAAGCGAAGACCAAATTTTTCGATAATTGATTATTCGTTTCATTTTTGCTGTTCATTTTGCCAAACCAATTCTTGAAGTTTTGAAAATCTATAAAGGTAGCCTATTATTTGGCTTTGAATGTGGACATTATTGAAGTTTTCGTGCTTGCTAAGCCTTTTTGTCTAGGGTAGAGTCGGGTAATTTCAGCAACTTTCTCACTAATTTTTAATTTTCAGAAAACACTGACTCTTTTTTAACTCTTTTTGAACTCCATCTGCGCAGTATTTCGTTTACGGCTTTTTTCGAACCAACATTGAGATACTATGATGTCATGCTCGCTAGCTATATGACATAATAAGGGTTGCTGAAATTTCTGGTAAAACCGGAAATTCCGGCAAGCAGATAAACCATGTTTGTTTTTTGCTCTAATTATCTCAGCTGCTTATTTAGTGTTAAATTTGGTAAATTGAATAAAATTTATGCAGATTTTTGACTATTTTGAACAAAATATGCTGTTCAGCTAGGCTCAAAGACTGAAAAAAGGCAGGAAATATGATCTATGATTCTACTTACAATAGTCCAAACAAAATTAAAATCCGGAGCATAATGATTGGAACATTTAAGTAATCTTAATATAAAGCAAAGAGCCAAAACGTGAGCGAACATTTTTTACTGAATGTTTCAAGACATTACTAGTCTCATCATCAGCAGATAAATGATATAGGCAACAGCAACTTGTCACAAGCAAAGCACAGAAAAAAAAAGCAAAGCATTGACGCATAAAATGGAAAAAAAAAAAAAGGAAGCGAGCGTAAAATTAAAAGCAAGTATTGTTTTCACACGTTGAATAAATATAATGGAATTGAAGCTTTGTCGGAGTTTAGATCTGGATATCATTTATCTGCTGATGATGAGACTAGTAATGTCTTGAAACGTTCAGTAAAAAATGTTCGCTCACGTTTTGGCTCTTTGCTTTATATTAAAATTAAAATCCATTTCGCAAAATTTTACAAATTCTTTTTATTAATTTTTCTAATTGCTATTGCATTCTCTAAAAGTTTTCTGTATTAAATTGGAATTTTTATTAATTAAATGAGTTTTTAATTCTTACAATTTTTGTTAAAGTTGCAAAACTTCTGCTTTTGATGCTTTTAGGATAGAGGAATGGATGATTTTTTTAACAAATCCGTTTTTAGCACGAGTGAACGAACACCACCAAGTGCTAACAACAACAAAGTTAGGCTACAGCACAGCCTAGAAAGGTAGTAGCAGACCAAACGCTTCCAAACGTTATTAAAAGTTCGATTCTATTATTAACAGAAATATTGTAGCTGCAAGAAAAGAACATGCAGACTGCAGAGGTCTTCAAAGATTGTGAATTTTTTTCAGAATATTGGGTAACAGGAAATATTAAAACCATTTTTAGAAATCTTATAACTTCTAGAAAGACCTGCCAGCATCAAACTTTAAAATTTTCAAACCTGCTGAAATTTCCGGTTTTCTGCCGAAATTTCCGATTGCCGAAAATACCCGACTTCACCCTAATTCTCTTAAGTCACAAAAACCCGGTTTCAGTCCCAACATTATTATTTGCTAAAAACATGAAAGCAAAAATGAAGATTTTTACAGTGCAACCACTCTTTTCTTGAGTACGGTTCTACTCTCTCTGAATTGAGGGATTCTTTCGTATTGATGTCTTGAGCAAATCTTTTAAATCAGTTTTCTTTCAGTTATAACTTCAAGTTTAGATTAAAAACTTAGTTTAGAAAGTCTCTCAGCTTTGAGACTAAATTTTCTTCCATTTTAGTTCATCTCCTCGTATTAAATTGTTTTTATTTCGCTAGAAAAATAACTTGTTCAATTTTGCAATGAATGAAAGAGTGCAAAAGAAACTTTGACTTTTTCTCATTCGATGACGTCAAAAGTGAGGCGTGCCGCAAAATCAGATTTAAAAGCATTATGGATGCACTATTCGTGATTTGTCTGAGAAAAAAAGGCATACTTTTAGTTCATTTATTAAAATTTGCTTGGTTGAAGTGAGGCACAATCGACAATGCCTCCAAGGATGGCAGTACGGTACGGTACGTTCAGAATTTGCGTACTTCGTACCTCGCGCCTTGAACCGTACCAGCGTACCGTACTTCAGTTCAATTTTTTGAAGTGTACCGTACCAACGTAACGTACCCGTACCATTACAAAAAAGGCGTACCGTACTTCTTAGCAAAAATTGAGCCGTACCGTACCGTACTGCCATCCTTGCTTTAAACTACTCGCAACTTTATATTTTGCAAAGCAAAGCTGTCAAAATAACAGCAGAAGAATCATGGCGTGAAAGGGCTACCCCGTTTTATCCTAAACTGAAAATTTAAAAATTCAAGATATGTATTTATTACAGCTAGCTTTATTCATGTTTAAATTTTAAGCAAAACAGCTGCCTTCCAGCTTCCTTGATTGTTTCAAACTTACAAATGCGATTCATACAAAGCAAACAAGATCGTCTACTAATGACAATTATTTTCTTCCTCGATACAAAACGATGAAACTTCAAAGATCTATACAATATCACGGGGCTAAGCCATGGAATTCTACTAGTAATGAGATCAAAAAATCAACATCCGTTAAATCAGGTATATAATTTAAAAAATTACACAGCGTTCTCATTAAACAAATATAATTTTTAATTAATCACAGATACATCGATAGTTCAACACAACAGTTGTTTAGTTTTTGTTTTTTTTATTAGTATTTAGCCCTCAAAAATTCAAATGGGTTACCACTCAACTAGAAGACCCTTACGGTCCCTTCTCGATTTTCCCAGTTACCTATGTTAAACTGTACGTTACGTAACATTGTATGTATTTGCATTGGATTTCTTTTAACTTTTTTTCTATCTGTTTTTTGTAATGTCGGTGTTTTATTTCTTTGGTGCGGTAACTAAAAATAAACTCGTTCGTTCGTTCATTAACTGACTGTGAAATCACTAGCTTATAAATCAGCGATCTCAATTTACACAGTTAACGTCGGCTTCAGCTGTCTTTTGCCTCTGCATACAAAAACCGGCAAATGTGCAAAAAATCTGAGATTTTTAAACCACTGCGTATTCCACTAAATTGTTGCAGTAGTTTCCATTCAAATTTTTTACCAATATATGACATGCCACGATAGTCTTTGGTAGGAACGTATGTAGGAGGGGGGGCATTGGGCCATGGCCCCCCCTTTGGGTCGCCAGGATAGTATAATTAGCATATTCTGTAATTAATTGTACGCAAAATTGTGGCATGGCCCCCCTTTTTGTAACTTTGGCAGAAGATTTGAGCACACAAACGGTGGGCAAAGACCTTTTTTTGTAGGCTCTTTCTCTATGCTTGGACCAAAAACCGAACTAAATTTGAGTGAAGACCTTTTTTTTTTTTTTGGTCGTCATCTAATTTGGAGCTTGAAAACGGACTGATTCTGGGTGGAAAATTTTTCATTCTGGTCTTCGATACTCTCAAATTTTCTGAATTTCCTGCCCCCCCCCTTTCGAAAATCCTGCGTACACTACTGGTCCTTGGCTCCTAGCATCTATAGGCAATAGTTATGACATTGCAATTGGCCATACTTGTGACTGTGACTTGTGACATCACAAATTCACAATACTGCATGGCTTGCATGAATAGAATTCTGCATGCCACGCCTCGCTGTCACAGTGCCAGAGAAAAGCAAATATACTATAACATTGATTCGTTCTACGCTCTGCAGCGTAAAGTTACTTAAAAATTTATTGAAGCTGTCAATTATCTACAAACCTTTGCTTAAAACTCCCTGTTAAAACGTTTATGTCTTCTGATGGTTTCCATGATTCGATATACTATGATCATTATTGTGGCATTTTGTACGTAAATAAATAGAAGGTGGTGTGTTCATCATTTAGGACATGAACTGCTCTTGCTGTAGTGTCTGTATATTTCTATGTGTGTGTATGTTGCTTGTATAGGTCGATGAACTTTGTGAGTCTGAAATAAACACTGAATGATAATAACACAAAATTTAACCACAAATTAAGAGGCTATAATGATTACTTGAGAATAGCCTAGACCACGTGCATGCCGGGCACGTTTGCAGGAATCTTCATTGACGGCCGCACGTTGCACATAAAACGTTTAGTCGGCAAATTCAAACAGCGTACCAACATACCGTACCCGTACCATTGCAAGAAAGGCGTACCGTACCAACGTAATGTACTCATACCATTACGAAAAAAGCGTACCGTACTTCTTAGCAAAAATTGAGGCGTACCGTACCATACTAACGTACCGTACCGTACTGCCATCCTTGAATGCCTCACTTTGCATATTTGAAGCGATGCTCAATGGCACGCCATAGTGATAGCAATATTACATCGAATAGTTTGGGCGTTTTAATGCAAAAGACATAGCATAAAAGCAGTGAATACATAAAAAAAGTAAATATGAGAAAAATTAATAAAGTTTTTAATTAATAGTTTGATTTGTGTGAAGCTGTTTTATTTTAATTATACAAGCATTTTTGTTTTTTTTGTACAATTCTACAGGTGAATCACGGCCTCACCTGCCTCCCCTGACCGCTTGTCCATGTTGGCTAATTGGTACTTTGAGTGAGCTCGTAGTACTTTTTTTTTGTTTGCGAATTTTGGCAGATGAGGATTGATTTGGTCATAATTTGCAAACAGTAAAACTAGATAGTTAAAATTTGGACTTAAAGGCAGTGAATCATCCAGCCAATTCCAGTGGTTTACAATAGCTAAAATTGAACTATAATTTTTGATATTTTTTGTTTTAATTTTGGGACTGTGGTTGCAAAGATATTCAACAAATACAAAAAGATGTCCCCCCTAAAAAAGTTTTTGGAAACTCTGAGTTTTCATCTTTCCGCCAAAACCACAGTAGGCCTAATGGTTTAGTAGAGAACTGTGGTAGGCCTAGTAGTTTAAGAGATAGTTTATTTCCAAATAATTTATTTCTAAGTAGTTTAGACCTAATTAGGCCTAACTATCTCTAAACTATTAGCCCTAATAGTTTTGGCGAGAAAATCAAAACTCAGAGTTTCCGAAAACTTTTTTCGGGGGGACATCTTTTTGTATTTGTTGAATATCTTTGCAAACGCAGCCCCAAAATTAAAACAAAAAATATCAAAAATTATAGTTCAATTTTAGCTATTGTAAACCATTGGAATTGCCTGGATGATTCACCGCCTTTAACATGAGAATTAATGAAATCATCATGTGTGCCGATTTTGGGGTTCTTAGGTCACGTGATTGTAAATTAACACACAAAATTAGTTTAAAGAATGGCACTTTTTGGCTTGAAAATTTATTAATTTGCTTATAACTCAAAAAGTACTTGGTGTGTAAAGCTGAAATTTGTACACATTGTGGTGCTTTAAAAGGTTTATGCAAACCGAGTTTGGGGTTCCTGGTAACATGACCAAAATGCTACAGGTCACAAATTGACAGAAAGTGGACAATTTTGTACTGATATATCTTGGTAACTACTGATTTTGATAGAAAATGATTTGTGCTTTTTGAGCACACTATCAACCACCTTTCTTGTGGTTATGTTCATTTACCTCAACCTGAATTCTAATTTTCTTTTTTTCTCTTTTCTTACTTTCTTTTTTTTTTTCTTCTCCGGCTATCTACTTTTAAAACACTAAATGCACTGTATTCAAAGTTTGAGTGATTGAAGATATCAGGTAGGACTAGTGTGGGACTGAAATCGGGGGTGCCAGGTTGGGGGGGAACTCCCTCAATCAAGTCCCCCAGAATTTTGAAGTTTTAAATTGCTATAGCTAGATGGATCAAATTTTCAGAGTTGGTAGATATTAAAAATAAACTAAACCTAACAAAAATTGGGGGTTTTACGATGGAGTGTCCCCCCCCAAACGAGCCCTCTAAAATTCAAACTTTTTCATGTTTTTAAGCTAGACACCAAAATTGTTGAAGTATGAAAGATGAAGTATGAAAGATATAAGAGAAAGATAAAATATGAAAAAATTTTGGGGCCCCAAAATTGGGTTTTCCTCCTTAAGCGAGGCTGCCAAAATTAGAACTTTTTAACCACTCATGCTAGGCACACAAAATTTTCTGTGTAGGTAAACATGATGAAGAAAGGTAAAATTTCAACAAATTTTGGGGTTATCGAACTGGTTTTCCTGAAACAAGGCTGCCAAAAGTTTGAACTTTTAAACCAATAGAGGTAGATGTATCAAATTTTCAGAATGGGTAGATATTAGAAATGAACTAAACAGAACAAAAAATGGAGATTCAAAAATGGGGAGTCCCCCCAAACTAGGCCCTTCAAAATTCAAAGTTTTTAACCTTTTAAGCTGGATAGATGAAGTATTTGAGGTAAGCAAATGTAAAAAAAAAGATAATATTTGACCAAAGTTTGGGATACCAAAATGAGGGATTTTCCCCCGAAACAAAGCTGTCGAAATTCAAAGTTTTTAACCACTGATGCTATACACATGAAATTTTCAGCGTAGGCCAGTATATACAAGAGATAAAATTTGACCAAATTTTGGGGTACCAAACTGGAAACTCCTCAAATGGGCACCTAATTTTTGAAATTTTGAACCATTAGACCTAGATTGATAGAATTTTTGGAATGAGTAAGTATTAAACAGTAAAGTATACTGAATAACAAAAAAGGAATCATAAACCAAACACACAAAATAATATCAAAGACATAATCATAAACAAAAAAATTGTGATTGAAGACAGAAACAAAAAAAATTAAAACACAATCTAACATCGAAACCTTCAAATTGGAGGTCCCTAGGTATTGCCTGCAATGTCATACTCTAGTTGAGCTTAATGGCTTTGATAAATTTGAGCTACATAGCTGAGTTTTTTTGTTTTTTTTTCACGTAACTGTCACCTATGAGGTTGAGAAAGCGTTCTTTTTCTCATGACTCAAGGTTTTTGAAGAATTTAAGTGAGAAAGTTTTAGTGCTAAATAATGCATTTAATAATTATACAGTGTGTGATGAATTTAGGGTCCCTCCCTCTACTGCTTCCATGAAAGTTTATGAAGTTTTCTTCATTAGACTAGTTTGAAGTTCATTAACGTAAGTTTCTACAAAGCTACTTTTGATTTCAAATTCTTCCACTTTCATGTCAAGTAGCTGAGTTACATAAACCCATATAGCTAATGATTCAAAGAAAATTAGATGGATTGATACACAATATAAGCCTGAAATGTTGATGTATTCTCAGCACCTATCACCTTCTAAGCTAAATCTTCACAAAAGCATGCTGGGTAGTCATCTCAAAAAATCGCGTTAATTTAAGGGCGTAACGAAAGCTAAGTTGGTTCACCAAATTATTCTCATCTATCTGTGACAACTTGTGAGTGAAGTATTAACTGGAAAAAATAAATTTTGATTTTCTACCTTTTTTTGCAATTTGTCAAATTATAGCGCTTGAGAATGGAGACCATGTGACAAACGCATAAACGATTTATTAAAAAAATTAAATAAATGCTTGTTTAAATTTGCATAATTTTAGCTCTTTTTTTTATTTTAGGTTATGCTGTTGAGGAGGGAGCTTTAATTTCAAAACAACTGGTGTACCAATACCATATGTTGAATTGCAATGCAAAAGAGTGTTTTCGGAATCATGCGTGGATGTAAGTTTTATTTTTGCAACGAAATTTGCTTGTGAGTCATTGGAATTTTAAAGATAGCTTTATGTTTGTAGTGTAGCCATGTGGGCTGGGGGGAAGGCTGTAACCCCCCTGGACATGTAGAAGATGGAAAGTAACAGGTTTTTAATACTTTTGAGCCTGATTTCTGCGCTGGTAGAGAAAAGAGCCCCCCTCATTGGTCAGAAGATATTTATCAGAGCTGTAGTGTCTCGAGACATGCCCCGGTCTTGGGACACTATTTTTCAAAGCCTCGGTCTCGTCTCAGTCTCGGCACCTCTAAGTCTTGGAATATGGGCAAGTCTTGGCCATATTTCCAATCTGAGCGTAAAAACCCACAATAATTTTAAGTTTTTAACTGAAAAAAAACAAATCCCTTCCTGTTTAAACCAAGGGTTCTTAAAGTTATACCTTAATAGCCCATGGGGATTGAATATATCGAAAAAACATATTTTTTACAGAGTTAATGTATTGTAAAACCTTAAAAGGGGATATTTTGATACACAATAATATGGACTAGGGATAGAGAGTGTCTGAGATAAAAAAATTTCGCTACCACTGGTTTAGACAAATGTTATTATCAATAAATATCAAATTTTTTATTCTTATACTAGTGGTACAACTGCAAGTTTTCTGCTTTTTGATAAGACGACTGCTGCTTTTCTTGCACCGGTTTTACTCTTTGGCTTATTCTGTGTCCGGAAGAATACCGAAGTTATCTCCATGACTTTGTGAAAAAGGAATCAAGCAATGAGATAGGCTGCCCCGAGTGCATTTGCATTCTACACACGAAGCAACACAAAATATTTCGCATTCTAAACAAGAAGACCTCAAAAGCGGTTTGACGTTTGAATTTTGCTATAGTTGCTATCAAAATTCTTTTCATCACAAGCAAATCAAATCGGAATATTCAAATCAACAAACATAAACTGAACTTGGAGAAATGATAGGAAGTAAGCTTGCGGTCTTCAAAGAATTAAGCTTTTCTAAACAAAAATCACAATTCTCTGAAAGAACCATCAGGACAACATTTGTGTGAAAAGACCAAAGTAATGGTACACCCATAGTATCACACCTTGGGGCGATAAAGGTGTGGGTTATAACAATTAATGTGACAACATTTGTCTTGTGAATAGTACAGCGGAACAGTTAGGACTGAAATATTATTCTAAGTTCTACATAAATATTCTAACTTCCATTTTGTAACTTGCACATTTAGTTAACAAAATTTTTTGATGATCACGATAGCATTAAATCTTAAAAACCATAAGCAACGCCAAAAAGCTTTCTAATTGAAAACAAACGTATATCTTTTAAGTAGTATAACTTTCTTAATTAGCTTGTTCCTAATATAATAGCGAAATGCCTAGAAATCTATATTGCAATATGTTGGGAAGTTCACCGAATGTCCAAAATTTAGTGTCAAAAATATTTGCAAAATATTGTAAACGTTTGGTTTCAAAAGTCTCGTGTCTCGTCTCGGTCTCGGAACGTTCAAGTCTCGGTCTCGTCTCGAGTTTTTGTGCAAAGTCTTGATCTGTCTCGGTCTCGCAACATCAATGTCTCATCTCGGTCTTGAAGATTTTGGCCGAGACTCCAGCTCTGATATTTATGGTGAAAACCTTTTTTAGCCTTCACCTGTTTTCAAAGCAAAAATCGCTCCAAGTTTAGGTGAAGACTTTTTTTGATCTTTGTGTGTTTTTGGACACAGATACAGCCCTCCCCCCATTTGCAGATTTCTGGTTATGCACCTGCTTTAAGTTATTTAAAATGAAGAAAAAAACTGTTTGGGAACTTGTAAAAGGTGCTGAGATTTGATGTTGTATTGTAAACTGTTGTGAGAGCTTTTTGTTTGGTATTACTTGATTGTTTTTGATAACTTCAAGGGATATAAATTTTGAACTCGAGTAACCACAAAGCAATTTAAGTAAGTGAAACCAAATTTGAAAGGGACGCATTTAAATTATTGATCTGACTAGCAACAACCACAGTTTTATTTAAAGCAATCGGTTCAGTATTTTAAAGCTTAATAAAGTTTAGTAAAAGTTGGATAATGCCGCAAAGTCCCCAGATATTGCTGGCAATGTCACATTCCAGTTATTTTGATCAAAGACTTGTTGCAGCGTTAGCAAATCTTTTTCAATACTGTAGTCAGTTTTGAGTGGTTGGAGATTAACTCGCGCAGTCCTGCTCTTGAGATTACCTGGATAGTGATTGCATATTTTAGTAGGCTTGATTTGGACAAGTAACTCTAAAAATCAACTGTTATGGTGGAATTTCATTTAAATGGCATTAAAAATTGTTGTTTGTAGCAGCAGAATCACAAAAATCGTCCAGCATTTGCTTGTCTGATCCAAAATTTTTACGTTTTTCTGTGTTGCATTATTTAGCATTTTGATTTACCAACTTTATAAACTACAGTGTCACTTTGTCCACTAAAAAGATTACTCCCCAACAAAAAACATACTTTTAATGCTTTTAAAGTGAGAAGTACAAGTAGAGCCAATGAGATACAACACCGTTACGTTTGATTGCACAATAACCTGTTAAAAGAGTCCAAACAACTGACCATGACAAACTGATTGTGAACAAACTGACTGCAAACCAACAAACCAACTGACCCAATTGTGGTAGACAGGTGGGCAGGTGGCAGATTAACTTGAAGACCAAAAGGTCCCTTCGCTGTCTCCTGGCCAAGACAACTTGGTAAAAAAAGGTAATTACAATTACAATTGTGAGGTTGCACTTCCTCACATATTTGCTTTCCCATTAAGCTAGTGTTTCATCAGCATCTGAATTCACACATAGCTTATCCTGGCAGCCCACTCGAACATTCAAACCACACATGAGGGCAATTTCTGCAATTGCCATAGTACCCTCTTCTCAGATTACTCTGATCAAAGTCTGACAACAAGGTCACCAGAAAGAGGATTCTCGACCAGAATCACACTGGCACTCCACTTAGCTCAACTGCATTGAGCTAGCATCACTAAGCATGGACACCATATATGACATCACGCTAGCAATTTACCACAATAGTACGCTATATGCATATTTTAAACTTGTTTGTTATCAGCAGGCACACATAACGAAGTAAATGCCTATTAACTGCCATTTTTGAACCCCAAAAGCCAAAATTAACCTACTTGCTGGCTACTTGCTACCACAATTAACCTACTTGCTAGCGCAATGCGGTTGAGCTAAGTGGAGTGCCAGTGTGATTCTGGTCGAGAATCCTCTATCTGGTGACCTTGTTGTTAGACTTTGATCAGAGTATTCTGAGAAGAGGGTTCAATGGCAAGTGCAGAAATTGCCCTGATGTGTGGTTTGAAGTTCAGGTGGGCTGCCAGGATAGGCTATGTTTGAATTTAGATGCTGAAGAAACACTAGCTTAATGGGAAAGCAGATATGTGAGGAAGTGCTACCTCACAGTTGTGAAAAAAAGTTAAATTTCCAAATCTGCTATGTAACTTCTAAATTACAATTGGCTCAGAAGGGCGGTCATAGAAATATTTGACTATCCCCTGAGCCATCTTACCCAAATTCTCAGTTTGTAACGAGATGCCTTATAACCGTTGGTTCGTGGTCAGTTTGTTGTTGTCATTTTTTTTGGCTCATGTTAAAAAGGGTTGCGAAAACAAATAGTGGGAGAGAGAGAGATCAAAACGTTCTTCAAAAACAATAGAATTTTAACAGACTGTTTTCTTTTGGTTCTGCAGCAACTTTTGGCATTATAAGTCATATTCGATAAAAAAGTTTTTGGACCTTTTTCACTTTATCCTAATGGTGCAGGGTCAAAATATTTTGAAGTTATCATTGCAACAAAATGGTAACTTCAAGGAAAGTAATGTGACTTGATGCATTATATTGTGCTTAAGCTATTGATTAAAAATAGGGAGCAAAGATGAACAAACCAGCCTGGAGATTTGATTAGTTTGATTCAAATCTAAGTATTTTGACTTCCCCCTTTATTTGAGCTGCTCTGTATCCTAACTGTTCCCAGTACCACTTGAAAAGTGGATTACAAGATCCTTGGTGTTCCCAGTGCCACTTCAGAAGGGGATTACAGAATCCCAGCTGTTCCCAGTCCCACTTCAAAAGTGGATTACAAAATCCTAGCTGTTTTTAGTCCCACTTCAAAAGGGGATTATAGAATCCTAGCTCTTTCCAGTCCCACTTCAAAAAGGAAATACAGAATCTTGGATTTGTTCGTAAATTCAGTCAGAATTTAAAAGTATTGTTTGCCAGTACCAATAATTTGTTTTGATATCGGCAAGCAATAAAGAGCAGTAATGCTAGTATTGAAGCCTTAAAATCACTACTGCAGACACTGATTAATAACTTAATGATAACAGATAACTGAAACTTTTGGTTTTGTCTTGTCAAACCAAACAATAATAAAGTAGATTTTTGGCAGAGAGTTTGATTTTATTATCCATATTACAGCAACAGACAAAATTTTTAATACAGATATCATTCTTTGTTAAACGCTAAACGTTTTCGACCATTTTTCTGGTCCTCTTCAGAGCAAAATATTACATGATAGCAGTTTAAAGACAAACTAACAAATGAGCAACTTTCGAAAAAGCTATATGGTTTCTGTCAATGCAACAAGTATGCAATATTAATGTAACGATTGTACAAATTAAGCAATGGCATGAAGATAATGTCACATATACAGTACATTCAGAAAAAAACACACACACACAAAAAACATAATTTTACATGCTAACCTAATAAACATTCAGTAGAAAAGATGAACTATTAGCATAAAGCTGTCTATTGAGTTGTGGGTTGTGTTTTTTTGTGAGTGAAGCTTGTATTTTTGTAGCATATTCTGAATTACAAATGCATAGAGCTTTAAAACCATTCAAATCTAAATTGTTTAGCTTGCAGTTTTGGCATATTTCCATGTGATCATGATTTGCTGATTTTGTGGTGCAGATGTTCCTGAATCCTAGCTCCAAGATGTCGCGTAGTCATACTGATGGATGAAATATTTGCCTCACGTGAACAAGAAAATTTGTATGCGACATTAGGCAATTAAGGAAACAGAATAGAGCAATTAATTTGAAAATACGATCCAGTTTTGAAACAGGTATTATAAAAATTAATATCAACACTAAATTTCGTTTTAACTAAAGCAGTTAGTCTTTTCGCAAACATTCATGATGCTTTTCCAAAAAATGGTATTCGTGTAGTGAATAGAAAACTGGGTTTATGTTTATCTAGAGGGTTGTTTTGCCGTTTTTCAAACTTTTGTGTGTTGTTATTTACAAACCAATCAGGATATCCATTGTTGCCAAAAATATGGCATAAACGCCTTAATTCTCGCACGTGTATCATTATTAGTGGGCCGCGGTGCAAGCCAAAGTTTACATACACTTTGCATAGGCCTCATTTGGAACCTTTGCAGCTGTAGCTGCTATGTTACTGTTGGTTTGTTTGGTTACTGGTCAAACTCAGAAAGCCTTTTCCAGCTTCCTTTAAGTATGTGGCCAGTTAAAGTACATTTTGTTACCACATTGTGAGGAGTGGTTTTGGTGATTCCAAAATATCTAACACGAATATTTCAGTAAAGCTTGCAATTGCCTACATGATGATTTGGTGTTTCATTCTCTAGGCTACATTTTGGACACAAAGAAGACTACTCAGCACGACCTGTAGTTTTCTTGTGTCGCTGTAGATTGCAGTGCCCAGTTAAACTTGAACTACTCTATTTAATTGAGGTCTCTTAATGTTAAGGAGATGTATTGTTAGTCGTGAAGACGTCCAACCTACAGACTGCTTCATCCTCAGGCAGTGTTTTCGTTTATTCCACATAGATTTCCATCTATCTGTGGTCTAATCCGTAACCATGCTAACACTGCTGGCACACGGGACTGCAATGAAAGGTTTAGGGCCATCTATTTTTGATTTAGATCCTAATTTAGCTGCATAGTCTGCCAATTCGCTACCATGTACCCCTGCATATCCAGGAATCCAGTCAATACTCACGTGGTTTTGTTTACCTAACTGATGTAGGTTTCTAATGCAGTTGAGCACTGTAATTGATGTTACAGGGCACTTCATGAGTGCTTTGGTAGCTGCTTGACTAGCAACCAGAACAACAGTACTGTGATTGTGCATTTTTCCAAAAGCAGGTTCTTTGTCACTTCTGAAAAAGCTAAGACTTCTTCCTGGAACACAGTGCTGTGTATTCCAAGGTGAAAAAATGCTTGTTTTGTGGAGTTGTGTGGGTATTCTACATAAAAACCAGCACCTACTCTCCCATCTAGTTTTGATTTGTCAGTGTAAAGCTTGACAGTGTTCTGATTTAGAACTCTTTCAGATCTGATAGCATTCTTTGTATCCATAATTTGACATTCAAAATTTCTCTCTAATACCTTTGTTTTCTTTATTTGGTCAGCTAGCGTTTACAGCAGAGGTAAGAGTCTTCTAGCCTCATTGCAAACATCAACATGGCTTTTCGTTTTCCTAAAGGAACCAACTGGGTTGACATGCCAGAACCCACTAACAGTGATTCTATATGGCCCTTGCACTGCCTCAGCCAATAGAAAATCCTCAATGGAAGTTATGTTGAGCAATATTTCCTGAGCACCAGTTGGGGTACCAGGAAAAGTTGATGAAATCAACCTGCTAACAAGTCTCTGCACCTTTGTGAGTTTCCTCACCAGATACTTTTTGCTGAGACCGCCAGCCCAGGACCCACATGCGTATGACATGGTTAGACGTTTTGTAGCTGTGTATATTCATTTCATCATAGATGGTTTTATTCCCCACGGTTTACCCACAATTTGTCTACATTGCATTAATGCTGTAGTTGCTTTGTGGGTAATTCGGGTAATATGTGGTTTCCAAGTTAGCTTGCTGTCCAGAGTGAATCCTAACGCCTTGCTTCCTTGGATAGTTCAAGTTTTGTACCATTCCTTGACAAAGAATCCAAGTGTGGATTCCGTTCGTGAGTGAACAGTACAATTTCGTTTTTTTTTTGCTGCTAAACTGTAGCTCTTGTTCTGAAGCCTAGTTTGCAACAATATTTATTGCTTTCTGGGTCATACCTCTAATCCAAAGCATATCAGCACCAGTGATCGACACTGCTAGTTTATCAGCATAGGCTTGAACATAATAGCCCCTGCTACATAACTCTAGCAATAGGTTGTTTAAGACACAGTTCCACAGAAAAAGGGATAGGATATCACCTTGTGGGTTCCCCTTCACTGCTTTCCTTTTAATTTTATCACCATATAATTCTACTTGGACTGTGCGATGTCTTAGCAAATTCTCTATCCATGAAGTGAGAATCTTAGGCATGCTCAGCCCTCGCAGAGCCGCAACAAAGCCCTGGAAGATAACATTGTCGAAGGCACCGACAATATCCAAGAAAATACCAAAGCCGGCTTTTTTCTGACAAGGCAATGCTCTACATGGCTCACAAATTCATGCAAAGCAGTTTTTCGTAGAAACACCTGTACGAAATCCATACTGCGATGAAGAAAGCTTTGCCTGCACTTTGTTATCTTCATTAATATAGTACATAAATTAATCTTTCTAACCATTTCAGTTGTAAAGAAGTTAAAGAGATCATATGAAAAGATTTAGCTTCAATATAGTTTTCTTTTCCAGTTTGGGGAGAAATGTACCTGTGCCTTCTTTCCATGGCAATGACACATAACAGTGTCTCAGGCATGCTTGAAAAATGACGTGGTAATATCCTTTCAGTTGATTCCAACCTTTCTGTAACAGTACAGGATAGAGCCCGTCTGGTCCGGGAGCTTTGAATAATTAAAATTCTTTAAAAGCTGCTTCCATATGCTTGAATGAACATATGTTTGCTATCATTTCAATATCTTCATCTTATAATAGCAACTTATGACAATATTAAAGATAACACTTACACGGGAATACTCTTTCTTGATTTAACCAAGGCATTTGACGCAGTCTGTCATCAAATTCTCTTAGGTAAATTAGAACATTACAGCATCCGTAGTCCGTGTCTTCAATTGTTAAACTCTTTCTTGAAAAGAAAGCAATTCATCTCACTAGATGGTGTCAATTCAGAGTTACACTCCAATACTTTTGGAGTACCTTAAGGATCATTGCTTGGTCCTTTACTTTTTCTACTCTATGTTAATGATTTGTCTAACGCTGTGTTGGGTACTACTACCCTTTTTGCTGATGACACTTGTCTAATGCTTAAACATTCAAATTTCTTAGCTCTCCATAGTAACCTCAATTATCAAGCATCTTGCTTAATTGACTGGTGTAAATCCAATAAATTAACTATCAATCCACCAAAATGCCATGTTCTTTTAATCCCTCCTAAATCAAATAAAACTAGCACTGACTTCGCTGTAAAACTTCATGACACCTTCATCAAGGTCGAAAACTGTGCTAAGTTGTTAGGTATCCTTATTGACTTGAATCTAAATTTCCGTTTTTACCTAGAAGAAATTGAAAATAAGCTTTCTAAATCTCTGGGAATACTCTATAAATTAAAACCAATCCTCCCACAAAATGCCCTTCTAAAATTATATTATTTTATGGTGCATTCTCACTTATTGTACGGTCTAGTTGTTTGGAGATCAACTTTTACTTCTTGTCTAAAAAAATTAAACTCAATAAAAAATAAAGCGATCAAGCTAATGGGGTGAATTATCTGGACAGAGTAACACCTTATTAATCAAAATTGAACATTTTGAAACTTCCAGACTTATATAAACTTGAAACTGCTAAATTTGTTTATAGGTTTATGCACAATACCCTTTCTCAATCTTTTTCAAACTTTTTAGTTAAGGTTAGTGAAAACTCTGGTCGTGCCACAAGATCTTTAGACAACCGTCACAGTCTTTATATTCCTTGCTATAATACCAACAGATTACAACAAAATATCAAATATCAAGGAGTAAAAATATGGAACTCTATACCACTTAAAATTCAAAACCTGCCATTCTCTACTTTAAAAAAAAAAATACAAAACTCATTTAATGCAAACGTATGAAGAAAAATGATTTAATTTACATAATTTTTATAATTGCCAGTTTTTTGTTTTACCTGGTTGCGAATCAGTTTGAATTATTAGTGGATACGTTATTCTCAAACAAAATGGGTGGCTGGTAGACTCGATAACCGAAGAGGTCCCTTCGCAGCTCCCCAGTCCCCATTCGCTTCTTTATACAGTATAAAGCCGCTTTTACCGAAAGTCCGTATTTACGCATACACGTATAAAAAATGCATATCTGTAAATACGGAAATGCATATTTACGCAAGGTAATTTATTGATATGCGGAAATATGCATATGCGTATTTTATACGCGTATCTCAAAAGCATGAAATAAAATGGCTTGTGAGATTGGTATTATCTTTTAATCGATTTTAAAAATGCCGCTGATAACATCTCAGTCAGAAAGTCACATCATCAATTTTAGTCGACAGTCACACGAGGGCATAAATGGCATTCTGTAGTCATTACAATTTATTAAACAAAAAATTTGTGGCAGACAATTGATATGATTAAGAATATATTATTTTCGAAATTTTCCGTGATAAATTTATAAATTTTATTTTGTTTTCATCTTAAGACCGAAAAATAAAATGGCAGTTGGATAGAATAATACTTCCTTTTTTTGGATCTATCCCCAGGCCCAGATCGAATGTCTTTCACTGGCCCTGGTTAGGTTTAAACTCTTTTCTTGCACTCTTGCGTCGTTATAGCTGCACTTACCATCCATGCCATCAACTCTTCCATGCTGATGCTTTCCCAAACGTTCTGTAAGTGTTGTCCATCCCTGTGATTATCGCTTTTGACATTGTAAATGAAAACATGTGGCTGGACCAATTCGACCAACTTTTCTGTTATTTGCTTACTCGAGAGCTGCATCTTGCTGGGGTTCTATTATTATTCTCTGTGTATATTACACTAAAAAATAAAAATATATTATAAGCTTAGAAAATATTTTATTTTTCATGAAAACAAAACAGGTACTTGGTGACTTCGGAAAAATGTAGGGCAGTCAATTGAGAATGCTGCCGGCTTACCTGAAAACTTACCATATCATATTTTCAAAACAGCAAGTTTTGTTACAGTTGAACACATAGCATACCGGTGCAATTGTAATCAAGGCCTACAAAAGGGGGTTCAGGAAGCGCATCGACCCAGGTTTAGGGGGCGGCGAAAGATCTTACCAGTACAAGTTCACGCACTCAATTAGTGGTAGTGATAATTATAGCGTGATCATTCATCATAGCACTCATTTCTGGTGGAACACAATTGCATTTTTCGGTCTACATAAAGGCACTCCATGACAAAATTTTTCTGTGAGGCCTTGGCTGTAATGGCTCAAGCCATGGTCTCCTGCGGCTCAGTGCTCTGCCCTCAAGCCTTCATAAGTAAACACTTTAGTTGCGTGAATTTGCTCAACAGCCTTGCTCAATTTGGACAGTTTTTATGTGAGAAAATTTTGTTTTGGATTTGTAGCATCAGCTCCAACGTAACCACAAATGGAAGTGCAATTGGATATGTGGATTAATAAGTCAACCAGGAGAACAGCTCGATCAGTGTTCAACCAAGCTGGTCGACGCATTGGGACGTGTCCTTTTGACACGTACGTTACAGATTCAAGCCCTACTTTTTCTAAGCAACCTTGTTGCGCGCCTGACGCCTGAGCATGCCACTAACCTATTGGGAGCTTCAAAGCTGTAGTGTAACGTTACGTGTTATAAAAGCTTAGCATAAATATAAATCTTTAATTGAATTTGCAGCCTGTAGCCCTCTAGTACTTAAAGTGTATGGGCGACGCGTGCCCCCACCGAGATGTCAGTGCTGGATGATCAGACGAAAAAGGGTTTGTCAGCACGAATAAATCCCTCAAATTCCAGCCAAATATAGTCCCAAATTGCGAGGAAGAGCCTTTTTTTTTTGGTCTTCACTCGATTTCGGGGACAGAATTACATAATTTCCACTAAAGTACTTTTGCATTCCGAATGCGTTTGGTCAAGGCTACAAAAGCGTCTCCCATGCAAAATTTTACAGTTTAAGTACTGGGTATATATATAACTTTGGCTTTGAGCTTCTGATTTTTAAGGGTTATGCTAGGTCCAAAATTAGGCCATGGGCCAAACTTTTCTTGGCTTTGGAATTAAACTCACTATAACAAAACCTGAAATGAGCAATAGAATATTTGATTGTACTTTTCTTAATTAATTCTCCCTAAACTTGCTTCATCCTAATTGCAGTTCAGTTCAGTTGTTTTATTTCATGACCTCGGGTGCATTGAAAACATCACATATAAAAACAGGGGTCAAGAAAAAGGTAGAAGCAGCAAGACGATATACGTTAAGACATGCAGGATGTCTGCATGGCTGCTTCATCATATAAACACACATTGATTAAGACTCGAATACACATTAAGCAAAGCAGAAAAACACATAAAACAGATGCAAAAAAAAATGAAAAAAAAGAATGGTGTTTATGTACAATTCAGAGTAAACTACTTCAAGAGACCAGCGACGCATCTGAAAATAGTTATGTTAATAATACATTAAGGAGTAAAATGATACACGCTTGCAGAAGAATAATCTTAGTTTACATGCATATCTCGCATAATTAAAAAAAAAAAAGGCAAAAACTAAAGCAATAAGAAAAAAAACAAAAAAACAGCAAAGACTAGTCAAAATTAAAAAAAAAAAAAAGCAAACAATGGTATTACTTTGACTGACTTTTTGGCCCAGTATCAGTAGCAATATTATTGTGCCACCATACCAATTGACAACTATGCATATTGTTAGAAACACAAGCAATCTGTTTAGAACAAGAAAAAAAACAAAAAACAACCGGGTACAGCAAAGAACAACACAACTTCGATAACAAACTAAACTTAGTACAAAACAGAAATCATGAGAACCATTTTGCAGCTGTTGTTAGGTAGTGATGAATTTTAAGGTCAAAAGATTTAAGGGTTTTGCAACTGTTTCGTAGCTCTAGTGGAAGTTGATTCCATACTAGAGGTCCTTTGTATTTTAACGACTGCTGGGTAGTTGATAGTCTACTAATTGATGGATATAAGTCACTGGTCTGTCTTGTACGTACATAATTTGATTTTTTGGTCTTAAAAAGACTCTTAAACCAAGACTGAAGGCCATTATTGAAAAACTGAAACATTAATTTAGTTGTTTCTTTTAACGAATAATTGGTTTATGGACAACAATTTTAGGGATTTCATTGTTTCGACCACAGTATCTCTAGGGTTCAAATTAAATATTGATCTTATATAATTGTTGACTGATCTTTGTAGTTGACCTACCACTGATTTATTTCCATGATACCAGAGAGTAATGCAGTAGAAAATGTGACTCAGAATTAAAGTATGGTACAGAGTAAGAAGAGATTTTTTGTTAAGGTGTGGCTTAATTTTTTTTACAATGCACAATCCACTTCGTACTTTGCACAATATGTTAGTCATATGGGGTTTCCATGACAAATTTTCATTTATGTTTAATCCTAAAAATTTTACATTTCGCTTTTTTTTGGATTGGAAGATTTCTTAGTTTTAAAGACAGATCTTTTGGGCATGGTTTAGATCCCAATGTTTGGAAAATAATATAGTTAGTTTTTGTGACATTTAATGATAACTTATTGGCAGTCAGCCAATTATCAACATTGGTCAATTCCTTGTTAACGTCAAAAAGTACTTTAAGACTTTTGTTAGTAGCTAATATTGTAGTGTCATCAGCAAACATAATAGCGTCAGATTTATTAAGACAACTTTTAAAGTCATTGACATATACCAAGAACAACAAGGGACCTAAAATGGATCCCTGTGGAACTCCATGTGTTACCCTACTACATGTTGAGGACAAAGTTTTAGCACATTCAACATATTGAAGACGATCGACCAAGTAACTTTTAAACCATTTATGAGCTATACCTCTAATGCCACAATGATATAGTTTAGATAAGAGTATTTTGTTGTCGATAGTATCAAAAGCCTTGGAAAGGTCCAGGAAAACACCCAAGGCCTTCTTCTTACGTTCAAATGCTTGTGTTATTTTTTCAACCAACATGGTTGAAGCATGACTTGTGGAACTTTTTTTTCGAAATCCGAATTGTGCTTCAAATAATATATTATGTTTACTAAAGAAAGCGTATACTCTGTTGTAAACTAATTTCTCCAATACTTTAGATAGAGATGAAAGCGGGCTAATAGGCCTGTAATTGTTAATGTCATTTTTCGTGCCACTTTTATGAATCGGAATCACTTTAGCAATTTTAAAGCATTCGATAAATTTTCCTTGTTTGAAACATAGATTAAATATATGAGAGAGAGCAAATAGAACGTTTTCATTAAAGCATTTTAAAAGTTTGGAAGGTATTTCATCTATACCACTGCTCGATTTAGATTTCATACCACTTATTATATTTTTTTATTTCAGTGGGTGAGGTTGCATATAAATAAATAGATTCTCTATTGGCATTGCTTAAATAATCACTGTAATGAGAAGTAGGGTTAGGTAATTTATTTAGTAAACTTTGAGCAATTGTTGAAAAATGTTCATTAAAGTGATTAGCTAGTTCTTCTTTGTCATGTACATGTTTGTCATTGATCAAAAGATAACTGCAGTTACTTTTCTTAGTTTTACCCATCAAGCTGTTAATTACTTTCCAAGTGTCTTTAATACTGCATCTATGATTGTTCAGTAATTGTGTATTATAATTTTGTTTCTTTTTCTCAATTAAATGAAAGTACTTGTTTCTCATTTCATTGTCCTTGCTTTTAGCAATTAATGTTTTGCTTGCGATATACTTTTTGTAATAATGGTTCTTTATTTTATGAAGTTCCTTTAATTCATTATCATACCATATATTATTTAAAGTTTTTATCTGAACAGGCGAAAGAGGAAAACATTCATTAAAAATTTTAGTGAATTCGGTCATTAACATGGTGAAGGCTTTATTAACATCTTCAATCTGCAGAAGAAGAGAAATGTCATGCCCACTTAACCTATTTTGAAACAAAAGCTGATTAGCTTCAGAGAAAGATTTTTTTTGATCATACTTTTTTGATTAGTGGATTTGCTTGCAAAATTAGCACAAAGTAAAACAGGAAGATGGTCAGACACTGAGTCAACTAAAATGTAAGCAAGGGTTTCTATAAATTGAGTATTAGTCCAAATTTGATTAAGGACCGTGGCAGTCGTATCAGTTATTCTGGTGGGTTTATTAATCATGGAACAAAAGGCATTTTCATACATACTGTCTATAAACCTATTCACAAACTTATCTTTATGATTAAGCAAATTATAGTTAAAGTCACCTCCAGTTACACAGTTGCAACTGGGTGGAATTTTGGACAAACAATTATTGAGGTTCAAAAGGAAAATATCATTAGCATTCATTTTGGATTTGGGGTTCTGTAAACTGTTCCACAGATAATCGATTTTCCACCAAATATAGCCTTTATAAAGATTGACTCAAAAAACTTTTCTTCCATAATTGGTAACTCATCACAAACCGAAAATGATATATTGTCTTTAGCATATATTCCAACGCCTCCTCCTTTGTGCATTATCCTATTATTAGAGATAAAATTGTACCCTTTCAAATTTTTGAATGGCCCGGTAGATGATGGCTGAATCCATGTTTCAATGACTGCGATTATATCTGGCCTGCAATTCAGAGAAAACAAAAAAGCTTTTAGTTTGGAAAAATTGGTGTTATTTACTAAAGATCTAATATTGATACATAGGTATTGAACTGAAACAGATTTATCATTTATGACATTGTAAATGTCAGTGCTGTCAATATATTGATCAGGGATGAGTAAAAATTCATCAGCCATATCTGGTTGCGAAAAAATGGAGTTTAGCTTATTAGCACAAAAATTTGTTTTGGAGGTTTTTATGAAAGATTTGCAATTTTTATTTGAAAAATTTTGTTCTTGTAGATAAGCATCATTGTCTGAATCAGAAAACGGGAACATTGTAGAACTGCATGGAAGACATACCCATTGGTTAGAATTTGCTCCAACACAGGTTGTAAAATATGAAACAGTTGATTTACTTATTTGCTTGGCACATTTTTTATGGTAGGCTAATTTACAGTTACAACATTTAATAGGGGAAATATCACATCTAATGGTAAGGCAACAAAATTCGCATATATATGGTCTTGGGAGTATGGTTGGGCATAGCCCTAAAATCAATAAACTAGTAAAGAATTTACTTGCAACGAGGTACTGTACAGCACATGGTGAATTGAAAAAAAAAAGTATGCACAATAACTAGCAAAAAAAAAAAAAGCAGTAATGTTCATCAACTCTGGCTAAGTATAATGGCAATCAGTTGATCAAGAAAATTAGTTTACTAGTGGGGTTGGGCTGTATCCAAAAGCACGACTAATTTGATTCATAGGGTTGAAATGTGATTTTTTCAATGTCAGGAAAGTCAGGAAAATCTCTGGACCTAAAATCTGATTTTTTCAATGTCAGGAAAATCAAAGATGTGGTGCTTTTTTCCTTTGAAATTAACAAACTCCTCACCTTTGGTGGTCCATACATTCTTGAATTTGAATACTGATCTGGCTTCCTCTAACAGCTCAAGACGTCTTTTTGTAAGGGATTCAGTAATGGACAATTTGGCACCTTTAATAAATTTCAAGTTTTTCTTATGATAAAAAACCAGATTTCGAATGGATCTTCTGACAAATATAATGATGATTGGATTTTTTTTCTTGAAGGAAGGTAGAGGATGGCAAATGTCCAGTTCATATTCGTCAATTTCACATGGAAGGTCTAAATGATTGTTAATTACATCCAAAACATAATTTTCAACTTGTCGGTCAGGCATTTGCCTAAAGTTGGCTTCACAACCGTGTAAGATAACACAGTTTGAACGGCTGTATTGCTCTAAGCTGTCCAGTTTGAGTTCTTGGTTGTAAATGAATTGGTATAAGTAGTCAACTGTGGATTTTAACTCTTGCACCAATGATGAGAGTTGCTTTAGTTGAAGTCCCTTTTTAGTGTGAAAATCATCTTGCAGTTCAGAAGATCCTAGGTCTTCCTGGTCAAAATTGGCACTTGTTTCCACTCTGGGTTTATAGTTTTCGTTGATTGATTCCGTAGTAATTGCACTTTGACCAGCAGTACTGAGTTTTTTGCCGGTATTATATGCAGACTCATTTTCATCAACACTTGTTGAACCAAACTCAGCTTTGAAGCAAAATTCTTTTTCAAACTCATTCTGTTTTGTCATTACTTGGCTCATTTTGATCAGAACTTCGTTCATCTGATCTTTCATTTCTGAAGCATTCATTGTTGATCAATAACTACAGTAATTCCAGATTTTGTATAGTTCAAAAAAATTCAATTTCACCTCTAAGTCAAAACTATATTTAACTTTACAGTAGCCTAACCCACAATTAGGTGATTTAAGCTAGCCTACCTGTCATCTTATTCAAATAGAATTTTATTCAAATAGAATTTCATACATCTTTTTAAAAAACAACCTTTTATTTTCTAAAATTCTGTAACTAATTGTAAAAAAGTTGTTGTCCTTGGTGGTATTTGATCCTAGAGACCCAAACCAGAACAAAAGCAACGTGGGTGCACAGTAATTTAACCACTCGTCCAATCGCCCTACGTCTTGCATGAGAACAATCGCATGTTTTAAATGTTTGCAACAACACAGGATATTTACAAACGCAACGAGTGCATTCTGTTATGAATTGTGGTTGATTTCTTTGGTTTGCTCAACAACTCGTAAAACTTGGAAATGCCTTGTTTGCGGTTTGCCGTAAGAGCAACTACCTTATCTGAAAAATCAAAGCAAAACATTGACTGAGTTGCTTGCGTAGGATTCAGTTTGATTTGCTCACAAAAACACGGTAGGCTAACAGTAGGCTACTAGTAACCTTTCATTGCCAACAGGGGTGCTGAAACCCGGGGGGGATATATCCCTCCAATAATTTGAATGTATCCCTCCCATTAGTTTGAGTACTGTATGGTGTACATCTGCATCCTCCCCAATAATTTGACTCTGGTATGCATCTGAGCGTAGGTGTCAATTGAATTCGGGGGAAAAAAGTGTTCCTTTTTTGATGAAAACCTTTTTTTCTTTTTTTTGGTCTTCACCTGAATTTGGGGAAAAAAGTGTTTCATTTTTGGTGAGAACCTTTTTTTTTTGGTCTTCACTTAATTTGCTCTCCTGAACAAAATCGTGGTCGAGGTTCATCCCCCCCAATGTTGCAAATAGGGCAAAATTGGGGTAAATTTCGGTAAATTGGGGTAAATTATTCCCCCTAATGTTCAACAGAGATCTGCACCCCTGATTGCCAAACAGATGGGCCTGCCAACTCATTACACACTTCGGCGTATTACAGCAAGAACGAAAGATAGGATTTGATGGGAACTAAACATTTAAAGAAAAACTTCGAATAATTAAGTACTTTAGGCCTAGTTTTAGAAACTTTGTGAAAATATCGAAACAAAAGATCCCCCCCCCAAAAAAAAAGTGTATTACTTTTGTGTAAAAAAAAAGTTTAGATTTTGGTGAGAACCGAACCCAGGTTGAAAGTTTCAAAGGCAAGTAGCATAACCACTACACTAACCAACCTTGTGACGTCACACTGCAAAAAAATTTCTTTATAAATGCCTGAAAAATACGCATATCGTGTTTGTATTTTATTCTTTGTCAAGCGTAAAAAAACGCATGCGTATATTAGAGTGCATCAATCCCCCCTCATATTCAAAAATCATGTTCTACCTAGTGTTAAAATGTTGCATTTGGGCTAGAAAGAAGCCATTTAAAATTTTTTGAAATTTTATTGGGGTCTAGGGGTCCCACCGGGGGGTCAAAAATCTCAAAATTTGTCAAATTTTGAAAAACTCACAATAACCCTGCAAATAGTGATTTTAAGTGATCCTGTTGTTGATAATTGCATTCAGGAGAAAATTCTGCACCAATTAGAACTTTATTCCACATTTTTGCACCAAGTATAAGCCAGCAATTAGCCAAAATCATTGAACTGGAACGAAATCGCTACAGCGAATTCAAATGTAATTGCCCATAACTTCATTGTTTTAGTAGATAAAGACATGGAATTTTTTGCAGTAGATTTATCTACTGGAAAATTATGCATATCTTGGAAGAAATGTTGGACTTATTATCAATTACATGCAAGAAATACTGAATGTAAAGTGCACCGCACAAAAACTTCCAAATATCACAAAAGTATTCGTACTAAAACATTTTCATGTAACACAAATTATGGTTTATCTAAACTTCACTGATTAAGTGGTGCAGTGGATAGAGCGCCTGCTACTGATTCTGCTGAAACGATAAACTCAGGTTTGGTTCCCAGTTTGATAAACCAAAGACAATAAAAATTGGTATTTACAGTTTTCCTGTTTGACTAAGCAATACTATAGGAATGTGTACAACTTCCTTTGTGAGTGGTAAACTGGTGGATGGGCAACGTTTTGACTCAAAGACTGCAGTGGTCTTTTTTGCTGAATATATACATGCCAAAGCAACATTGTAAATGAGCGATGTAAATAGTTATTCAATTTTTCCATTAACATACTGCATGGTGCAACTAGTTTTTGTGGAAATTGCATTCCTTTATTTTTTCTCTCAATGGCTTCCGCAGATTTGGAAGGGAAATTCTTTCAGTCTCTACAATTTGGAGGACATTTTGATAATGTTCTTCTGAATGTGCTGCAGAAAGAAAGTCAGAACTTAGTTTTACTGCACGTTCCGCGCCATCATTTACAACATTTATGGCTTGAACATTTTGTAATGCTCTTTGATATGAAGATGTGCTCTGCCAGGTATCAACATCTAGAGCAAGAAATTCCGAGTCAATTTGGAGAAGCTTGAAGAAGAACCATGAATCTTGATCAATTAGGTTTGTCAATGTAGTTGAATGACTGATATTGGTTGGAAATTTGGGCTTGCCATATCCTGTTCCAAAGCGGTTTACTGGACTATTTGGAATTTCACTGGGCTTAATAGACAAAAGTCGATCAGCAATAGAACGCTTTTCTTCAGCAGGCACTTTGTTGCTGAATAAAGAAAGTGGAACCATTTCAGCTGTGAGGTACCACAGATGTCGACCAAAAGCTTTGAGAGCACTTAGGGAAATGCTTGCATCAACCGCTTTATATTCTAGCAATTTCTGGTAAAATTTGAGGTCATGGTAGGGTGCATCTACTGCAGAAGTGCAAGTAAACCACCATGAACAATACACAAGGCAGCAGAAGTCAACAAACTTTCGAATCCTTAGTGCTTGCGTTTTTGTTGCAATGGTTCCTCGTGGAAGGTCTTGAACTGAAGTTTCTAGAAGGCACAGCTTGATAGAGTAGATAAGTTTTGCCATCCATCTTGCTTTGCTTAGTGCTCCAGGTTGTTTAAAATTATATTCATCTTTGCCATCCAAAAATACAACACAAAGTTCAGCTAATTCTTGGTAGTCATTTCTTTGCAAGTCTTGCAGTTGGTTTAAGATGGAAAGAGTTTCAGATTTCCAACTCAATGCCAGTTTTTTCGTGTTTTCATCTAGACTTGAAAGGTTCAGCATACAAAGCATTTGATCATGGGTACTTTTATGGGGCAGCATCTCAAAATGTTTTCGAAATCTTAAAAATACTGTCGTTTCAGGTGATCTTGAAGATTCAACTTTTAAGTCATTAAAAACGTGGGTTAGAATAACTTCGCCAACGTGATGTCGACATCCTGACCATAGTAAAGCACGTTGAAGATGACTTTGGAGAGTGACACATACTGCTGTCAAGTGTCCTGTATTGCTGCTTGTAGTATCAAATACCATGTTGATGATCTTCGTATTGCAATTCCACTCAATGAGCAAATCAATAATTTTTTTGCTTACGGTTTCTCCGGTTTTGCCATGATTGCCAGGGGTAAATGATGGAGCACCAAGTAGCTTGACTTCATCTCTTGTACCCACTGCAACTACAAGGCGTTCTTCATTAACATATTTACTGTTGTGAGACTGTAAAATTTTAGAGTCCCAATGCAGAGAAGCGAAACTTGGTGGAATCCACTGATTTTTCGATGTAGTTGCCACAGATTTTGTTACTTTTCTTCGAGATCTGTCTGCTTGAGCATAGGAGAGCTTGACTTTTGCGGGATCTCCACCAGTTTCTTCAATAAAAGCACGTGTAAATGCAAATTGTTGAGCTGGCGTTATTTTCATTCGTGTTGCCATAGCCACTAACTTTGGTGAAGATAAAATATCGGAAGGAATGAAAGCATTTGTTCCAGTTTTCCTACGTTTATGAGATGCAATATTGGAAGAATTTCCCGTTTTGTCGTTCCATACATTAGGATTACAAGCTTCAGTTTCACTGCCACTGTCTTCACTACTGCTAGAGACTCTCATGCTACCAGAGAACAAAGTACTTGGCTCAGATGAACAAGTTTTGCTAGCTTGCTGCTTTGCTGCCTCTTCTCTTAGCAGCTTGCGTTTCAGTTTATCGTGGAGTACTTTATCACAAGAACCAAATGATGCAACTCTGTCCGTTTTCATGGAATGAAAAAATTGTAGATCTTCAAAATCTTTGATCAATGATTCTGCATTAGGTGGCCAAATTTGAAAAGTTTTGTCCAATTCCAGCTGTTGTTTCTGCAGCTTAGTTAAGGTACTAGCTGTTGATCGCCTTGCAATTGGAATAGCTCTCAGTTTCGAATTGTTGTCTAGCAGTTTTATCATTTTTTCGCAAGCTTTTATTTCTGATATCATGGGTATATTAGCCTTTTTGTAAAAGATGCTTACTTGAGCAAGCACTTGTTTAGCCGCTTGTGTCCTAGTTTTGCTTTCTGGAATACCTTGCTGATAATGATACAGCAAACAGCGAAGAACTTGGCGTGATGATGGCAATCGAGAGCCTGTAATTGTGCCATCAGCTTCAGTGATTCCTTCTCCAAGCCCAAATATAGTACTTGTGTTACGAGTTCTTGTGGCATTTGAGGGTGTGCTTGTGGAACACATTCCTACTCACTTTTCAAATGTTGAGGGATGAGGATGCAATGTCATGCAGATTATCACACAGCTACTAGTATATGACACACAGCATTTTCCTTAAATTAACTCAATCAAACCTTATTTTGTATCAAATTATCTAAAAACAAAACAAACTATTTTCATTGTATATTGACTTCTTGATTTGCATGCAACATTGTAAATGATGACATACGATACTTTTAGTTCTTTCAATCAGGCACAATATGCAATAGCCATGCTATGGGTAGTTGAGGCATAACACAGATATAGTTAAATTTGATGGTTAGCATCAAAGAAATGTGTAATGTACCATACTTTGCAAACTAGATCTTCTTGCGAAAACTTTTGGTAATAAACTTTAAAAACGTTGCATAAACTGAGAACCTTGATGCAGTATTTCTTCTAAGATACGCATAATTTTCCAGTAGATAAATCTACTGCAAAAAATTCCATGTCTTTATCTACTAAAACAATGAAGTTATGGGCAATTACATTTGAATTCGCTGTAGCGATTTCGTTCCAGTTCAATGATTTTGGCTAATTGCTGGCTTATACTTGGTGCAAAAATGTGGAATAAAGTTCTAATTGGTGCAGAATTTTCTCCTGAATGCAATTATCAACAACAGGATCACTTAAAATCACTATTTGCAGGGTTATTGTGAGTTTTTCAAAATTTGACAAATTTTGAGATTTTTGACCCCCCGGTGGGACCCCTAGACCCCAATAAAATTTCAAAAAATTTTAAATGGCTTCTTTCTAGCCCAAATGCAACATTTTAACACTAGGTAGAACATGATTTTTGAATATGAGGGGGGATTGATGCACTCTAGCGTATATACGCATGTTTGGTAAAAGGCAATATATAACAAACCAACGAGAGTAAGAATTTTATATGTATATGCGTATTTTTTATATGCATATCCGTATTTTTTTGCGCATATGCGTAAATACGGACTTTTGGTAAAAGCCGCTGAACTGACTAGATTGCGTTTTTTTTTTTTTTTTGTGTGCTCTATTGTGGATATTGACAAAAAATACTTACTTACTTCATGTCTCATGAATGGATTTTCCACTAAATCAGACCTGGTTGCATTTTTTTCTGTCTGCTGGCTACTCGGTGATAAGATATCGAGCAGATAGTTCAAAGTTTCTCGTGGAGACTTTGTGAATTCTCCATTGTGTTTAATTACGTTGCTAACACGCACTGTTTCATTCTTTTGAGTAGTCTTTACCAGCTGAATTGTTGGTGTTTGATTATTCATGCTTTCTACAAAGCTATGCTATAAATTGCGCTTTGCTCTTCTGACAGCTTTCTTGAAGTAGGATAGAGTGAGCTTTTGAGCCTCCCAGTCTTTGTCTTGTTTTAATGGCGTTTCTCCAAGCTCGACGAGCCTCGTTTCAAAGGCTTGCTAGCTCGTCCACCAAGTAGTTTAAAAATACTGATTCAATCATCCGTTGGGAGACAGTATTAAGCGGGTATGTAAAAGCCATTTAAGTAATTTGGCAAGAGTTTTGATTTTGCTTGGAGAGTTTTTGCTTGCCATGTTTGAAAGGGGATTATGATGAATTTCTTTTCTTGTCGTAATTTGTCAATTGACTCTTGCCAAATTAATTTAAAATTTTCCGTGCCAATTTGTATTCCTAATACTTATATTGTTTTATTAGCTATTGATTGTGGGAAGACCTGTGTTTTGGGTACTACAATTGATTTTAAGCCTGTTTGTTTTTAGTTTAAATTTATTAGAGACTGTTGCAAATTTTTCAATCAACTCATATGTCTTTCCGATGGGCCATTTGCTCCGTAAAGTCTGCGTTAAGTTGTCTGCATAACTTGGACATTTAATATTTTGGTTTTTACCAACTCCTAGTCCCAGGATGGCTGCAGTCTAATTGATAGCTGCAGCCATGGGCTCGACAGCTAATAAAAATATGAAAAAACTTATCAGGTCGCCCTGTTGGACATCTTTTCTTATGGTGACTTTTTCAGATTGAAATCCATATATTAAGATTGGGGTGGACGCATTGTAATTTAAGTTTTTGATAATTTCAATAAATTTGCAAGGGAATCCCATTTTTTGTAACACGAGATATAACCAAGAGTGGTCGACAGAATCAAAGGCTTTTTAAAAATTGATTGAGACAAAAAAGTCTCAGTGTGATTTTGGGTGGCAGCCCAAAATAGATCTCATAGTAAAGTTGTTGTGGTTGATATTTGGCTGCCAGGTTTTGCATATTGGTGTTCTTGAACGATTGTGCCAATGATTAATTTTAGTCTGTTAGCCAAGATTTTGGTATTTTCAAATCATAGTTTTGTAAAGAAATTGGTTTATCATTACCTAATTGTTCCCTATCTCCTTTTTTGTGTATCAGAGACAAGTAACCCGACTTGAACTTTTTGTTTATTCCAGATGCAGCGTAGAGAGTTGATAATAGCAAGGTTATTTTCGTTTTAATTATTTGCCAGCATTCTTGGTAGAACTCAATGCTTAAGCCATCTGGACCAGGGGTCTTGCGCCTTGTCATGCTGCAAATTGCACGTTCTATTTCTTCCACCTTAATATCATCTTCTAATTCTTATCTTTAAACTTTTATTCTACGATTGTCAATCTAAAACTGTAGGTTTTTGTGTTTCGACCATTAAGTTAGGGTTTCAAATTGATATCAAAGTTTCAGAAGTGCTCGATAATGATAATGGATCCCATTTATGGGTGAAACAGACTGTTGGATGATAGGTTTTTAATTTTTAATGTTTGATGTTGTAATATTGTAGTGGTTTACTGTAATTGTTGTTTTAGGTTATTCTCTGATGCCAATCGTTCATTTTTCAATCGTACTGGATGTTGGATGACTTATTTCTGAATTTTTAATTTTGTATCGAACCACCATGTAGTGATGTTTGAGGTAGCGCTTTTTTTTACTGTTTGTTGAAAATGGCACCAGAAGAGGGCCGAAACGTTTGCCATAAATTTATTACAATAAGATTGGCTGTGATTTTTATGATTAAAACAGAAAATTTCTTTGAACTCTATAATTATATAAACCCAAATTTGCCTATAGTTCTATGTGGAGGTAGAGGATCCAACTCGAGATCGGTTGCCCACAAAAAGGAGCAAACACTCAGAGTCCAAACAATTGAGCAAACAAGTTGAACTCTGTAAGCTTTCAGATTCTCACAAAAGCTTGATTGTTTTGATGCAAAATTCAAGTCAAAAAGCACAAAATCTAGAATTGACAAAATCTACGTCAGCAATGACATCAGATTGACCTCTGTTGCAGTTTTACCAAATCAATTCACAGACCATGAAACAGTTATCACTTAATTTGAAATACATTACCCTTTCCACGTGCTAAAAGCTATTGTAAAAACAACGCTTTAGTCTTTAATGATGAAAAATTACTAGAAATCTTTCAACAAAAATGGATTATTTGGAAATCAAAATTACATTTTGGTATTGATTGAAATGACAATTAAAAATAGGTCTATGTCTTTCACGCATTAAAAAGGCGGAGTGGATAAGATGAGGAGTTGTGGTTGAGATTTGGTTTGGGGAGTTGGATGTATAGTAATTCTAGGATCAAAAGTTTGTGTTTGTCTGGGCAGGAGGTGAGTATTTGTGGATTATGAAAATCAACTTTGTGGGAAGGGTTGGATTGGAGATGGTTGCAGACTTCAGAGTTGGGGCTTGATTGGTGTTCTTCCAGGCGTTTTACAAGATTTCTCCGAGTTTGTCCAATGTAAAAAGATCCGCATTATGAGCAATTGAGTTGATACACTATATTGCTTCTTGTTAGTTGTCGTTGACGGTCTTTAACCAAAAATTGTTGTTTAAGTTTGTTGGTATTATGGATAAACCTTAACTTATAGCCTGGCGAGTGGGTTTTTGTGTACTGGTGAAGTTCTTTTTCGATGTGGTGGGAAATGGAGCCCAGATAAGGAAGTCTAAAGAGTAGATAAGTTAAAGGTTTTGTTTGGGTTTGTTTGGGGCGTTTTGGATTAAACTTTCTGTTGAAAAATTGTTGGACGCATTTGTCTATAAAACTCAGTGGGTATTCGTTTTTTAGAAGGGTGTCTTTGATTGATTGGAACTCGTAATCAATCATAGTATAGGAAATGCAAATAGAGTAAGATCGTTGTTAGAGGTTGTTGACTAGATTTCGTTTGTAATGAAGAGGGGAAAGCTTGTGTATTTGGTTAGTAGGTTAGCTTTGGTAGGTTTGTGATAAGTGCTCGTCTTGATTTCGCTGTTGGTTTTTTCTATGAAAACATTGAGAAAGGTTAGTGAATTGTGTATTTCCAGTTCTTTAGTGAATTGTAGTTGATTGTGGCTATTATTGAGATTGGTTAGAAATATGTCAATAGAAGTTGGGTTTGGAAAAGTAGCAAAGCAATCATCAACGTAGCGGCAAAAGAACTTTGGACAATGGGAAGGGGGAAAGAGATTAAGAGCTTTGTCGACAACATGGTTCATTATGACGTCAGCCATTAGAGATCCAAATGGTGAGCCCATTGCAACGCTATCCAGCTGTTGATAACATTTGTTGTTGAATTGGAAGGTGGTATTTTGGGTGCACCAAGTTATTAATTTTTTAAGCCGGTTACGATTTAAGCCATTCCAGCTTGTGTATTCGTTACTGAAAATAGAGTCTAGTATGAGATTGGTGGTATAAGTAGTGAGAATGTTTGTAAAGAGGCTTTTGACATCAAATGAAACCATAGTTTGATTTGTGATATTATGTTCAGACAGTTTTGTTAGAAATTGGAAAGTATCTGGAATATTGGTGGGATGTTGTCGTAAGTTATTTAAAGAATGGGATAGCCAACGTGTGCGTTCATGTTGAACAAACCAGAACAGGAAAGGATGGGCCTTAGAGGGATACCAGGTTTGTGAAGTTTAGGTAAACCGTAGAGTGAAGGAGTGGTGGTAGCTGTAGGGTAAATTTTCTCATAAGCATCGTTTGGAATTGCCTTTTTTCATTTAAGATAATAGAGTGGGCGTTGAAATGTGGTTAGGTTGGATAGGATAGACTGGTATCGTGATTACAAAGCTTAAATTTACTTTGGTTATTTAAAATAGTGAGCATTTTTGAAACATAATCACAATGATTTAAAATTCTTACTCCATTTCCTTTGTCCGGTCGAGTAATTACTATATTGGGGTCGTTACGTAGAGAAGCTAATGCACTTTTTTGATCATTTGTTAATACGGATTCGCTAGGCCTACAATAATTACTATTGGTACTATTGTGAAAGCTAGTGACATATCAACTATATGGAGAGATTAATTTTTGTTTAAAGATTAAGCATTGTGATTGACCATAGATTACGAATACGAGAATAAAAACTTTAAAATTCAGCACAAATTGATTGAATGTCCAATCTTGTTGGAAATACGCAAAAATCCAGTCCTCTGTTTAAGAGTTCACTTTCAGTTTTAGTTAGAATGTGGTCGGAAAGATTTCGAATGATGTTGGTCGGTTCCTTAAGGTTAATTCCAAGGTTTTCCAGTTTTTTAATTAGATTTGATTTGACAGTATTTTCTTCGGTATCCCAAATTCGTTTCAGAAATCGGTTGACTAGTGGGTAGGTGATGAGGCTGATGTTGTTCCGAATTTCTTGCAAGTTTTGTCGTTTGCTGATTTCTATGTTTTTAAGGGAATAGCGGTGGGAGTTGATTTTCTTGAAGAGTAGGGTTTGGCAAAAGGTATAGGCTAGTTTTGAGTTGGTTAGGTTAGGTTTGTATAATCGGAATTTAAGAAATTTACAATGAAGATTGTAAAGGCTACATTTCTCCAAGAACCAAATTGCTAGGTTATGCCTTACTTCTTTTTTCTTCAATTCTTCAAGCTTGCATAGTTGTTTCTTTGGTACGCTCCCATAATGGCTGCCGATAAACTTTGGCAAACGGTACAATTGGGAGGAGGCTAATATTTTAATCATAAAAATCACAGCCAATCTTATTGTAATAAGTTTATTGCAAATGTTTCGGCCCTCTTCTGGTGCCATTTTCAACAAACAGTAAAAAAACTTATGCGAATTACTCCCTGATATTGATTGAAATGAAAACTAAAAATAGGCCTATGTCTTTCACGCATTAAAAAGGCGGAATGGATAAGTAGTCGTGGTTGAAATTAGGTTTGAGGAGTTGGATGTAAAGTGATTCTAGGAATAATTGATTGTAGGATCCTTTGATAGTATAGTGATTCTACAATCAATTGATAGTATAGTGATTCTATTGTGATTCTATATCATACATTGTGATTCTATTGTGATCTATATCACTATACTATTGTCGGCAGTGTGGCCGAATGGGTAAAGGCGTCATTTTTACGATGAACTTGATCAAATGGTCTGGGGACAACCTGGTCATGTTGTTGCGTCCTTGGATAAGACGCTTTACGATGATTATCTCTGCTTGGTGGATTCGAACAAGCAGCAGATTCAGTGGACAAGAATTCGAAGAAATCCACAGCAACATTGGATCATCAGAAACTCCTAAGCACAGGTGCGGATTCCTTCAATCACGAAGTAGTCGTTGTAATGAAAAGTGTGCGGATCGTCCAATAAGTTAGCGTCTGACGCTGTCTGGTGACAGAAGGATAAATATGCGCTACAACAACAACAACTATCAATTGATAGTATAGTGATTCTAAGATCTTTTTACATTGGACAAACCCGGAGAAATCTTGTAAAACGCCTGGAAGAACACCAATCAAGCCCCAAGTTTGAAGTCTACAACCATCTCCAATCCAACCCTTGCCACAAAGTTGATTTTCATAATCCACAAATACTCACCTCCTGCCCAGACAAACACAAACTTTTGATCCTAGAATTACTATACATCCAACTCCCCAAACCTAATTTCAACACGACTTCTCATCTTATCCACTTCGCCTTTTTAATGCGTGAAAGACATAGGCCTATTTTTAGTTTTCATTTCAATCAATACCAGGATGTAATTTGCATAAGTTTTTTTACTGTTTGTTGAAAATGGCACCAGAAGAGGGCCGAAACGTTTGCTATAAACTTATTACAATAAGATTGGCTGTGATTTTTATGATTAAAATATTAACCTCCTCCCAATTATACCGTTTGCCAAATTTTCTATTTTGTTTTTCGAATAGGCTGCAGTATATTCATTATGAGTTAAAATTTGAAAGTATCGCAGTAAATTTTGGATGTTAAAACCCAACCCTTGCTATCTGCTTGGCAAGGACCAAATTTTAGTAGTGGTTGATTTAGAAGAATAGCTGTGTCGGAGTCAGTTTTTTTCGTATTTGCATTCGAATTTAATATTGCTTTGTCTGTTGACCAATAAGTGGTCCATTTTTGTTCATCCTGAGGTCTTGAACATGTCTCTTGGAGACAATAAATTTGGATGTTCAATTTTTACAGGTCGGCAAAAAATGCAGTTCTTTTTGCAGCATCTCCACTGCCCCCGCATTTGATGGTGGTAAGTTTTAAATGTATAGCTATGACGATTGTTAACAATTAAGTGATGCCAGAGAAATAAACACCAAAAATTACAAAAATAGTAAAAACTTCCACGCACACTGTTATCAATATAGCAAATTTAGATTATCAATATTCACTGGGGTTCTTTGTTTCAGAGTTAAAATCGTGACCACATCAACATTTTAATAATTGTTTTTTCTTTTTAATAAGAAATTCCTCGCAATCACTGCAATTAGCACAACTTGGGAGCAACTCTTACATGAGTATACCCCATTTTCAGGTGGCACCAGTTTCCATCCACATTTGTATTTATAAAATCTACGCTCGCTAACACACGCAAAATATTTACCTTTACAATTTTTAATTAAGCCGCGGCAACAAGATTCTGTGTTCAAGTCAATTGTGTCGAAATCGGTTTCATCCAAGCTAGATGTGCTTGACAGGAGGTCAAACAGGGAACTTAGCCTTTGCTTTTCCGTTCAAATCACTTTTGTGCCTACATGAATCATGTTCACTCGATCAGCTAGTGCTTGAGTGATTGTGCTTTGGTCGTTTGTTGCTATAGTTGATGATAGTTTCACAGTCACCTGGTTTGGTTTCATTTTGTTGAATAGGCATTTCGCTTTCACTGTTTAATTCTTCTTGTGCTTCTTCATATGATGACTTTTCACCCCTATCTTTTTCTTGTTATTTGTCAGATGCTTGTCGCTTAAATAATTTCAATTTTTTCTTTAGTTGAGTCATGTTTGTTTTTTGTTGACAGTCTCTTTCGATGTGGCCTTCGTCTGCACAGTAGCCACATGTTGTTGGTTGACCAGAATATCTGACTCGTAATTTACGTTTTCCAATGAATAAAAAACTGTGTGTGGAGTTGGTTTTCAAGCCTTTTCTTTCCATTTTAAAAGCTCTGGTGCCAGTCTGGATATTGAACCGGTCACTAATTCGAATTGGCGTGTGTAGTACTTCACCATGTTCACTTGTCAGGTATTCTAAGATGGGTTCGGAGGGGAATTGAGGAGGGATAGAATCGTTTCTAACTTCTGAAACAGATTCTGCTTGAGCCACAACATCTCGAATGATTTCAGATTTCTTGAAACTTTCAGCCATCGTGATAGCATTCTCTTTTGTTTTTAAAGTAAATTTCGAGTCTCATAACTATACCAACAATTGTTGAAAAGGGCCAGTTGACTTTTTGACTTCTTTGTATACTCGTTCTCGCGTTACATTGCAGTTAAATTTAACAGTAACTTCAAATTCATTTTCATAATCGAAATGCTGCTTGTTGCTAGTTTGAACTTCAGCAGCCCAAGTTGGCTCAATTTGGCTGCTGCTGCTGGCAGGCTGCGTACTTTTGCGCTTCGTGCAGTTTTTGCCTCTATCACCTACTTTCAGTAGTTGCTTCTGTTACCAACTCTCAGTTCTCGTAAAGCTTCTTTCTTTTCACAACAAATATAAACAAACTAACTTATTTTGAACTTTGTTTGCAAACAGTTAGAACTCAAATAGTTTCAAACGTTCAGGATCGTCAAAACTTACGTTGTTCAAATAGAATACCAAACGTATGCTTATTCGACCTCTCATGCTGGATTGCTAAATGTCATGCTTGTGGCTTGGCGATGCAACAAATGGCCGCTTTCGCCAGTTGCTAACAGCCACTTTTTGTCTGGCAAGCAATGTGCGAAGCAGACGATGTGCACTGCTAGAGCAATAGGATGTGGTCTTTTGGCAAACAGCAACCAGGGTTGCCACTTACTGGAAAAGTCCTGGATTTTTTTCCTGTTCTGGAAAGTCCTTGAAAGTCCTTGAATTTTGTTCATAAGTCCTGGAAAGTCCTGGAAAATATTTGGAAGGTTTTCCCGTGATTGACCAGGGCAGAATGTGAATTTTTTTTTATAATCACTTGTACCTTGTAATTGTACAAAACCATTGTTCAAATAATTTGCATTGTGAAGGTCTTTAAAAAGCTTTTTTGTATGGTTAGAAGACATTGTGCGCTTATTTGTGCGCTAGCGCACAAATAAAAAAATTGTTATCTTAGCCCTAACCCAACCCTAAATCTAACCCAAACTGTAACTCCAGCTCTAACCCTAACGTTCATCCTAACTCAAACTTAAAATGTTCCCAAACATTAACGATAATTTAAACAATAAAAGAGAGTAAATGAGCTCCCATTCTTCTGCTCTTTGCTTTCTTGTTCGTTTTGTACGCTAGAGTGCAAATAAGCATTTCCTTGTTAAAATGCCAAAATTTGCTCTTTGCAGTACGGTATGCATAAATTTATTGAATATTATTAGGAAAAGTAAATTCATGGACAGTAATTTATTGCAATGCGATACTCTAGTAGCAGTAGCATAGCGGGCTACAGGTCCCCCATTGTCCCATTGACCAAAGTGCACCATAAGAAAAATGCGACGTTTTTTGCACTATACTTCTGAGGCAGTTTTTTGCTGTGATTATAGACTTTGAAGTAATTTAAAGCCACTTTTGAAACATTATTTAGGGGAGGAGCTAATATTGGTCATAAATAAAGTCATTAATAACTAATTAAAAGGGCTAAAAATAAACACTTCGATCGCTTGATGCAAAACACGTAATGTAGGCTTTGTAAAAAAATTATAAGGGGTCTATTAAGTATTTAATTCTGTTGATTACCAATCACCGCTTTCAAATCTTGTTTCATTAGCCCCTCCTCCCAAATTATCCTTATCTAGCATTATAAAATACAGACGATTTGGATTAATATCTGTGAGTTTTTCAAAGGAAGCACCTATTTTCACTTTAGCATGCAAATGAGCTCTGCTTGTAAAGAATAAGAGAGCAAGAGTGGTTGCTCATTTACTTATTTTTTATTTATTTATTTATTATCGTTAGTGCTAGTGTTTAGATTGTGAGTTTGGGTTAGGATTAACGTTACGGTTAGAGCTAGGGCTGTAGGGTTACAGTTTGGGTTTAGTATAAGGTTGGGGTGAGGGCTAAGATAGCGTTTTTTTTTAATAAGCTCTATCTTTTTCAAATGATAGGATTTTATGGTTTGCTGGATGGAAATAAAGCAAGGACTGAAGTTTCACCATCAGACATCCCTAGAGCTTGACCGATCGTCGATTTTATCGGCTCAGCACTATCACCTTAAACTGTTTATCTGGTAGAGTACATTCAAGCTCTCTTGCATTGTATTTGCTTAGTATGACTTTTGTATGCAATAGTCTTTCTTTCCAGGAGGATTCTTTGTGAAGCTTTTAGAGTCAAGTTAATTGAAAAATAGTGACAAAATGTTCGTAGTTAATAAGTTAATATATTGGTTAGCAGTACAGTCAAACCTCGGTTTAACGGACAAATGCGGACCAACGACAGTCCGTTGTTGGAAAAAGTCCGTTAAACGAAAACGCAGTGTTCCTCACTCTGTTACAATTGTGTGCACCTCAACTGCTAACATAGCTTATCTGTAACAGCAAATCTTAGCTTTTACTTGGAAAACACAATAATGACGCTAAACATCTTTGATGGCGAGATGTATTTACTGTAAAGTACGACTCAGAAATATTTTCTTGCTTTGATACTACCGCACGATTTTTAGGACTTCCATGAAACATTTATCATGCATACACAATTAAGCACGGTGGATAGCTTAATCTGAGACCGAGATGATCATCAGTTCAGCCCGATTAGCATCTTGAACATCATCTTCAGGGGTGATGGGACTATGACTGCAACATGGGTCAGCGTTAGTCTGATCTTCAGAGACAGGAGGTGTTCCCATAAGAGGTGGGGAGTGACTAGCAGGAGCACCATCTTGAATAGGATGACAAGGTCCAAAGAAGCTGCTGATTTTGGTTTGGCTACTCCCCATGTGCTGTTCTTTGATGATAAGCTCCCTGATCATCCTGAGGTTTCCATAGTGATGCGCCATTTTAGGTAGCTGACTGTAGCTTGAGTAATCAATCAGAGCATCGACATAAGTCCGAAGAGTTGACAACTTAACTTTGGGGACCTTCATCGTCTCTTCTTCGTCACTGCTTTCCTCTTCTTCACCAGCCACCACAGATGTCACTATGTCGGCCTCACTCAACACCTCATATCCTGGGTCAAGATCCAACTCATCCAGCCAATCCGTGACGTCCTCAATGGAGGTAGATACCTCTCCACCACGCTGTAGCATGCGGAGAAAATCTTCTGCTTGGCATCCTTCAAAGTTCACTTCAGTATCTTCGTCAGCAATCAGTCTTTTCCAAGAGTTTGAGAGGACAGGCACCTTAAGATCTTGCCATGCTGCCACAAAGTTGTAAATAGCCAAACGAATATTGTAATTTTTGATGTTGGCCAAGGTACGCTCCCCTCTGATGTCTACTTCAGTTTCATCATCCTCTATAACCACCAAGACCTCATTCAAGTAACGGTGTACGTAGTGCCTCTTCATGGCGCATATTACTCCCTGGTCCACTGGTTGTATTACCGATGTTGTATTGGGAGGCAAGTAAAGAACCTTTATCTTGCCATCACGGCTTACAATCTTCTCTTCACTGGGGTGTGCAGGGGCATTGTCAAGAATCAAAACCGCTCGTACATCGTCTGGAGCAATCTTAAGAACTTCTTGATATTTCCGAACCGCAGGTACAAAATACGAGAGAAACCAGTCTGTAAATATTGCCTGGTTGAACCAAGCTTTCTTAGAGTTGTAATACACGACTGGCAAGCTTTGCTCAATATTTATTCCCCTAAACGCCCTTGGATTTTTCGATTTACCCACCACTGCTAACTTCAGTCGGTGCATACCTGTAGCATTGCACCCAACTAGTACTGACAGTCTTTCCTTGCTAGATTTTTTCCCCTTAGATTTATCCTCACCACGTCGAACTTGGGTGTTCTTGGGAATAGAACGCCAGAACATGCCAGTCTCATCTGCGTTATATATCTGAGAAAGAGCGAGGCCTCCGTCACTCATTAGCCTTCTTAATTTCTCTCGAAATGGGGCAACACTCGCCGTATCTGCATCACCAGCTTCACCATGCAGTATCTCGTTGAATAAACCATGACGATTTCGGAATCGCCAAAGCCACCCTTCACTTCCCGTAAATTCGGTGTATCCAAGATGAGTAGCAAGTTTGGTAGCGGCTGCCAGTAGCTCTACACCACGTACGTTCACACCACTGGACCGTTCCTGAACGTACCATTTCATGACGGCCGCATCTAAAGCTTGATTTTTCCCAGTTTTCATGTGTTGTCTGTTCTTCACTGTACCTTTCTTTGAAGATGAGGCATCAACACAATACGAAGCAGCATACTTCATTAGCTTTTCCTTGCCCTTCCTGATGTCGGAGACAGTTTGCTTTTTGACACCGTACTGCTCACAGACTATCGCAACGCTGGCTCCCTTTTCAATTTTTTCGTTTAGTTCTAGCTTCTGCGTCACAGACAAGTTTACACATTTACGTTTTTCGGCTTGTTTAGGCATGTTTGTTATTATAACAGCACTAAAACTCAATGAGCAAAACAAGCTGAACAAGCTGACTGATACGTCTTGTGATGTCACAATGCAAGTAAACGGGGAATCATTTTGTCTCTGCGACAACGTAGCACGATTTCTCGTTTCGTCGGCTATTGATTTTCGCTTGTAACAATTACATGTACAGCAGTCTATGCTTACGGAACGGTAAAATCCGAAGTCTGTTAAATCCGAAGTCCGTTAAATCGAGGTCCGTTAAATCGAGGGTTGACTGTATTGGCCTAAAAATTTCCAAAATATCGGTATCGGCCTGAAAAAGTCATATCATTCGAGCTCTAGCCATTACCCATATATTGTAGTCCAATTATGCAACCAGTTTAATCATGTTTTTGTAGAGCTAACTTCTATGCCACGTTTCAAAAGCAATAATCTTTACCAAACTAAGCCTAAAATTAAGTTAGTATTGCCAAAAAACTGCAAAATCTTCAAATGCTGGGGGCTATGCCCCCATGCCCCCAATGGCTTCCGGCGCCCCCATGCCCCCTAGCACAGCCCTCCCATTGCAAATTTTTGGTTTTGAACCTGGCTAGTACTCAGTACTAGAATTGCAAATGCATTACATCAAAATTTTTCCTCAATCACATGTGCAAAAAAGTACTCGTAGATGCAGGAAAGAGTAATAGTAAAAACTGAATTTTAAGTTCAGCAAAAAAAACTTAAACAGTCCTGGAAAATGACCTAAAAAGTCCTGGAAAGTCCTGGAATTTGATTTTGCAGTTTCTGTGGCAACCCTGGCAACATCATTTAATCTTTTTCTCATCTTGCCCACCTCGCTGTTGGTTGTGAATGCATACACTGCATTGATTACTTAGCACCAAGATTGCAAGAATTAAAGTTAATTTCGACCCCTGCATATTCACTTTCTGGGGGCATTCTCATTCAGTGTGGCCCTCTTCTGCGCAATAGCCACAAGTTGTAAGTTGCCCTTAATATCTCACTGGAAATTTGTACTTTCCAAAATAAAGGGAACTCGGGATGGGGTTAGTCTCTAACTTTTCCGTTTCATTTTGAATACTCTAGTACCAGTCTGGATGTTAAAACAATTACTTATTCTGATATGTGTCTGCAATACTTCTCCGTGCTTACTGACTAGGTATTCAAAATTGGGTCAGAAGGAAATCTAGGCAGGATAAAGTCAATTCTGACTTCAGTTACAGAATTTGCATGAGCAACCACATCGTGGACCATGTCAGACTTCCTTAAACTTTCCACCATCTTGACTGCATTATCTTTGGTTTTTAGAGTAAAATCAACCAAATTTCCAGGTCGCATTACTAGTCCAATGGTCGCATTACTAGTCCAACTATTGTTGCAAAAGGCCAGTTTACCTTTTTGAGCTGTTTGTATAAGCTTCTCTTATGACATTAGAAGAGGTTTTAGGAAGCATTATACGTTTTGTCCAACTGAAAGGAACAACAACCATGAAAGACAACCAAGAGGAGTAAGTTACAGAATATTGTTCATTTTGTTCATTACAAATTTTTGGATTTATGTTGTTTTTGGTATTTAAAAACCAATGGATAGTGCAATCAAGAACGTCCATATGCTTTGTTTTAATGATTGGAATATCACAATTATACATCACTATATTTGTTTGAAGTAGCTTCAAATATCCCCATTCATTGCCTTTCGTCCTAGTTTATATCTCTTGAAGAAAAGCTTGGAATGGGCCACTTTTCTTCCTTTAGTTCGTTGCATAAGCTCTTGAAGTTTTCAAAAAGAAAAAAAATTTCGGACCATCAACTAGATCATTGGTTCTTTATCTGTTTTTGTATCCAGAGCCAAATTTTTAATCCCAAGGTTGCAAAGAGCTGCGTGGAAACAATGCTAGTTGAAAAGGGAAACCGGTACTCATAATCTAGTGCTAAAATTATATTTCAAGTTTATATGACGTCATAAACAGGGCAAATGACGTATAGTTGATTGGTGAGAGGCAGCAAATATTATGTTGTCGATTGGTGAAGGGCACGCAACTCCCAAATTTATGGTAATTTGTAATTTCAGGGATCAAACACTATTGCTACTATCAAAGATAAACCGACAAATAAAATTATGTGTTACAAAACTTAAGCTCTTTAATTGCATGCAATTCAACACTTCCCCCATTAAATTAAGTTACACTTACTCGAGGGAAAAAGTAAATAAGTTACTATGCAGCTACAATTTTGAAGTAATGAGTTACCGTTACAGTTACTCTTGATAAACAAAGTTTTGACTGTAGTAAAGGAAGAGTGTGAAGATTGAATCTTGGTGTGGTAGACATAGGTGGCAGATGGCAGCAACTTGAAGACCGCATGGCCATTTTGCTGTCTCCTGACCTAGGCAACCTGGTGAATAAATTAGTGAAACTGATATAATCGCCTGATGGTGATTGGGTGTGTGTGTGTGTCTAGCAATCGGCTTGTGCACTGAATGCAGTTAATATAATTACCAAACGAAGTCAGGCATGCGAGAGCTGTGGCTAAAAAAAATAACTGTAACAGTAACTTTTAGAGGTTTAAATTTGTAACTAGTGGCCAATTTTGTTACAGTTTCTAAAGAGTAACAAGTTACAGTTACTCGAAAAGTAACTAGTTACTGCCCACTTCTGGCAAAAAGCGGTAGATACTTAAACCCCTCTAGCCCTCTAGTTATGCAACTGCAACCAACTAACCATGGTACTAGGAAAACACATTTAGAGGTATGGATGTTTGGGATAAACTTTCAAAGTGACTTGGCAAAAACGCGTAGATACTTCAACCCCTCTAGCCCCCAAGTTATACAACTGCAACCAACTAACTGTTGGACTAGGAATATTAGCATCTAAAAACAAAACAGGGGAATGTCAATTTTTCTTAAACGCTGCCCAAAACTTAAGTTTTGCTTATTTTTAAAGAGTTTTGCTAAACTTGGAGTTGTGCTAATTTCCAAAGTTCATGCATTTTTTCTGTATAATTAGCAATAAAAGTGTTCGTCTGTCATCAGCAGGCCTGGCCTGGCATGAATCAAATATTGTTCGCCATTGTTATTATCTATTGCAAAGCATTTCAACCAATCAGTGGTCGAGTGGATAGAGCGTCTGCTACTGAAGCGATAGACTTGGGTTCGATTCCCGGTTGAGTCAAAGCAAAGACTATAAAAATTGGCATTAATAGCTTTCTTGGTTGACATTCAGCAATTAAAGGTACAGTGTGAAGCCTCCACCGTTTGTGGTAGACAGATGGGCATTGGGCAGGTGGCAGCTTGACTTGAAGACCGAAAGGTCCATTTGCTGTCTCCTGGCCTATGCAACTTGACGAATATAATGTAGTTACAACAATTTCCAACAACTTAAGAAGCCAAAGATTGAAAAAACTTAATTCGAACTACTTGACAAAAGGAGATAATAGATGAACCAAAAACAAAAATGAGAATGGAGGCGAAGCCGACTGGATAAAATTAGTGTCAACTCCCGTTAATCGTACCCCCTTTAATCGGACACCTTTGCCATTGGGCACAAATTGTCAAGGAACAGAATTCCTGCATTGTAATGTTCTGTGTTTTTCCGCTATAATTAAACTACCTCGCTCTCCAACTAGAACAGCAAAATTCTAGGAACAAAAGTGCAAAATGCATTAGAGAATTCCCAGTTAATCGGACATAGCAATTAGACCACATTGTTTGCCAAATACGAGTGCATTACCAAATAATAGGAAATAATTACAATTATTGTGTTGCATATATAACACAATATATTGATAAAGCATTAGATAAAACAACTTTAGTGACGTATTTTGCAGTTGCGTTGTCTATAATGAGTTACAAGTGCAGATCGGCATTACATAATTGACATATCGACATTACCAACCCAAACTAGGCTAACTCATTAATCTAACAACCTCGCTAACCGGACATTATTCCCTGCAACAAATTGTGTTCGATTAACGGGAGTTGACTGTATAAAGCACATCATTAGCACATAACCGCTTTTTTGTCCTCAATATCCTCTGTATGTCTTAATGTCTGATGTTGTGTTGCTACTTTTTCTTCCTGACTCCACGTGTTATTATTGTGTTACAATGCATTTGGTATTGTTGTGGTGGTCAAGAATAAAATAAATGAATGAATAAAATGAGCATGTCATGGCCAGTTGATCGGAAGGTGCTGTTGGTTAGTTTGGATTGCGTACCATTGAGGAGCTAGATTTCAGCCACTCTTTTCCTTTTAGATAGTAGAAAGAGATATCCCAATTGGGAGCCAATACAAGTAAACGACTTAAAAATGTTGGTAAATTGTAGGTAATTTACTGCATTAGTACCTTAGAATTGGTTTTACTTTTCTAAAAAATAAATCAAATTTTGATAAAGTTTTGATAACCAGTTGTGCAAAATCATTTGGAATAGAAAAATGGTTAAGTTTCAAAAAATTAATTAAAGCCACCGAAAGGACAAATAAGAGCCACGGTTGAGAATCACTGAACTAGATTGTAATCGGCCGTTTAGTTTAGCGAGGTCACAAGGCTTCGAATTCAGAATCGTATGGTACAGTTGCTTGCACGTGATTTCTTGCCACTGATCAGTTGGCATCGGGCATTGTTGAAATAAGCTCAGCAAGTGTTTCCAGTCTTTGTTTGGTTTAGGCCGTTGTGGTTAGCAGTTAGAGAAGAGTCCTGGACGCCAAGTGCGGCAGTGATGGCTAAAATTATACAGGCCATAAGTTGTTCAAAAAAGATGTCTCCCTTTTATTGTTGCCTGTTGTGTTACTGCGATGTAGTCTGAGAGGTTGGAGGTCAGTTGATTAGCCAAACTTTGGTCAGAATTTTATAACCACAGTTAGAAGAGAAGTGGGGCGTCAGTTGCTTATGTTTGTGCTTTTGCCAAATTTGGATATAAGTTTGATTATGCCTGTCTTGTGGGATGAGGAAGCGTAATTTCGGAGCTACATGTTGTTTTACAATTGATGAAGAATAGGAGTGAGTTGTTGTTTGGAGGTGAAGTGTTTGGGATAAGATCATTTATAGCAAATTTGATTTCGTGATGTGTAATTAGACTTGGAGTAGTATCTTGTTGATGTGGTAAGGCGGGTACGTCAAAGAAATATTCTTCACAAAGTTTTGAGGAGACGATTGTGAGCAATCATTCCATCTTGCCTTAAAGTGTTGAGTTATGTGGTCCTGTAGTTTCAGGGCATGTGTTTGAAGGGCCGAAATTAATGTTTTTTGTTGCAGTATTTTTTCAGATGGAAAAAGCATTTTGTTGGGGTCTCTGTGTAATTCTGATTTTTGAAACGGGAATAGATAAAGGCCCCATGTTCTTCGTGCTTGTGGACTTGTCTAAGATTTCAAGCAAAAGGGGGACTTGATTGGAGCTCGCAGATTTTAGTTGTTGGTGCAGCATTAGTTTTCTGTTTCTTAGGATTTGCGATTGGAAGGATCAGATATCCTGAAAAAGATGTTTGGTTTGAAGTTTAAATCCATCCCACAAAGTATTGGGTCTGCAAACCTCATCGACTTTTTTAGCTATTTTTCAAGAAGAACTTCAAATCAGGCTTTATGAGTGCTTTGTAAGAGGGGAGATTCATTCAGCTTCAAGATAGGTGTTGTTTTCATTTGAATCCTGGTGTCTAATTGGAGATGAATTAAGGGGGCGAAGATGTGATCAGAGAAAGTGAGTTGCTTCGAGCTGCTTATGTTGCAAAGCAGCAGGTAAGTAGATCCGGTCTAACCTAGATGCTGTGTTTTGTCATATGTAAAAACTTCGCCCTGGGGTTTAAGGCAATGAAAGCTGTCTTTGAGGTTGTTTCGCTGTAAAAAGTTTTGGATAGCAAAATTGTCATGACGTTCGACAAAGAGGGGCAGTGGCATCAATTTGGTGAAGCACCATATTGAAGCCACCAATCATAAAAAGGAAATCATATGTTTCCTCCTGAATATGTTCTTCAAGAAGTTCAAACAAGTGGCTGCGTTGTTTTCTCTGGCGGTTTGATTTTCTGTAGGGCATGTATATGTTTACAAACAAATAAGTAAGATAGCCGACGGTGAACTTTATTAAGCTCTGTTTTGTACAATGGTTTGGATGGAGGTTTGAAGCTGTCGGTTTGTGTTGTTACGGCGAAAAATAGCTGTATTGCTTTGAAAATGAATGCTTGCTTGCTCCACTGAAGGTGCATTAAATAAGAGAGCTAAATAGCATAGGGTTGTATTATCTGCATATTGGAGAATTTTTAGTTCAAATTCTTGATACTTGCATCCTAAAATTGTTTTTTTGTTTTCAATATGGCGAGTTAGGGCATCAGCTGCGGTTGCAAATTAAATCATGCTGATCTGGCAACCTTGCCGTATTCCACGTTTTATTTCTATAGGTTTAGTTGAAACTCTGTTTAATTCTGCATTGGAATACGTTTTTGGATAAAAGCTTGATCCAGTTGTACATGTTTTGTTCAAAGCCTAATGTTTTAATAATTTTGAAAACAAACTCATGCAACAAACGATGGTAGGCTTTTTCAAAATTGCCAAGAAAAAGACCAAGAGTTTTATTTTTCTCTTCAGCTATTTCGAAAGCTACTCGGACATTTATTAGTATTTGTTCAATTCTGCGATTCGGAAGACCACATTTTTGATTGGTTGAATTAATGTTGTTCATAATGAAAGTTATTCTATTTTCCAGTAATTTACTTACAATTTTATAATTTGTGTTTAGCAATAAAGTTTCACTATAGCTTGTTTTACAATTTTGGTCATTTCCTTTTTGTGAAAAGCAGTTATTGTAAATTTTGGCGTTTGATCGAATAAAAAAACGTTTTGTAAAATTCTGTAGTAAGTTTGTCAGATCTGGGCAAACTTTTTTTATTCAATTGATTTAGTGCAATTTTAATTTCTTTTTCAAATACAAAATTTTCTAGTTCCTTTGCTTTGTCGTTGCCAACTACAGATTCTTTCATTATTATCCCATAATCATATTTGTAATTTTCTCATATGTTTTGTTCTCTTTCTTCCCATAGTTTTTTTGTAAAAAAGTGAGTTTCATCAAGAACGTCTTTATCATTTACCAATTTTTCATACTCATCTATGAGTTGGGTGATGTTTTTTGATGTGCTTTGTTGATTTCAGTATTAAAAAAGGATTTACTAGTGGTTTTGTTATCAAATTGTTGGGTTTTTGATCGGTTAGGTGTTACTTCAAATTGAATTTCATATTACCGGTAAGTTTGTATATTATTTTCCAATTCAAGTTTTAATTTTTCGTCTTCCAAAACTGAGCAAATCTTGAGTAATTATTTCTAACAGCGTCTTTTTATTGTTATTGTGGGTTAACATTTCGGTTTGTTTCAACTACATGGAGAATTTGTTGTAAATGTCTCGTAAAATACAGTTTCCTGTACCATTCCAACGCGTTTGAAAAGATATGTTTTTATGGCTTCCAATTTTACCAGGCATTTTCAATTTCTGTTTTTAAACACGAATGTTTTAAGATCTGATTGTTTAAGCAGAAGAGGCCTGGACTCCACTTAATTTCATTTGGAAAGTTTAAAGTTATTGTTGGAGAGAGAACATGATCCGCGTCAATGGTTCAAAACAAATCACTTTGCACTGTTAAAAAATTTTACTGCCCAAGTGACAGACAGCATTTTACTTTCAACAAAGTTAATCAAATTATCATTTGTTTTTTTACTATGTCGCCAGTATTATTATGCTGCGTTAGTAAAACAATAAACTAAAACATAGTATTTTATGTTACTACGCTCAAGTTATTTTACTATTTAGTCAGTAAATTTACTTTTAAATAGTATCAACATTTACTCTAGAAATTTTCAGACATACTAATTGCAAGTTTTTATACTACCGGTTACTCCAGCAGTAAATTTACTTGAAACTAGTAATTGTATTTACAATGCAGCAGTATATCATATGCTAATTCTGCAGTAAGTTTACTAGCAGTTAGTAAAAATACTGGCAGAAAATTTAATATTTACTTTTCAGGTTCCTAGTAACCTATACCACTACTTTATAGTTCTGTTGATTACTCGATGTATTAGGCAGCACTTTCACTCTAAAATGTTAGTAAAATATAAAAAGTCTGATGGAATAAACATTGAACTTTTCTTTATTAAAGCATGAAAAATAGACACTCTAAATCAAAAACACATACCACCATCAAAACAACTATTTCCCAGTTTGTTCCCATTTGCCCTTAAGCAGCTTAAAATTAGCTTGTTTCTTTGTAAACTTTGCTTTCATGATAGTACGAAAAATTTCAACATCGAAATCCTTACATTTTAATAAAAAGCTTTCACTGTTTTGCAATTTTATGGCATCACAAAATATAAAACACATAAGAAAGCATTTGGCTAAAAAACTAAAGTGCACAAGTTGTTTTGAGACTAAATGCTGATTACTTTTGCCACGTTAATATGAATGCAACGGACGATAATCATGCGGAGTATCTATATTGTAATACAATTTAATTTAGGTAATAAATGAATGTTCGGATAGCGTATAGTGGTAATGAGTAACGACATCGCTTCAGGTGTGGAAGAGCTAACGTTTGATTCTCGATCTCACTGGGGTGATCAAATCGCATGGAGTATTGCCAATGGTTGGTCATTGTTGTGTCGTTCTTTTGAATAAAGCAGCATTGCACCGGCTGCGGAGGTGGGCCCTGCTCACTTGTTATGCGCTCAGGCATATTAAAGCGAGTACATATATTGATTTGAATTTTTTGATGATGCTAGAACATTGGATAAAATGTCAAAACTGAGATTGTATCACTATGCAGCATTGTAATTCTTAGAAGCATTTCTAACTCACACGATGCAATATGGGTTGCAGAATGATATACACCCATATATTAAAATTCACCATGAGGAATTGATAAATTTGAGGAAAATTTGGAAACACATATTCTAAAAATCAACATGAAAAACATTCAAGATTTTAAGTCCAATACGAAGTATAAAGGCCAATTCACATTGGCGTTGTGATCGTGTCACCTGACGCATTTGCTCAGCATTTGACGATTTCAAAATGTCAGCATGACGTAACAAAACGACGAGCTTTTTGCTTGCAATGCACACCAAGTGCGATACGCCAGTTGCTATAGGATATACCAAACATTGTTTAGTGGAGGTGCAAAATTGATATGATGGCCAACTATGTTTGTTCTTTTTTCCATCCTTGGTGCTAAATGGTGTAACATTTAACACCAAGGATGTCAAAAAGTCAAAATTCGCCATGGTTGAAACTTTTAATCAAATTCCAATTAAAAGTTTCTAAACATTTGGAAATCTATTCCTAGGTAAGAGGTAAGACTGCTTGTTTTGAGTAGGATGTCTGATTTGGGTATGTTTTTTAAACCCGGGTTTTTATTTTGAAAATCTTAGTTTTTCGGGATTTATCTGCTTCCAAAAGCTGGTGCTTTTCTTACTTAAATATCAAAAAAACAAAATATTACATCTTGTAATACTACATTTTGTACTTTTACTTTTCTTAGCGTGTTATGATAAAGTAAAAAAAAAACACGTGACGAAAAGTCGGTCGTCCTGTTATACAGTATTCAAATACTTGTAACAAAGGAGAAAATTATAATCTGACTGAATTTTTTTTTTTAAATGGCAAAAAACATTCAAAACGTGCTTCTTTGCACTTCATTACTGCCTATATTTTTTTGGCATGTCATTGAATATGGCACGCAACTGTTTCTTGGGTACCCTTGCCTGTACTTTAACCAAATTTTTTGTTAACTTTTCACCTTTTTCTCCAAAATGTTTTTCAGCTAAATTTTTTAGCATTGTAAGAGTTTTTGTGTAGTGTAGCAATAGACTAAATTAATCTATTAGTTTCGCTCAACAAAAAAAGTTCCAATTTTCATGTCGCAGAAACAACGCTCTTGCGACAAAGGACAAAGTAGAACTCATTATTACTTTGTTGCGCCATCGCTAAACGCAAGTTTTTCTGTCAGTGCGTCATGGCAAACTTGTCGTTATCGTGAGAAATCGCTCAGTGTGAATTGGTTGTCGTGCTTACGTGTCAGGATCGTTGAAAACATGTCATCTGACAGAATCGCAATGCCAGTGTGAATTAGCCTTAAGAGACACATTATCTCATATAAAAAATTAAATATGGTACTGATACGAAAATATATGATATAGAATATACGAGATGAACCTTACAAAAAACTCCATTTTTATTCTGTCTATAAAAATTACAGGTCCCTGACATTGTGAGCTTTTTGAATTGGTTTGTTTTTAAGAATTGGAGGCATTCGTGAGCTGTGGTTTGATTTCAACAAAAACAGTAATTCACCCACTCTTTTCACTGTCACATTGAATTGAAGCAGTCAGGTGACATCAGTAACAGTTTGGATATGCTCGTTTTAAACAAGAACCAAACCAAAATCGAGGTTTCTTTAAACTCAATGTAACACGCCTACAAGTATGTTAGTGAGTTGGCAGGAATCCATCTCTGCGGCTTGCACCTGGACAATGTAGTTTTATTCGTAGAACGTCGCAGTGGTGGTGTGCCCTTGGCAGTACCTCACGCAACTTGATTGTCCCAATGAGGTCGAGAATCGAACCTTCAATCTTTCACTATCAAAGTGATGTTGTTACCACTACGCTGTCTGGCCAGTATTGAAACAAGAATCGTTGTGGTAGAAATCAAAGTCCATTGCAATAAATGGTTTTACAACAACAATCCTCGTTTTCCGCGCTAACATCACGCTGGTATTAAGACTCAAAGTCCATAGCAAAAATGTTTTTTAACAATCATCGTCTGGGCCAACATCAAGAAGGTTCACTTTGTTACATAACTTCAACACCGTGGGGTGTACTAATAGCTTTCTCTTTTTTTTCGTAGCATTGGATTTAAATGTTCCAATATGCCCGAAGTACCTAAAAAAAAACAGAGGACGCAATATGCATGACGAATTGGGTGATTAATATGTTTTTAAAGTTAGTTTTGTACGAGTAAGGAAATGAGCAATTTCTTAGGTTGAGTTTGCTAGACTTTAACTAAGGAATTTTGATATATCTTACACACTATTTTAGCATTATTTCTGAATTAGACCCGCTTGTATTCTGGAAAATTATTCAAATGCTGGTAAATACATTTACGCTGAAATCTAAGATCAAAAACTTTCTGGAGAATTTTTCAATTAGCAATTGGGGTTTTCATTGCGTTTGCAGATGACACCATCAGTATTGTACAGTAATTTGATTTTGTGACGGCTCTTAGGTAAAAATTATTTTCTCCACACAGGGTTCTCTAGCAAAATGGCTTGGGGCGGCATCACACAAGAACATCCGGTTTTCCCTGCTCTCTTGCTTTTTTTATTTTACCTCTTGGAATAGGCATCACCACCACTGGTGAAAGAATCCCCTCCCCCCGCAAGTTCGTGGAGGCCTGACACTAAAAAATACACTCAGTTAAATCCCCAAAATCAGATCACAGGCATATGACCATCACAAGAACAGTTGAAAATTGCGGGGAGACATTCGAGAATGCCGCTCAAATGGTGGTGACCTTTTCTTTTTGGTCGTCACCTATATATTACACCAAAAAAAAGGTACTTTTCAGAGTGTAAGACGTTTTTTTATTTTCAGTAATGTTTAGCCAAAAACATTCGTGTGCAGAAATGTGTTTGTGATTTGGCTCTGCTTATCCTAGTTACGTTGATGATCACCATGATCTACGTTTACTTTCTGAAAGTCTCCACATTACATGGTTAAGATTGACTTTATGCCAACTCTGCTTGGAAGAAAAATACCAAATTTTAATTTCAAACTGTGCCAACACTCTCAATAAACGTTCTGAAATCATCAACAAATGCCGACACAGGTCTAACTTCAAATTAAAAAATATTAAACGCAACCCCATTTAAACGTCGATGTTCCTTCGCTTTGTTTTTAATCCGTTTGTTTTCTGCGCATTTCAACTTTTCACACCTTTTAAATGTGTTTGTTTACCAGCCATTTGCAGAGTAGCCTAGTATTAGGGTACTAACTTTGAGTGTCTGTTTCTATCTGCAGGCATGGTTTTGCATCAAGTTAGCTTTTTTTAAATTTTTTTATGAAGTCATACTAGCTTTGTTATCTCAGTTCCAGTGGTTGATCCTTAGGTTCAGCTCGCTATTGGTTTAGACTGTTTGAACTAAGGAGGGCCAGGTTCAGTCTTCTTCGCTAGTTGGGTGTACCTTAGGTCGCCCAGGAGCCGGATATGGCTTCGAGATTGGAACAAGGACCAATTTTTATTTATTTTTGATTTTTATCGCTCTGGCCTACGCTGTCGAGCACTTTTTTGAATCGGTTGAATTCAAAGTCCATTCATCATAATGTAATGTCTATTCAATTCTTCTACTCTGTAAACAGCATTTTTGATTTTGACGTATAATTTTGTTTGATGTAGGGGTTAGTCTTTGTGCTAGTATAGTACCTAAAATTTTGTAGTCAGTATTTAGTAAAAAGATTGGTCTCCAGCTTTTAAGATTTTGCTTGTTGGTGTTTTTCTGGATTAGTTTCACAATAGCATTTTTTATCAAAGTGGTAAGGCTGTTTTTGAAACAATCATTTAGAATTTTAACAAGATTATCTTTTAATAAATATGCAAAGGTTTCCTGAACTTCAGCGGTTAATCCATCAAAGCCTGGGGATGAGTCTTTATTTAACTAATTTAGTGCTAATTCTGTTTCTTTTTCAGTTATCAATTGCTGAATGTCATTGAATTCATTTTTTTTCTAGAGCTGAAGTGGAAAGAATTTTAACATAACTATCCTGTGTTGCACTGTTTTCGATAGTTTCATCAGTGCCTTATAGTTGTAAATAGAAGGTGTATGTTTCTTAACATTATTTTTATTTTCAATTACCGTATTTCGCCTTCCGAATTTTGAAGCTGTGCTATTGTTTTATGTGTTGCACTATAACTATAAAATCACAGTAAAAGGTTAAAAGCACAGCTGCCTGTTTCGTTCTAAGGACTCGTCAGGTGCTACTGTAATCTAATAGAATTTATTGCTAATTCAATTCATCTTATAGAATAAGATTACAGTAGCACCTGATGAGTCCTTAGCAGAGATGGAACCGGTCAGGATTTTCTCGACCCGACCGGTAAATTTCAAAATCATCACAGGTTGACCGGTTTCTGACCGGCCTGGTCAACTGTTTTTTTTACAGAAGGTTTTTGTTCACTGTTCAATGTATCTAATGAAAAATTTTCAAGAAGGGGGGCATGGGTGAGGTGTTAAAATTTGTGACTTTGGACGGGGTCTCAGAGAAACCATCCAAAAAAACTTTTGCGTTTTTTGCAAAATGACTTAATTTTAAGACCTTATTTGATTAAGTGTCGGTTTGAATGACCTGTTTTGAGCAGCGCAAAATGTGCACAAAATAAGCACAAAAAGCACTGGAGGGCACAAGCTAAATTATTAGACGTTCCTTCTAATTGTATTTTGCAAAAGGCCGAAAAATAAAGTTACAATTTTTTAGCTATTGGTGACAGATTATTTGCACTTTGCTGAGCAGCAAACACTAAACTTTTTTTCGGCAGTGCTGCCTTTGCAGTTACAAAAAGATAAATGAGAAAAGAAACAGCAAAAGATAGGTAACAGTAAAAGCATACGAACATCACAATACTTGTGCTATTACACCCAAAAACATTAAAATGATGGAGCAATAACATTACATGATTTTGAAAATTATGTCACTAACAGCGTGAAAAAAGGAATATTGAAAAATTATGTCACTAACAGCGTGAAAAATGTTAATAATATTCATAACAACTAGGCTGCTTCACTAACAGTTTGAGAAAGTATAAAAAGGATCTATTGCAAAACATTATGTACTGGAAAAGGTTTTTAGCTCCACAGAAATTTATATACTGACGGAACAATTAATATATACTGGAAAAGCTTTTTCGCTCCACAGAGATTTATTTTTAGCTCCATGTCGAATTACTACAGGTACTCTCTGTAAAGCATTAAATCTCGATTGTGTAAAAACGGCAGTGTTGCTCTGTTCAATGTTTGCCTCCACTGGGACATTACCTTTTGCAAGCACCATCATCTCTCTTCGAGTGCTATGCAGCAGCCGATTATGCTGCAGAGTGCAGCCATCAATGCCGCACTCTCGACCTTTAGTGCCGGACCAACCTAAATGATTTGTGACCAGGCTTCTAAAACATAGTCCTTTCTGCTTGGCTACATCCCAATAATTAGGTACACTCAGTTGCAAAAACTCTTTGCACTTCCAAATAGATGTGCCACACGGCAGCAATCGGATAAATCTTGTTGTAGCGGAGCCAATCTAAAACTTTGATATTCAAGTTGGCCAAAGAAGTCTGATTGTTGAGTTTTGCTGGGCTTTCATCCTTTAGCTAAAGTGTCTCGAGCTACTGCATAAAACTCAGTTTCCCTGACAACAAAATCTCGTAGCTTTTCAACCGATTTCTCTACTTTGCTTTGAAGCTGCCAGCACCTATAATTTATTAAAATCGACTCGAGGAGTTTTTGTTGCAATCTCGAATGAAGGGACTTGCTGTTCAAATCAGTAACTCGATCGGCTTCTTTCAAATTTGCTAGAGCAAAATTCAAATTGTCAGCAAATTTTTCAAATGCTTTGGTTTGCCCCTCTTTGATAGGTCAAAAATTTTCAAGTTCATTTAAATATATAGAAACCAAGTGCCTTTTGTCCTTGTATTTTCTGTCCAAACAATCTTTCGCAGCAGCATACGCATCGGCCCAGTGTCCCAAACGTTCGATTATTTTTAGTGGCTCTCTTTGCAAACACTGCTTCAATTGCAAAAGTTGTATACTGGAATTGCTGGGGCGTCGTTGAAACAAGCTTTAAATGCCGCCTTTCAGCTTGAATAAGCGGAGTGCAAACCATTAAATTTCGGCACAGATATCTGCTCGAGTTGCCTCCACATATCTTGGCCGATTTTTTGCTGTGAAGGCTTGATGGCTGTCGTGGCATTGGGTCGGTCATTGTCTACGCTTAACGCGGCCAACGCTTGCATGGTATTATCATCGTTAGACCTATTTGCAACACCATAATAATGCTGTACCCTTTTTTTGGTACTTTTGTAGTCGTCTAGTCTATCGTCTATATCGTCCATAGTTTTTTCGGTTTTGTCCCATCTTCTATTTTCATAAATTTTTCTCAGCTGCATCAGTGCAGCGACTATGGCATTCTTTGCCTCGTTATGTTTAATTCTGGCCACTTTTAGAAGTTCAATGTCCTGCTTTTGGTTGATTATTATTGTTACCAATTCCGCATCGAGTTAATATAACCTTCATTATTGATTCTAATTTTTCGCGACTAAACAATCCATTTTGGCTACATCTTTCGGTGCTACTGGGCCGGAATTGGTTTGCTTTGACATACTATTTTGATAAATGTATCAACGATAACAGTTCTAGTTCTAAACGCAAATTCAAAGTCTATGAAAGTCTAGCAGTTTCAACAAGTTCTCAAACAAAATCAACCATCCTCTGCTACTAGAAAATTGTTTTCAAGCGGCTTCTAAAGGTTTCTATTAAAAAACAAGTTAACAAAATCTAAACTTCTCGAATCTTGACTAAGCCTAATCAATCTATAGTACAACTATGCTAATTATCTTATTCAAATAGAATTAGAAAACAAAAGCAAATTTAGTGTGAAATAATAAAATAATAATTAATTTAGTACTAAAAAAGTAATTTAGAAAACCATCACTAGAAGTCCATTTTCGAAAAATATATCAATCAAACTGTACTGTCAAACTCTATGATTACAATTGAAACTCAAATGATAACTAAATAATTTCTAATGTTTGATAATTCAGATCTACACACACAATCGTAGCAAAAACTGTTTACTTCGAAATGATAGATTTTCATACAAAAAAAAAAGAAACCACGACAAAAACAAATGACTCATAGCCCTAAATTAACTCGAAACAATAATCTTCCAAAAACACTGTCCATCAAAGGGTTCATTCCGGTTTAACCAATTTAGATACAAAACAGAAAAGTTAACTTTGATTTTGGGCAAAATAACATTTGGAAGCAATCCTTAATGCGGCAAGCTATTACATGTCAAAAAATCAGCCAGCATAAAACACAAGTCTTCAGGACACTTTTCTTTTTTATTTTAGTGAATCCGCATGCAATGAGTCTCAGATTTCTTTTTTTATGACCAGCAATTACAATAAAAATTAATTCATAATAACATGAATGACATAAACCAAAGCAGCAGTATATATACATATATAGTGAGTGAACAAAGAAAAGCGAGAACAAAGACAATATTAATTAAATTCATTTTGTTTTGCAATATCCGTTTATTGGATCATACCACCCATAACAATAAGCGAAATGTGCCAATAATCGAATACCGCAGACAGTTACACAAGGACAAATATTAAATTATATTCAGTCAGTCACAACAGACCTTCCCCTCAAAATGATAAGTATGATGGACAACAAAGCTTCCCAAAGCTGTCCAGCATACACATCAGTCGATAAAAAGAAATGTGGATTCGAGTCAATTCCAAAAACATGACTTTAAATGACACATAAACACAGATCTTCAAAAAATGTGGCATAGAAAACCGTTAAGGGTTAAAAAAGGAGTGTGTAGAAACGCCAAAACTGAGGAGAAAATGTTTAATGTGTTAAATCTGAAATATGACTGTAGAAATGCTATTTTCTTTGTCCATGCTACCAGAAACAAGTGACTTGGTCATTCCTCTCTGGAAGACATAGTGCATTTTAGCGCAGAAAATGCAAACAATATACAGGGCTTTCCTCTTGCCTTTTAGCACAATAAATTTAAAAGAATCATTGAGACTTTGCTCGCAATCAAATAATATCAAAAATACAAAAGCAACGATATGAAATGAACATTCAGTAACTCTGCTGGTCGCACGAGATATATTTTGTAGAGTCATGGCTATTGCTATTCATCCTTTAAACTTTTTCGACACAAACAAAATTAGAGTAGCCATAATATTAATTATAACACGAAAAAAATTCAGCTAATACCAAGGTAAGAGGAAAATATGCAAATGCAAGTCATACATTGGAAAGGTCAATTATCGGACATCATTATCGGTACAACTACGTTTACATTTCTTGCACAGCTTAACTGTGGTAGATAACGAGTCAGGATTGATAACACAGATGTGATGCATTACAAATTCAAGAATCATGTAAGCCTTACAAGCGGTTGACAATCACAAAACAGTTCAGCAATATAGCAATAATATCAGGTTTTTGTCAATTGGGGACCGAGGGTTTATCTTTTTACCACCCCATTTATTTAAATATGTGGTAAAAATTCCAAATCATTCTGTCTCAAATTTGAGACTGTCAGACAATTGTTCAGGCTAAAGGAAAAAATAACTTAAGCTTTGCTTAGTCAGCGAAATGCAAATTTGTAAGCCTCTCTGCCGTTTTCATTGGTATACGTGGTTTGATAGCGATTCCAACATACCTTGCAAATTTTCTTTTGGGTTTGGGCTTATTTTTGTTTTGTTTGCTTGCACAATTCGAATATTCAGTAAAATAAAAGTTATTTTTGAACGCCTTTTACGATTCGCCATAACTTGGCAACTTCACTATTCTAAATTCAGTAAGGCACGGAGATTTGTATTTTAAAGCATATAAAAGTCATTTGTAACAGTTCAGTCATGTACTTCAAATGCAGTATCATAAATCACAGTATATATGAATTCATTCCCCAGTTTTTCTCTCACTGCACCTATCGAAGTCTTCTTTTGCTTTCTTGCTTCAAGAGTACTTTTTGACTTTGCGTTCTTTGCTTCTGGATGCTCTGTAACCTTACACGAGCAAGACAACAGCGTCTCATGTCCTAACACAGCTCAGATAACCAGATGAGTGTGAAAAGCTTCCAATCTCCAACGAAACGCTTTAGGAGCACCAATTTGGGCGCTTTTCACATTGGGCACCAATTTAGTGGTGCATACGCAATGAGTCTCAACTTTCTTTTATTATGAACAGCAATTAGAATAAAAATTAATTCATAATAATAAGAATGACATGAAGCAAAGCAGCGGTATATATACAGTGAGTGAACAAAGAAAAGGGAGAACAAAGACAATATTAATTAAATTCATTTTGTCTCGCAATATCCATTCATTACACAATACCACCCATAGCAATGAGCGGTATGTGCCATTAACTGGATACCGCAGACAATTACACAAGGACAAATATTAAATTATGTCCACTTGGTTACCACATATTTATTTTATTTTGAAGGCAATTCTGAACTTTTGTGCTTTGGCCATAATAGTTGCTTTGCGGTTTTGCCAAACGGTTCAAACTGATATTTAAAAATAAAACCACCTTTGAAGTGTTTGGCGAGATCTTGAAGCAATAAGTTTGGGAGTGAAACATTGTTGCCATCAAAATAGAAAAAAAAAAGCAAAAAGGAACATTTTGTAATCCAATGCATATAAGCCAAAGCAGGGTTCTAAATTAACACTTGCCTGCTTGCCCGAGGCAACCTGAAATCACCTCAAGAAAGTTTTTTTGGCTTAACTTGCCCAATGGACAAGCTAAAAAAATACAGCATATTAAACAACATCAAACAAGATTATTCAGAAATGCAATTTAGGTCCGCTTTTGTTGCAATAAAAAAAAAATTTAAGTAGAGAAAGATGTTGCTTGCTTTGTTTTGGCCCTTTGCGACCATCACAACGAATATTTTGTTTAATCGTAGGCGCACAATAGTTAATCGCAATTAACACTTCTTAATCGCATGCAAATTTTTTGATACTCAGATGCGCTTAGCAACTTTTTGGCACAAAGTGCTACGCTTTTTTTTTCGCGAAACGTTTTCCTTTGATTGTCGCGCTAACCGCTGTTTTAAATATCAGAAGGACAAATACACCCTGCTCTGCATGAAGACAATGTCCAGAATTTTGCAATTTTTTTGTTATAATTATTTATAACTTTTGCAAAAAAATTCAGCTTTCTAGCTGATGTAGTTTCGAAAACATTCGCGATTGAAAATGCAGTAAATTACATGCATTCGGAAAAAGTTATTTATTACGTCACCTTACCATAACAATCGCATTCAAAAACTTGACTCTCGAAATAAGATACACGTAGCCTATTATGCAAATTCAGTGTTTTAATCTGGAAGAACATTTTACAAATTTTTTTCCAAAGGTAAACAGCCTCAAAACTTACTGTGTTTATTTTTTTCGGGCAAGATGAAATTTCCTCGGGCAAGTAGACATTTGATATCACTTGCGCAACGGGCAAGTTGTTAAAAAAGTTAATTTTGACCCCTGCAAAGGATAATAAGATAAAATAATCTACAGTTCAACCACAGTATAAAGATTACGCAGTAGGTCAATGTTAAACCAATATAATTGTGACGTTTGTCTGGAAAATGATATCAATCAATAATTAAAAGCTCGTCTCTGGTAGTCCAGAGTTGCCATACCAAACAATTTAAATTATTGTTTTTTAATGAAAACGATACAGTGTTGAGGAAAAAAATTGACATAGTGATGATGTCAGCTTAAAACTCAGCTTATGCCAAAAACATCAAGCATTGCAACTAGACACTACTGCTGACATAAACTGTTGTTGTTTGATCACCCTAAGCGGGTTACAAATAAAATAAAAAAATGTGTTAAGCCATTTTGACTGGCATGGCATTCCGTTTGCATTTTCGCATTTATGATGCAACAAGAAGTTGCGTTGTCATTTACAAGAAAGTGAATTTACTAACCACGGTAAAAAAAGAAAAAGCTAGATACTATTTTTGACTAATAAAAACAACTGGATAGCAAAAAAGCTAAAAAAATATCTACTAAGGTTTTTGCAAAAGTGCTTGCAAAATTGTTTTATTTAGCCCAGGGATTTCAGTAGTTTAGTTGGCAACTCTGGTCTATCATAGCTACGAGATTTTCAATTTTAGTATTAATGACTGCTACTTTAAAATCGACTTAATTTAATTGGCTCTGATTTTCTCTCTCAAATTTTTGTTTGTTTCATTTTTTGAACTCAACGTCATAATAGAGTTGTCGGGTCACCAATTTTGCGGTTTGCCGAACTCACTAAAATGGTTTTCTATTATTCTTATCTTCTTTATCGTCCTGACTGGTTAACTTGTTTGATAGAACAAACATTTCTATCCACAAATAATTTTGTTGATTAAATTTGATAATGTCTTTAATGGAAAAGAAATAAAATCCAATTGTCATTAGAACTAAAAATCTGGATTGAATTAAAAACCCAAATCAGTTCTGTAACTCTATGAGCCAGAAACTCCATTGGCCAATCAGCACAAGGCAACTCATGATCACGCCACGCTGATCAGCCAATGGAACACCATGACATGCAGCTCACAAAGCCCCAGAACAACAAAAAAGCAATTTAAAAAAATTAGCATTTCTGTCAAACTGCATCTGTGCTGTGCCATGAATGACTCGCAGAGATAAGGGACCTCAGCAACACAAAAAACATGGGTTCCTTTCTCGATGCTGCCACAGAGTTGACTTACTGTGTGATCTTTATACTGTGGTTCAACATTCATTGAAAACCCTGCACAGAGCAGGACGCAAATAAACTTGTCTGTTTTATTTGGGTTATGGCACCTTCTTCCTTCTTCACTGCAGCAATAAACCTAATTCTTTGACTGAATCTTTAACCCCAGGATCCTTGATCTTCAAGAAATACCGCTTCAGAAACTGCAACGCCTTTCAACATGTAGCAAGTACCGATACTCTTAATTCATGCAGTAGTACACTGTGATTAAACAAGTTGCAGCTTTCGTCATGCTGGTTTCCATGATCGTGGTGTTTCAAGCCACTATTGCAACTTTGCTGGGACTCGCAATATCTTGAAATACTGCAATGTATGGCTGCAAACTGTCAGGAACGATCTGCAGGTCTTCTTTGCGTGCATTGATCTAAAAGTAAAAAATAATGTAACGCATTTTTTGTGTATTCAGTCTTCGTCATCACAATACAGGTAACACAACGATTTCTAAAAAAGAAAAGATCATAACTGACAGCATAATGAAGATTAGCAATTCAAGTAACATTTGTGAATAGTAGCTATTTAAAATTCAACATTTGAATAAGTTCAATAAAGTGTATGCCTATGAGAATTGTAAATAAGACGTGAAGCAAGAGTTGGTACACTTCGACTAGTGATTAATTGCACAATGCACATCTAAACAAGGGTTTTAATGCTGTTGTAACAAAGGTTTTAATCTCAACGAAAACACCACCCCAAATTACTCGGAGGAGGTGTAAGTACTTTTAGATACGCCCAATGAAAACATTGTGAGACTGGTGTTGGTAAACAAAGCCTAGTTTCGCACTACTGACATAGGATGGTCCTGTAGGTCGGTGGCGATTTTGTTCCCTGCACAAAGCAGGGCATTCCCAGCATGCGGCGGCGGCCACCATAAGTTGTGTCAGTGCTACCAGATGCGCATTGCACAGGTTGGATTGAACACAACATCAAAATATAGCTTTTCAGTACTACTTTAACAATAGCAAGAGTCGATGCACTTCACATTAATCCCGCCCGTTAGGAAGGTCTTCAGGTACATAAATACAACAACAAAGAAAGCCAAACAGGCACCCTCCCTTACATCTTATATAGACATAGCAGCAAAGACTTTTTTATAAAAATGCCCTTAAAGAAATATCATCTATTAGCTTAAATATGGTACAAGTCATATCCATTGTGATGTCAACAGTACCAAATTTTTCCGTTTAAATTATATCTAAGCTTTTGTTTTAATGCTTCAAGGCGTAATACTAAATGTATTACAGCAGGATCAAGTTGGGGGAATATTATCGTTGAATCATATCTACTTAACAGGATGCTTTGTGTCGAAAGGCCGAAGACAAGCTGTACTATATCATTTGTTTTCCAAGTTTTATACCCTTTCCATGTTATATAGTGATAATGCATTTTCGTCACAATTTTAACTCTAATGACTGATGCCAATATTTACTGATACTGATTTTTTGACTTTGCACCATGCAATAGAGCATTAACTTAAACCACTATACATTAACTAGCAGTATAGCGTTTTTCTGTGATTGAAATTTGATTGTTTCAGCTCTATTTAGGATAATGTTTTTAACTGTTGATTGTAATTGTGAGTGTGTGAAGGTGTGTAATAATATTGCGGTGCCACTTTTAAAGTGGGGGTCAGCTTCGTTGACAGAGGGGACATTAGATAACAAAATGAAGCTTGGTTAGCCATGGCCGGATGACGTTGAAGTCTATGCGTTTCTTGCAAGCATAGAACATTGGTGTTGTGGTTTTTGATAAAGCTGTCAATTTGCAATAAGGAATTGTTCATGCTGTTGATGTTCATTGATGCAGATGCAAGAGCTGGTGTGGGTTGTGGGTTTCTCACATGTGTGTTTGCCTTCGTAGTCATCATCAACCAAGGACCAAAAGAACATTGCTTTTTGGAAATGTAGGAGAAATTGGAGACGGGCATTCATGACGTTGAAAAAGATGAATTTATTTGCGATGTTTGTGGGCTTTTTTTGCCCAGATCTGGGTCTGTTGTCGTTTCCTTTGGGGGGAATAACTCCTGAAAGGCTGCCTGACTCTCGTAGGCGCTTCCTTTTCACTTTTTGCCTATTGAACTTATCTTGTATGCTGTTCATGCTGCTGTTTAGCTGCTCTGGCAATTCATCACTAAAGGAAAAAGGTTTGTTTGAAGGAGAGGTGTATTCGGTCGTTGGAGTATGGTCAGGTGTCATATGATCAATACACTGGGCAAAGAGAGAGGAAATAGCTGGTGTATGTTGTGTGTTATACTTATGATCATACAAACTGGTAGTTTGGATTTGCAGATCAAGGACAGTGTTAAGAGACTGTTTTCCTTGCTCTGGGGAGCTGGATTCTGATATTTTAAAGATTAAACGTTCAGTCATTTAACTATGAGCCTTTTCATCATTTGCTTGTTAGATAGCTTAGCTGTTTTTAGGTCTGTCATGAATTGCTGGAGGATGGGCGGGAGATTCTGTCTGTGTTTGAGATTTTATCAGGATGTGTCTGGAGCAGATGTGTTACCATGTCTTTGATTAGTGGAGGTTTCTTCAACATTGATGCTTTCATCATCGGATGTCTTGCCGGTAGGCAAAGAAGTGTGTTGAACTGTACTCATGTCAGAAGATGTGTAGGGTTCGGAGATTGTTGCGTTTTGAGCATTGCTTTTCGTAGACTTAGTATGAAATTGAGCCATCTAGGCTGCAACGTTGCCTGATACGAGGACAATGTTAGCAGGACCATTTAATTTAAGGTAGTCTTGTGTGGAAAGATGTGACTTCACATTTGGATTTAAGTAAACTTGCCAACCCCCTCGCGTTGAGTTTTTAGGCTGATTTTTGATTTCTAGGAATTCTGGAGTGTGGCTTTTTAGAGCAGTCACTTGCCTTAGGTCACGCCATGGGGCATAGGATAGATGGTAAAAGTACCTGTTGGGGGTGGCAGAGGTTTTGCAAGAAGAGTGATGACCGTACCATTGCTAGTAGTTACTTCCTTTCCATTAGAGAAGATAGATAAAAAACTCGGAAATATTTTCTGCGGCTGTCTCTGAATTAAATGTTAAAGTGAAGACTCTTGTGGTGTTGTTACTAGTAGTTATTTTGTAAACGTTCTGATTGCTGTGATTTAGTGGTACATTCCGAAAGAAAAAGATCTATAAAGTTGTTGATATCAAACCTAGCTAGGTTATTTCCTTCTACTTTGCATCTAACCCCACTCAGCTGCTTCACTGTATAAGTGCCAGACATTGAATATGACGTCACAAGAAGCTAATGCGTGACAATGATTCAAGATGGTGACAAAAAAAAATTTTTTTTGAAAGTAGGCCAAAGAAACAGAAAATAGCAAAATTAAATGTGTTTGAAGATTAAAAATCGTTAACAAAGTTTTCAGAAAACTGTGCTTACCTGAACAACACAACCTGATCTTAAAATATAATGGAAAACTGCAAAGCTTTTAGGTGAAAAAGAAAGTTTAAAGAAACCTATTTTCAACTCAAACTTTTTGTACTGGGAAAGCCTACCTTTGCTAGGCTAACGTATTCAGTAATCTAAAACCCTTAACAAAAACTTAACCAGTTAACTGTAGACCTTGTTTAAGCCCTTACGCGATTTGGGAAACCTTAAGGATTACCAAAAAACCTACTTTCCTGAACAAACAAACAAACACCTTAAAGCTCCGAAAAAGCAAAAAATTTGTTCTCAACTGCAAAGCAAAAGAACTACACTTGATCTTAGCTCTCCAGTGCCGAGAAGTGATAGGTGCCGAGAAAGTCAGGTCAGTAAATCCGCAAATACATTATTCCTGATACCGTATTTTCCAGCTAGTAAACCGATTTTCTGTACCTACTTTTTCAACCTAATTTTCTGGGGTCGGTTTATTGGGCGGATATAACTTCTGAAAAAAAACAGCGGTCAAAATTGGTCACAAAAAACAACCAACTAATTGCATGAAGTCATTCACTAATAATTACCGCTAAAAAACAAATAATTGCACAAAGTCATGCACCAGTAATCATTGCTTACGCAAACAAACGACTTTGTCTTTGGTACGTGCACCAGTGCATCATTACGGTAAATGCATTGGTGTGTGAAAGAGGACAAAAGAGCGAAGAGAATCACTGCTACAGCAATTAAATAAAAGAGCAAGTATGATCAACTTTACGGTGGTTATTAAGGACATGCGTTGGTGCGTAATGAACGTAACGCATACCTGACAAACTTTGTTGCAAAAAGAAAAAAAGGTATCGATAGTTGACATAATTTTCTGATTCGGCTTATTTGGCGTTAATATGCAAAAACCCTCATTTTCAGCGCTAAAAACTGGCCTCGGCTTATTCGCTGGGTCGGCTTGTTTGCCGAAAAATACGGTAAGCGGTTTCGGGGAAAGTCAAAATCACTGCATGTCTCATTCAACGAAAATAAGCTATTTGATAAAAGCAGCTGCAAAGCAATGTACAAAAGCAAAATAAATGCTGCCCGCTCGTTGCTGCAGGCTACTTTTGAGCAACTTTTTCTGCACGATTGCTAAATTGAATGCAATGTAACAAGTGAAAACACTTCAAGTTTTAAAAAGTGAATGCATTTTCATTGTTCCCAAACAATAAAATATGGTTGAGTGGGGGTTTGCTTTTTTGCAAACCAAGTGCAAATATCTTGAAAGACACAGTTGCTGGAAAGCTGATATTTTTGGCAAAAACAAAAAAACGCATTATGTAGACGAGCTGAAAAGTGCTTTAGAAAAGGACTTGCAGCAAACTTTTTCTTGACTCGGTTCAGAAAATCAACACAGAACGAACGTCACTGGCACACAAGCAAGACACTTAGAAAAACAAACTTGCGCATTTTGCATGCCGCTCTTGATTTTGCAACGAATTCAACATGCTTTCAATCAACACCATGCGTATGTCAGTCTCTTTCTCAAAAGCTTGGCAGATAGGTTTTGTTGCTTACCATTTATTAAGAAAAATAAAAAGACGTTCTTCATCATCGATTTTTTAAACTCAGTTTTTGTTGTAAAATCGTTAACTTCGAAAAAACTTTACCATCAACAAACGAAGAGTCAGCACACGCATGAATTAAAGGCATGCTACAAGTAAAGTCTGTCCAGATTCCCAATCGGAAATTTAAAGCTACAGTCGTTTGAATGAGAACAATATACACCATACAAGGTGGTCATTGGAAAAGCAGAAAATTTGTCAAAAAGGTGTTTCGTTTAACAAAGAAGAACTTTTACGAAGTTTTTTTAAGGTATGTGTTATAGTATACTCATAGATGCTCAAAATGTCGTTCATGCACTTTAGAGCAGCTAAGCACTTTAGAGTCTTAACTTAGAAATCCAAGCTCATGTAGCTTTTTGAAGGGTAACTTGCGAGATATTGCTTCAAACTCTTCCCAAGCTTGTTTTGAAACAATTAATAAGGTTATGTCGCGTAACAGGATTCTGAAGCTCTGTAAATAACCAGCTCCAAACGCAGTAATCCATGATATTTAAGTCTGGATTTTTGGATGGCCAATTTTTTTTTTGATCAATGAAATTAAGAGTAGATTGCAAGAGAAATTGATCTGAAGTCCTTGCTTTGTGAGCCCTGGCACCGTCCTGCTGCCATGACCATGTTTGGTCATCCATTGCATTTTGTATATGTTGGATTTCAGCAATTGCATTTCGTATATTGCTGAACATTTGTAGGCACATCTCACAATAAACTTGTTGGTTTTTTGTTGTTTTAACACTTTCTTTAATATATTTTTGCTTTTCTAGCAACTACCCTGTAGTTTGCTCAAGCCGTGTTTGGCCTTACTATTTTTAGACTTGGTTATTACTTTCTATAATATTAAATAGGAATTGTGAAGAATCATCAATTATGTCACACAAATGGAACAGATTCGTTCTCCTTTCTATGCTCCTGGTTTTTCAAAGTTTATTTTTCCAGAAAGAAATTTGGTGTTGAAAAATCGAAAGCATTGCACTATTGCAATCAAATAAGAATACAAAATGAAGATTTAAACAACAAAGTCTTGTCAAAAATATAGAACAATGGTATTTGCAATACATTATTTCGTGTTATCAAATTCCTAAACTCAATAGTTGTTTTGAAAGTCTTTATCTTGCTTCAACTAGCTATCAAAAGTATTAATCACAATAAGTTGTAAGTTGCTTTAGGAGCAGAGAAATAACATAAATGGGTTAAAAATTTAGGTCCAGGTATTTATGGAAAATAATATGTTACATTGGGGTGCAATAGTTTCATCTCAATATGTAACTATATGGCAACTTATGTTTCAATAACTGTAAAAGATATGAAAACCAAAGTTAGAGATGTATATTTTCAATTGCTGTACGGTCTGTCGTTTGCGAGTTTGTCCCTTCATCAGCAGCAAAGAGAGGGTATACTGGTTGGCTGAAAGACAGAGTCTTAAAGCCTGCTTGAAAATTAACACTTGTTGTAAGTTTCGTAACCAGCGAGAGTGCTCGACCTTTACATACATATATATATATCAATTTTTTTTTTGGAAAACTAGTGATTTTAAGTTTACCCAGCAAAAATTTGAACTCATAAATCAAAGAAATAAACGTTTTATTAAACTTTTCACAAATGGTTGATATGCAAGCCCTCGGTTACGCAATACACATCGAAACGGTATTCCATTTCTTGCCAAACTCAAACGAGCCTATCAGGATTGATGGTTTTCATGGCTTCAGTTATTCGAGTCTTCAGATCATCCACTGATGTTGGAAGTGGAGGAATGTAGACCAAGCCTTTTACATAGCTCCAGAAAAAAAAGTCACACAGCGTTAGGTCTGGAGATCTAGGGGGAGCACGCAATCATTGTTTCCTGCACGTCTAATCCATTTGTGTGCAGAGTAGCGTTCAGATACTGTCTTACATTGAGACTCCAATGAGGTGGTGCCCCATTCTATTCGAAAATGAAGTCTGCTTGCTCTCAAACAAAAGTTCCATCAACCAATTTTGCAGCATAGCAAAGTACGCTTCACTGTTGACTGTTGTTCTTTCAAAAAAAAGCACAAACACGAATACTTCGATATGGCGCAAACACGTTAACCTTAAAAGAATCTCGCAAGTGCTCCAGTATTGCATGAGAATGTTCAGTTCCCCATACGCGTTTGTGTGTTTGTTGACTTTGCCAGTTATGTGGAAGGTTGCTTCGTCACCAAACGCAATAACGTCATCAAATCTGTTTTCTCCCAACACCACCTGCATGTGGGTACAAAAGTCCTTGGAAGCTGATTTGTCAGTGTCGTTCAAAAGCTGGAGTAAATGCAGTTTATAAGATATCATATGTAGGAGTTTTCTTACCACTCGCTAAACGGCTGTTGAAGGCATCTGAAGTTCACGACTAGATCATTTGATTGACTTTCTTGTGCTCCACTTGAAGATATTTCAAACTTTTTTCATCATTTCAGTTGATGTCGATGAGGCAATTCTTTTTCGAGAGTACAAAGATCTCTCCTTAAATTTTGCGTGCCATTTCTGTATGATACATCGATCTAATGGCTGCTTCGAAAATCCTCTCCGAAATTTAGTTTGAACACGTGTTCACAAATTGTTTTTCAAATTCCAAAACACCAAATCCTTTCTCCTTTCTAGTAAAAGACATTTTAAGCAAATGAAGGGCATATCGGTTGAAATGGTATTTTACGCAGAAAGCCTAAACCTTGATTGTGACGTAACAATGGTCTGGCAAAACCATCGCAGCAACAAAATTGGAGAATTTTCCATTTCCAACGAAAGTGATTTTATCCTGCTACTTTAGCCAGTTACTTAGATATGAGATTTTCTTAAGTGACATATTGAGATGAAACACCCTGTATGGTGTTACATAAGTATAATAAAATACGAGTGGGTTAGATAACTTCATAAAGGACCAAACAGTTCATTACAATTTCAAGATGTATCATTAAGTTCCAACGAATATTCATTGGAAAGCAATTTGGTAATGAGGATACTAGGACATTATCTAGCGGCAGTGATGGAATACAGTTGTGCAACTCACAGGCTGAAATTTTCGTGGTCATCCCAGAAACTTTGCAAGATTTTGATGTACTACGTATTGCTTTAGAAAGTTGTAAAATGATATTAGCATCGATATCTCGCAACCCTTATTGCGATAGAATCACACAATCAAGAGCAATGTGAAATAAGAAACAAATACTTCAGCAAAGTAAACAATATCATATACAGTAGGTTCCAGAACAAAATGAGGAAAAAAATCTATTCAACCTCGAAAAACAATACGCAGTCATGTTGAATGGTGTTTTTTTCTAGGATTTAGTCACCAAAAACACGTATTTTTGTACACTCAACTCAGTATTAGAAAATACCATAACAGGAAATGGAGAAATGCAATGCAATATGTTAACTATTCAGCTTAGACTTTTCATGGGCGTTATAGTATTTAATTTTAGTGTTTATAATCCTCAGAATATGTTGGATAAATTTTTCGTTATCTCAATCATATTGATTAAAAACAGTAAAGCCTTATTTAAAATAGCAAAATTTTTAAATGTTTCGGACTTAGCTATGTCCATCATCAGCAAAAAGTAAAATCTAAAACAGTAAAAAATGTAAAGAACAAGTCTCGAATGAAAGTAGCCACATTTCAGTACAAGTTGTAACATAGCTCTGCAATTGAGTAAAACCTGCTGATGTAAACAAGCTGTTGTTCCACTGCTAAACACACTAAGTATTCCTGTGATCCTAGCGCTGTGCACTGAATGAGAAAAAAGGAAAAAAAACAATCACGTGTTGGACAGATACAAAGTTGTCGATGATTGATCAACGTTTATGTCCGGTTTCAGTTTGTCGATGCTTAAAGTTTCTAAAATGAGAGCTTAGTTCGGTTTCTGGCAGTTCCAAGTAGTTTAGGTTTTCCAAAGTCAATTTTATGGTCGGAATTTTCATAGAGGTGGTTGGTAACGTCTGTGTTTTTACATTTTTTAAGCCGAGGGTGTGTTCGTTCAGTCGTGTAAGCAAATCAATCATATTCGTTTTTGAAATTTAAGAGCATTTTTCTTTTGATTATTTCTCTAAGAGTAGTTTTTTCTTTTGATTATTTCTCTTTAGCAGTAACTATTCCAATCAAGGCTTCAATACGCATGTCTTGGTTTGGAACAAAGCGGTTATATACTATGGTATCATTAGACAGTTCGAGGTTATAGCAGCATTTTTCAAACCATGGGTTGCGACCCAAATGTGGGTCGCCAAGGCTTTGTGAATGGGTCGCTGACACAAGTTGAGCCCTTAGTGCTTTGGTTATCTTTAAGTCATAGTTGGGCATTGGTTTTCTAATTTTTGTGTTATGTTTTTTTTTTTCGAAAAATAGTAATTGCTTACGCCTGAAATCTAGGAAAAAAGTGTCCACACGGAACTTTCACTACCCAAGTTTTGATGTGAAGTTGCAAACGAATATCCAATATTGTATGAAGAAGCCTTAAAAATTATAATTCCTTTTCCAAGTTCATATTTATGTGAGATGGGATTTTCTGTTCTGGCATTTATGAAAGACAAATATAGAAACCTCTGGATGCATCCAATGCGTTTAACGTTGAGTGATGTTCAGCCGCGATTTCAAAAAGTTGTCGAAGCGAACTGACGATAAATGTTATGTAGTAAAAGTTCTGGTTTTAGTGCTCAGTTTTTTTTTGTGTGTGTTTTGTAATTATTTAGTTGGGGCGCAGTTGTTTTTGCAGCTTGGGTTTTTAAACGAAATTGGGTGGCAGAAGATTATGGTTGAGAAACTTTGGGTTATAGTTATTGCTAGGTTAAGTTTATATTGACCTAAAAATTCAAAGAAATTGTCTTTATTGACCCAACAAAATTTGGATTAAGTAAAAATTATTTCTTGAGACTTTTTCAAGATTTTATAGGTAAACAAACATTCAATAAACGAAAGCACACAAATTCCGAACAAGATTTGCAAAGCAAGTATATGTGCTATTGCAAAATAAGTCTTTAAGCATTGCGATAAACGGTAGCACTGCTAGCTAATCACCAGTTGGATGAAGTAAAGTGCAAAATCATGATAGTAATGTTGTACTTTAATTTTGGGAAGCTGAATAGCTACACCAGGCGTTTGAACTCACTTTTGGTTGAATTACCAAAACACCAGATCCTTCATTACGTCATGGAACAAATTATGGATGTGGAGAGGGTATTCACTATTAAGTAGTCTATGTAATTTTGTTATTTACCGATAATTTCTCTCAAATCTCGTTCCATTAGGCTCTTGCCCCAAATTATCTTTTTTTATAAAATGCACATGAATTAGGTTAATACTTGTAAGTTTTTTCGAATTAAAGGATTTAATGATATTACTGGCTTGTAATAAAAATAGTAAAATTTTGCAATTACCTTAGCCCAGTCTACATAGCTTATATTTATGCAGCCAGTTTAATCATGTTTTTACAGGCTGAGCTATTTTCTTATGCCACGTTTTAAATAAAATTAAGTTGTTCTTGCAAAATCTCCAAACACTGAGGGCTCCCCCCAAACATCCTCCAATTGCAGATTTCTAGCTACGTGCCTGGCTGTTACTACTTAAGAGTGATAAACTGAAAAATAAGTGATATTTACAAAAATTGGCTTTATTGCCGTACAAAAAGAATATTGACCTTACGGTAAAAAATTGACTTTTCATTGATCAATCAAATTAAGAATATGAAACTGACTCTTTCTATCCAGAGTTCTTGCAAAAATTACATCATTCCAATTCTTTACTTAAAAATTGACTTTATTGAAAAAACTTGTTCTGCGTATTTCTTGTAGTAAGCAGTTCTGCTAATTCAATTCAAAGTTTCAATATAGGCTTACATTCAGTCATCGAATTGGTTATCGAATCATTTGGATATTTGCAGATTTTGCATATGTTGGTTGTTTTGTTGTCAAAACGATTTTTCTTTACATTTCTTTCAAATTGACCCAATTTAAAGGCTTTATGGGCAATCTTATTAAAGAGTTTGATATCAAAAAGAAGTTTTACCGATTTTTTACGAAGTTTTATTTCATTAAAACTAATTTTTTCTCAAATTTATTTGTAATATCCACCTTTTTTTTTTCTGTGATCTTGAGTAAATTATAAATTAGCCTATGAGTCAAATCAGACCATTTGTTATCGATACAATGCAACTTTTTCAATATATCAGTTTATGTTTTATTAGGGTTTAAGGCTTGTAATTGTTCATTTGAGAAAAGGGATTTGTTTATAGATTTCACATCATAGAATACATTATAGGCCGCACATTTTTTGAAATTTATGTCAGTTTTCACTCTTAACCAAAGTTTGTGCTCTTCAATGCGACATGTTTCCAATTTACTTTTAGTATCAAATAAGTTTATGCTTCCTTAATCTCAATCTGCAATTAGCTTTTTTCTTGTAGTTGTTCTATGGAGTTGGGATACAATAGGTAGGAGTAAATTAAACAGTTAAGTTTTTGGATTATTTAGTTGGAGGGTATATTATATTTTTGCTTTATTTGCTATTTAGGATATCACCAAAGAATTTGTAATTTGAGTCCTATCAATTATCTGTTTGGGAAGGATATATATTCTTGCTTTACGTTCTATTTGGGATATTACCAAAGAATGTATAATTTGAGTTCTTTGAAATATCGTTATGTTGTTCAACTACAGAATGGATTTTCCAGATTGCCTTATGCCAGTTACTATCTGGATTTGGGACATTTTTACTGAAATTTATACCTAACAATTTGACTGAATCTGTAATTTTAAAATATCAATGTTTTTGATTTATCAGTTGTTTTAAAATAGGATCATTGATGTAAATTTATGTCTTATTGTGATTAAGTTTTTGCCGCGGTACACACTCATGTAATACAAGTTCTTTAAGAATTAGCTTTGAAGAATTTAGGTCTTTGAAAAAATGGTTGTATCATCTGCATACTGTGCTATTGTTGATTTTGTTTCCTGGAATTTAAATTTCGTAATTTGTTTTTCTGCATTATATGTCTTGTTTAAGATTCAGAGGCAACAATAAAAAGCAACATAGTTAGTGGCATTTCGGTCCAATATTGCATTTAATCTTAATCGGTTTAGTAAAGGCGCCTGCATAAATTTCTATTTTTGAGTTAATATTTCAACACATCATTTTTAACCACCTGATTGTAATGGGACCATAGCCCAATTCTTTAAAAGTCTTGAAAATTACGGAGTGAGACGTTTGATCAAAAGCTTTTTCAAAACTGTTTAACACTAATGTTTATCACTATTGCTCACAATATTGCGTGTCCTTTTTTCTTGTAAATTGGTTTCACAATAGCATTTTTCATCGAAGTGGTAAGGCTGTTTTTGAAATAACAATCATTTAGAATTTCAACAAGATCATCTTTCAATAAGTATGCAAAGGTTTTATGAAATTCAGCAGTTAATCCATCAGAGCCTGGGGATGAGTCTTTATTTAACCAAGTTATTGCTAATTCAATTTCTTTTTCAGTTATTAATTGCTCAATATCATTGGATTCATTTTTTCCTAGAGCTGAAGTGGAAAGAGTTTTAGCATAACTTTTTCTTGCAGAAAAGAATTAATTTAGGAATTTAATTTCAATTTTTGCATGAATTCCCGTTTCCTCGTTTCTCATTTTATGCATTTCTTCTGATTGGAACGATCGACACTCGCGTTACATGTTCTTTTGTTTTGCCTGGCTATTTTTAAACTAACGACAGCAAAGTTTCAGACTTTTGCTTATCTAGCTACATGAAATTTTGATCGCAGTTTGAGGTTAATGAGTTGTATGTTTGTACCAAATTTTGGGGCAATTAGTCACGTAACTTTGGTTTTAGGACCCGAAAACCGCTTCGAAACTTAGGCGTCAAAAGCAGTCTGATTTAAAAAGAGCTTAAGTACGGCAAAAAATATTTTACAGGGTTATGTTTTTAAGATACCCTTTCATCCCTACCAACCCACTTTTGGCCGCGGTGAGTTTTTTTTTCTTTTTTCGTTTTTTTTTCTTTCTGAATCTTGTATGCTCTTCTTCTAAACCACAAAACATCGAAATCTAGTTTTTGTATAACGTTGTTGAGCTGCAAACGCAATTTTGCTCCCGAAATTTTCGAAAGTCTATCTCCTGGTAACACCCCAAAACAGGGACCCCAAAAATCAATTTTTTGAATGGGTCGACCTTGGGTGCAAGTTTTTTGATATAAGCTGATAATTAACAGGCAAATATTTTGACGTAGTTTAGGCGCACTACTCCCCAAGAACCCCCGAAGAATCACATTTTTGAATGGCTTAACTTAGGGAGCCTTTTTTTGATATCATTAGATACATAGGTGGGCAAAAGTCCGTTAATCCGTTAATAACGAAGCTAACTTTTTCATCAACTCGTTAATCCGTTAAAAAGTTTTTTCATGTTAACGGACTAAATTAACTTCCGTTAAGTTCTGTTAACTTCCGTTAAGGTTATTATCGTTAATATCTTGCACCATGCATTCATGGTACCTCCTGTACAAACCAGTTTGCACTGGTAACACTTGTTGCGTATTAGCACCAGTTTTGTAGAAGAGAGCGAAGAAAGGAACTCTTTTTTGCGGCAAATAATAAGCTGCAGCCTCCTAGGTCCATCAATTATTGCTGATCACAATTTCCAAAGATTTTCCAATCGCAGCTTCATTAGTGCATTTGAACTTATTTTTATCTTGAAATTAGATTAGACTGTAAAATGTAACTTCCACAACACAAAAAGACCACCACAGCAATAAATATTTCCTTACAATCAGCTCAACAGCATCAGTACGTGTTCTAGAAGCGAGTGAATAAAAAGATATGTAAATTACACGCAAAATGTTAACGAATAACGGACTTTATTAATTTCTGTTAATAAAGCTGAAAATAACGGATTAACGTTAACGGAGGTGTGAAGTTTGTTAACGGACTAGTGGTTAACAAAGCTAACGTTTTGCATTAACTTGCCCACCTATGATTAGATACTTAACATAGAAAAATTTTGATATGGTTCGGGGATACCACCCCCTCGTGGACCTCCAACTGGACTCCCCCAAAATCAATTTTTTGAAGGGTTAACTAATGTGGGTGACAGTTTTTTTTGGTATCAGTAGCTATTTAAGATATTTAATATTTTGACATAGTTTTGGAGGGTACTACCCCCCTCCCCCAACGATCCCCTCAATGGATTCCCCTAAGATCACTTTTTTAGTTAGGACGCTTTTTTTATGTATGAGTTAACATGTCAGAGTCAAATATTTTGACCTCAAATTAGGGTACCACCCCCAGGAAACCCCTCCCCAAATGGATTCCCCAAAAATCACTTTTTCACACGGTTTAAGCTAAGGTGCTAGTTATTTTAAATATCGGTTAACATTTAAGAGACAAATATTTTTGACATAATATTGGACTATCACCTCCCAGGAAACTCCTCTACAAATGAATCCCCAAAAATCAATTTTTTGAATGGTTTAAGCTAGGGTGCTAGTTTTTTTGATATCAGTAGATGTTGAAGAAAGAAATAGTTTGGCATAGGTTATGGGTGCTCTCTCGCCGGAAACCTCCCAAGTCGGACCCTCCAAAGTCAATTTTTTGAACGGCTTAAACTAGGGCATTTGTTTTTTGTTTTTTTTTGAAATCTGTCGAAATTAGCGTCGGTTGTTTAAAGGGGTTGCTCCTCAGCAAGCCCCCATCTAGTTTGCATTTTAGATTTGTTTTTTGCTCTCACTGTGAGTCAGATAATGAACTGAGTTGGGACGGACCTTTCGACTAGTTACCTGGGATAGACCAGTTACCTCTAGACTAGTAGCCTGGAATAGAGCCAAATTGGGATGCTTGGTTTACACAATTGTCTCATCTTAAGAGTATCAGTACGAGACGTAACCTTGTGACTCACGAAAAAGGTCACCTTCACCTTGTTTGGTGCGAATTAAACACTTTTGTTGATTTTTTGACTGTGGGCTATGGATCATGCTCTTATTTACAATGTGCTTATAGTGATGGCTCTATCGATGTTAGTTTTGCTATGAGAAAATCAAGAGTCACACCCCTCAAGCCTATGAGCATGCCCGGGCTATAACTTGTCGCTGCAGTGCTTGGTGCAAAATTGGGCACGAAAATTTGTTAAAAACTTGGTTTGCATGTAAATCGTGTCTACTATTGAGTAGATGCTGTGGTTGTATTGTGTTATGTCCATAATGTGTCGACTCGCTGTGAGATATTTGTTGCTAATCGATTAAATGTATCGGTTAAATATAAATCTCGTGGGATGCAACCCTGCCAGGCTAGTGATGCTGACCTACGGTTAAAAGTGCCTAAGTTCTTAATGCTCAGTGTTTCTGAGTGACCCAAACAACTGGATTTTGTTGGTGTAGTAATGAAAAATTTATCGTGGTGTGATATTGTTTGTGCGCCAAGTTGTTGTTTTAACGTGTGCTTAAATTCTGCAAATCCTTTGTATCAGCTGTTCACGCAAAAAACTGCTTACAACTACTGCAAGGATTTTATGTTTTAGACTTGATAGGAGAGTGAAATATTTGAACACTTAACTGACCTTTCGATCTGAACTACTGCGAGCCGAAGAGTCGAAGACTGATGCCGCTAGACATGCAGTCCTTAAGACCGTTTAAGATCAGGTTTTTGGAGGAGCAGAAGACTTTCTGCTTTTACACACGAAAATATGCAACACCATACAAAGAATAACGCAAGAAGATGCCATTCGAGTTGCTGTGTTGAAAGACCTTCGCGATCTTACTCGGACCATGCTGTTGAATGATTTATAGCATGTCAGTGGAAGGTTGCAGAATTCATCTCTTTCGATATCTGCAAAACATCCAGTGGTATTGCCTCATGACCACCCAGTCACCAATTTGTTAATTGTATATCATCATAAAAATGAAGGAATCTTTGGCATTAATCATGTGGTAGCTGATATGAACACAGAGTTTTGGATAGTTAAAGTGCACTCTGCGGTCAAAAAGGTGTTAAACTCTGGCGCTAAGCGACAGTTTTAGAAAGCGAAAGCGGGAAAGCAGCAGAAGGATGACCTACCTTTTCAAAGAGTGAACAAAACAGTGCCGTTTACATCGATTGGGACAGATCTTGTAGGACCTGTCAACGTGAGAGTTGGATATAGCAATGTGAAACGTTGAATATGTACTTTCAAACCAGCTGCAAGAGCTGTCCATTTTGAAGTATTATGGTCGTTGGATGTCCCATTCTTTTATGCAAGGATTCACTTGATTTCGTAGCAAAAAAAATGTGTTTCCGAAAGAAGTCGACTCGGAAAATGGCGGGAATATGACTGCAGCTCTAAAGGAACTTGACAAGGTTTACGAAGCTGTAATTGGCGATCGTCGAAATTCGGGAACACAATACGATGGCACTTCAACCCTCCCTGAGTCTCCCATCATGGTGGGTTTCATGAAATATTTTTACGATTGTTTAGAAGAATATTTTCTTCTATTGTCAAGGACTTGACTCGGGATGAATTTGACTTGTTAACATAGGTTGCTAAAATAGAGCGTATATTGAACAACGGTCGTATTACAGCGCTAGCTTCGACTCCAGATGACCTTAACGTGCTGACCCTGAGTTCAATTCTGACTGGAAGTTTGTGTGAAGACGCAGCAACCGACTGAAGGGCAAGGCCTATCGGCGCTTCTGGAAGAACCCACAATTTCTGGCTGACCTCTTCTGGCAGAAATGGTTTGGGATGTCGCGAAATTTGAAATCTTGTGGCTTAGTTCTCATTCTGAATAAACAAACATTGGAGAGGACAGTGGCCTAAAGCTATTTTTATCGAAGTGTTTCCCGATCAGAATGGACTGGTGCGCAGCGCAAAGCTGCGAGCAGCTGATTCCTCTAAAGTTGTTAGGGACGTTGGATAAATCTGTTTACTTGGTGGTAACTAATGTAAGATAAGTGTTGTTTGTGTTACTGCGATTTTAGTGTTTATCTTTGTAATTGCTTTGTGTTTTATCTGTATAAGCCAGAAATGGAAACCGGAAAAAGAAAGACATAGCTCTTATTTTTTTATATCTAACTAGCCAGCTTGTTCTGAAGTAGCAGCATTTCTGCAAACTGCTGGGGCACATTATGTATCGAATATTTTCTTACCAATGTCATAACAGTTTAGTGTTTGCTGCTCGACAAATTGCAAATAATTCAGTCACCAATAACTAAAAAATTTTAACGTCTTTGCTTGAATTTACGCATAACATCATCTGAAAGAGCATCTAATAATTTAGTTTGTTCCCTCCAGTTCTTTTTATACTTATTTTGTGGACGTTGTGCGCTGTTCGAAACAAGCCTTTCAAACCGAAATTTAACCAACATAGGTCTTAAAATTGAGTTATTTCTGCAAAAAACGCAAAAAAATTTTTGCGTTTTTTGTCTGAGACTCCGTCCGAAATCACAATTTTAAGACCTCAACCATGGCCCCGCCTCTCTTTTTGAAAATTTTTCATTAGATACATTAAACAGTGAACAAAAACTTTCTTTAAAAAAAACGATTTACCGAGCCAGTCAGAAACCGGTCAACCTGTTGGTCGACCGGCCGGTCAACCGGCGTAGATTTTGAAATTTACCCGTCGGTCTAGAAAATCCTGACTGGTTCCATCTCTGGTATGGGCTGCTGTTATTTAAACTGAGTAAGCTTTAATGAATGTTTTAATTACAGTCATATATGAATTGTTATGCAACACTGCAGCGACGTAGATCCCATTATCCTTAAGTCCAGTTCACTACTGTATTGTGAAATACTGGATTAATTGTATTGCAGAACTTTGCTCTGTACTGCCGTTGTTTGAGTAAACTGATAGTGTTTAAATGATTGTTATTTCACGTTCATGCCTGCTTTGAAAATATCACCGTAAATGCGTCCAACTAGTCTTGAACTTCATTGATGAATTTTCTAATTTACTGCTCATAGTCACGTAGTTTAATTCTGAGTCGTCGTAACTTTAATGCTATAATAGCTTAAGATTTGTTCAATAGTGTTGTGCTGATAGGCAGTCTTTACTATCGCCTAAACGTAGACCGGACCTAGTCGAAAACTAGAGTTTTGAGAAAAAGGCGTTTAAAGTCAGATCTATGTTGCAATTCCTCATAGCACCGTAAAATAAATTTTAACTTTCGACTTTTGTTTGAAAAAATGTGTACTTACTTAGCTACTTTGTGACATATTTTCGGTCACGTGACGCATTTGCTTGTTTGTTTTTTTGCGTTCAAATATTTGGTCCACTACACGTTTTGTTGAATTTTGAAACTATGTGGACCAAGTTTTGTTTGACATGGTAAAATTTTGCAAATGTGCTGAAGGGTAAACCGGACCAAGCTCAAAAATTTAACAAAAAAAATAACAGTTTTGTTTTCGCAGTTTATTGCAAATTAATCGAAACATAATACTGAAGCTTAACAGCAAACATACTAATAATGCATACACCTCAAGCATATTTGAGCAACTTTGTGGTTAAAATTCCCAATCAAAAGCGCAGGTACCTGGTACAGTAAGCTAAAATAAACTTTATTATGTATATTTTTCATAGTTATTATTCATATTTTCAACATTGTTACAGTATTGTATGCAAATATTTTCCACATGTTTATTGCAATCATATTAATTTAATCATTCTATCATTGACATCATTAAATTCATATTATATTATGAGATATGTAATCCAGCACTATCGCGTATTGCATTTTTGTAGAGTTCCCATGCAAATTTGATGGTTTTCCTTTGTGGAAGTTTTGCCTTGCGCTTTTAAATTGCGCTTTGTTCACCTCCGTGTACTCATCTATATCAGGATGCACATCTTCGTACTTCTTATCATACTGCAAATTCTTAAACAATCCGTGATCTGCCTGTGGGATAAAAGGTAGAAATTTCTTTTAGCTGATAGATACCCCACTCGGGTACATCGAGGAGCAAGAATCTAGACTGACACTATTTCCCCTGCAGATCCTGCCCGATTGGATCGAAACTTTGTGATTTTGATCTTTTGTAAAAGGATTTTGGAAAGAATAACCAATAAATCCCCCACATAAAAGTAAGTTCATGAATATTCAGCATTTTAAGAGGAGTGCCATCAATCTGCATGTTTTGATCGCAAACTGAAGTCACTTGTTAGTTGAGTAACTCCACAGTAAAGGGCCTTTGTTTTCTTGGTTGTTCTGATGTAGTGATCAGTACTAGTTATGGAAATTGCATTTTTCTTTCGTTTCTCAATATGGCTGAAATCATTATCGTTTGGGAGATAAGAGTGCCCACTGAAAAGAAATTCATGTCAGATAATTGTGGCGCCAATCAAATTGCTGTTTACCAAAGGTAACAGCAAAGCAATTATAATAGAATTCCGGTTTTGCCCACCACAATTGTCAGACCGCAAAACAATTTCTTCCCAATTCTTGCAGAGTTCCAAAATGAAATTAAGCAAACCTCGTTTGTACCTTCTACCCAAACATTCATGTATCCTTGTTTTTTTGCCACATAATTTGTTCCGAAATTATACATCGATAATTAAGTAAATGACTCGGTTTGCATGCAGGTGTGGCAGCGGCAATGTTTTATGCATGTCAAAGGTAATGGTGTGTGGCATTTGCGAATCTTCTTTTAATATTGACCTAGCTCGGCGGGCTTCTTTGTGATATTTCTCTATATCAAATGTGTTGCCTAACATGGACAGTTTGTCACATATCGAACAGCAATCCGTTGAAGGCTTGTGCGCTTTAGGTTGAAATTTTTCTGCCAGTAATTTGGAAATAATTTGTACGTTGGGATACTTGAGATTCCGGATTTTTCGCATTCTTCTTTCCATAAGTCATAAAATATTCAAATTTGTTACTCCAGGGGAAACAAATCTTTCGATTGAAGTTAACTTTGTAGTTTGGAATTTTGTCAATCAATTGATTCAAGCTGTCGATTAACTTGGTGCTGACAGTGGGATGGTGGTTTTGATACCCTCGTTGCTCTTTAAGAGTCATGCTAAACTGTTGTTTTTTGGCCTGCAGCCGATTAATGCTCCCAGAGCTAACACCTCAAGTCTTCAAAAACAATGGTTTGTATAATTTCAAATAAAAACTCTTGCTGAACGCTTTAGGTCGAGATTTCGTGTTTTATTTTGGATCTTGTTTCTGTGCACTTTTCTTGGAATCACTTTTATAAAGTGAAGCAAATTATAGTTCTGGGCGTCATTGGTTTTCTCATTTCCAGAATTGGTCGTATAATTGCTTTTTATCTTCCGAGCTCACTTTTGAGCAATTGTTGTAACGGTGCAAGCGCTTAAAATCTGAAATATCAAGATTGTGTCAACCAACAACTGCATTTGCGTTGTATTACGCAAGATCCTCACATGCTCACACCTACTCTGACTGTGGACAACCTATTGTTTTCATTGTAACTTGCATGTATCTTTCCATATTTTGCTGCACCTCTTTCAGTCTAATTGTTATTTAATATCTATCCAACAACTTACCTTCAAACTGTTTTCTCAGCATCTTTTTAATACCATCTTTTGTTTTGTCTTATAAGGCTGCCCCGAATTTCTTAGCCTTTTTTCGTCTCGTCAAATGTCTTGCCTTGCGATTTTCTTTTTCCCACTATTAAGCATAAATCGTTAATGTTTTACTCAAAATGTGTAACAACAAAAAAGTCGATACCTTTCCTCAATAACTTCTCCACAACGCAGAAATGCACCAGGTAGAAACTCTTCTGGTCTGTCTACGTTCTTAACTGTTGTCACTAAAATTTTCGTTTGCTTATTACGAACTGCTTGACCATGATATAGTTCAGCGGGTGCCATGAAACATTCACCTACAAGTGCATATTAAAAGTTAAAATTGCACTTTTGCTATGGAGATGATTATCGGCAAAAGATCAAATTAACTACCTCAAATATTTCAGCAATATTGAATTTTTTTGGTGTTACAGGTTACATTGCATGTTTAACGGTTTCAACAATTCATCGTTTCTTATCTCAAATAATAAGCTTACTCAACTCACCGATACAAACATCTTTATCATCATAAACAGCATACTTCGTTGCATTTGATGATATTTCTGGTGCTTGCACCATTTCCTCGCTATTCGTAGTAATCTCTCTGTCTTTTGAAACATTATGAAAATCCTCATCAGGAAGTAATTCATCCGAAGAGTTAGGTAAGACTGCACGATCGACTATTTTGGGGGCACTTTTATCGAAACAGATAAGCGTGCATCATTAACATGATCAAAAAATTTTGGGGCATTTTTACCAGAACAGTTAAATAAACGTGCATCATCAGCACAATCGACGAATTCGGGGGCATTTTCACCAGAATAGTTAGATAAACGTGCATCATCAGCACGATCGCCAAACTCAGGAGCATTTTCACCAAAACAGTGGGATAAACGTGCATCACCAGCACGATCGACAAATTCAGAGGCATTTTTTTTTAATCAGAACAGTTGGATAAACGAGAATCATCAGCTCGATCAACAAACTCGGGGGCATTTTCACCAGAACAGTGGGATAGACGCGCATCATCAGCATGATCGACAAATTCGCGGGCATTTTAAGCTGCAGTGCCGTTACTGACATCAAGAATATTAGAATCCAATTTCAAAGTTTCCTTTGTATGATGTACTCTTGTGATGGAAACCCATTCATCATATCTTTTGTTGTAATTGATGTTGTGCACTTTGATTTAATTCTTGGTTTAATTTTTTTTAGAATCCGAGCTTTGTAGGAATTTGTTTTCGTTTTATCCCACACATTAACTAGTTCTTTTTGTGATAAAACAGCAATTGTCAATGGTTCATTGTCCAAATCTTCCAACTCTGTTTGTAAATACGAGACTCGTATAGACTGTGTAGCAACACATCAACATCGATACCAACACAAAGATTAGTTATTAATTTTATTCTACAGGATGTTTAAAAAATAACAACCTACCGTAATTCAAATTTGGTAGTTGGTAATTTAATCATAGATCACTGCTGAATGACAATTATTTATATTTATCATGGGATTTACTTTCAAAAATTTCCTGCATGTACATTGCACTAAAAGCTGATTTGCCTAGCTTGCTTATGATGCTCAGTCACGTAACTGCTCCAATCAACTGCCACATCATCGAGCATATCCACAAATGAAACGCATAGCGGAATCAATGGAGTTATAAAGAAATTCAGTCTACAGCTCTTAGGTTGTACATTGTACAATCGAGTCGGTCGACCAGGGTTTGCTGAACGCGCCCAACGTCATCATACATTGCACTGAAAGCTAATATGCCTAACTTAACTAATTATGCTCAGTCACATAAAGCATGTATTAGTGAACTGACACGTCATCAAGCATATCCACAAATGAAACGCAAAGCCGAATCACTAGAGTCATAAAGAAATCCAGTTAACACATTTTACGGGCGACCATGGCTTGCTGGACGCGTGGTCGAGTCCTCTACAAAAACCAAATCAACAGCCTCAAAATCAACCAGCAAATCACATCAGCTTGCATAGGTTGCACAATCGAGCCACAAAGCCAGTTGGTAACCAAAAATTAACAGCCCTTAAATACCCTGTGAGTTCTCCGGCCATTTTTGCCATGGTCACAGAGCTCCTCTTACCATCGTCATATAATGATATTGATAAGTTGAAAGAAGAACAGTTTCTGCAGTGTCTGTAGACAATAATTTACAGGTTCTCAATCATCGCCCTCTTGACTATCCTGCCTTTGAGCAGCCTCAACGCATTCTGGTTTTGGTTCTACACTTTCTGTCTTCGACTTATGGTCTAGACCTTAGGGTGTGGCGACTGTTACGTTTTCTGACATTTTCAGGCCCCCACAGGATGTGATCGAGAAATGTTTTGCAATTACCTAACAGTAATTTCCTATTATTCAAGAAGCAGGATTTTCATTCAATAATTCTGTTCTCACCAATTTTTATGCAAATGCTATCATAATTCACGACAAAAATATCTAGGTTGCTCTGTAGTTCAAAACAGGCAACACCTGGCTTTTTACTCAACTATGCTTCTCAATTATCCAATTAGAAAGTTAAGAGACCTTTGAAATATAAAAAAATTATTACATCATAACTACAAAACTGTTGAAAATTTGTTTTCATCGCTATTAACAAAAATCAGTCTCAACTTGGTTCGGTTTACATTCAATGTAGACAGAAGTGGATTTTGTGTAGTGGACCAAAAATTTGGCCCATTCTTCGGATAGATGCGGAGATAGGAGAATGAACCATTTTAACTTGTCCACTCCATCTCAATTTTTATGTTGATATTACCGACTCTATTTTAAACTGTTGAAAATTTGTTTTCATCGCTATTAACAAAAATCAGTCTCAACTTGGTTCAGTTTACATTCAATGTAGACAGAAGTGGATTTTGTGTAGTGGACCAAAAATTTGGCCCATTCTTCGGATAGATGCGGAGATAGGAGAATGAACCATTTTAACTTGTCCACTCCATCTCAATTTTTATGTTGATATTACCGACTCTATTTTTCTACAAAACATTTTTAAAGCAAAGATTTTTCAAAAAAACAATTTTTAACCAAGTTGACTTGGTCCACTTTACGTTTAGGCGTCTTACCTTGTGTAATACGAGTATGTGTAGATTAACGTTTATGCGTCGTTGTTCACTTAGGTCACTTAAAATCACTGTCGGGATGATACTATTGCATTGAACTTACAGGTTGTGTAAATTATTGTTTTTCTGTGTAAAGCTAACTAATCGTTGTCTTTGGGGCTGGGTGTGTAACAAACAATAATTTAAGTTTTTGTATTCTGTAGCGCACTACGCAAACCATTAATGTGTATAGCTGTTAATTTTGAAGCGATTTTGGAGTTGGCTGGCTGAGCTGCAGCGGGTTTATCTTTGGCGTGTATTAGACAGTGCTGGGCACTCCGCAAGTCCGCAAATTGCGGACCATTTGCAATTGCGGACCAAGGGTGGATGTATTTATAAAGTACGACACCCTCTTACCAATGGAACGATTATTTTCCATGGGTGCTGCTATTACAGCAAAACGAGCTAACTTAACGTCAAGAAATTTCCAACAACTTGTTTTTTGGAAAGAAAGCTTAGGCCTTTTGACGTGGTAAGGGTTGCCTAAGACGACTTTGATGACATACCCAGCACGTCTATTGAATAAATAGGCTGCAGGCCTACCAACATTTTCAATGTTAGCTTTATCTTTTTCTTTTGTTTTTAGTTTCGTTAATCATGTTTTTGGAATGCATACTTGAAACCAGTGGTTTTTAGCCTACTTTTGGAATGCATAGTTTTTAGTTTTGGAATACTTAGTCTTTAGTTTTTGGAATGCATACTTTAGACCTAACCATTTTGAGTTGCTAATGCTAAAACATGACCAAGCCTATTCTGTGTAATTGTGTATGAATTTAGAAGAAAGTATGTGCGTGATGATGAAGTAGAATACAGTATTACCAGGAAATTCATAACCACTTTGTACTTCCGATGAGTTTGTTTATTGATTTGACGTTTCGCCTCCCAAACCAAGAGGCTTCTTCAGAACAATTTTGGACAGTGCTGCCTTTGCAGTTAGTTACAAAAAGATAAAACGATGCAACGTTTTCGCGAATAAATAAAACGATGCAACAAGTCCGCTATTTTCATTACCAGGGAAGGCTTATTGTTATATTACCGTAATTTTGTTAGTATATCTCGTTGAGAACGCCAACTTGTTCTGAAAATACGCGACTTTAAGATAAGAAAGAATAACTAATCACTGGCATGAGGTCTGGGGGACAAAACCTCGTCCACTGAACAATTTGTGTATCGGAAATCGCCGCTAAGAATCCCAAATAACAAACTCTTGGATCACAAAAAACGTTGCATGAAGGGTTATTAAGAAAAAACAGCACGTGTGAAATTAAACATAACTAAAATTGTTCAAACATGGACTCTTTATTAGTAAACTAGAAACAGATGCGCAGAGAAAAGGGAAAGAGCATTGAAGGGAAAAAGGCTGCTCTCGCTGCGAAGTTTTTTTGCAGTTCGCTCGTATTTGACTGATTTGATTGGACATATTCTTATCGACCGTGTGAACGGAGAAGAAAAACGTCACGCTGATTGGACGAGTCAGCATATTCTAAGAAAATAAACTGTAAAGAAAAAAAGACAAAACTGTCAGTTTCCAGTCTACTAATGAAGAGTCTATGGTTCGAATGTCTGGAGTACTTGAAAATTTTTTACAAGCTTCCCCAAAAAATTGGGCGTTTTTAGAAAAAAATAATGGTATATTTTTCAGTTTCCACAATTGTGGAGCTCTTGAAGGGGGCACTGGGTAAATGTCTCCACTGCCTTCCTTTTTAATACGAACCTGCTGAGATCCTCAGGTTTTTTGTGATTAAATATCTTATGTTAAATTTAACAAAGTGTGTTATGACGACCAAAACCTTCGCGCTCAATCATTAGATGTGAGCAAGACAAAATGCACGAAATGTAAAGAAAAGATTGGCTTAAAATAGAGTTGGAAATTCTGCGAAAACTTAGGTTTTTCTATTTTAGCATTTAAGGTATTTCCTTTTTATATTGCTTTGAAAATTTAAATGTAATCTTCGTTAAAGTCATAAAAATTGCTATTTTTTTAGAAAAAATTCACTAAAATTATTTAACGGGGGCATAGGGATATTGCCCTCGCCCCAGAACCACGTATTATTTCAATGCCAAAAACTTTTGACTTTACAAATATACCCTTTACGGTACCTCAATTCATTTTAAAAACATAAATTTGCAGTATTTCTTGACAACATTTTTTGAAAAATTCCGTGAAAAGAAATGGTTTAACCGCAATATGGTTTACGTTTAGGAAATTACTAAAAACGTGGGGATCCATAATCAGCGGATGTGTGCATCGGGGCCCTAACTGATGAACTTATGGCCTTAAAATAAACCATTTTTACGTTTACAATTCAGCTACATTCAGCATTTCAACTGTAAAATACCCAATGGGGGGACAGTTAAGCAGCATGACCAAATGCATTGGCGATGCCATAGCAACTTGGTGTGAATTTTGCCCCAAAATCAGAAGAAAAACAACAAACAATCGCCTTCTGTTGCGATATTTTTTACTGCCAAAATCGACTTAATTGAAATGAAGACTAACAAAAAGGTTTCATTTGACGATTCTATTGTTTGTGGTTTTATTGTGCGATATATGTTCTTTTGCGCAAAATTTGCTGCCACATTTCAATGAAAACCAAACAAATTAGAAAAAAAAGGTATTTTCCGCTTACCCAGTAAGACTATGGGTAAGCAATTTTTATAATTTTTTGAGAAAACTAGCTGTTTTAATGCCATTGGATCACAATTCGCACGTGTAAAGAGTTATTTGAAAGAACTACATTTTTAACATTCGAAAGCCTATTGAAAAAATTTATTGTTCAATCTTGCTTTAACTTACAAGTTAAGTTAAAATCTTAGGGCGGTGAATCATCCCGCCAATTCCAGTGATTTACAATAGTTAAAATTGAACTACAATTTTTGATGTTTTTTGTTTTAATTTTGGGGCTGTGGTTGCAAAGATATTCAACAAATATAAAAAGATATCCCCCGAAAAAAAGTTTTTGAAAACTCTGAGTTTTGTTCTTCCCGCCAAAACCACAGTTTTCTAAACCATTAGACCTACTGTGGTTTTGGCAGGAAGAACATTACTCAGAGTTTCCAAAAAGTTTTTACGGGGGATATCTTTTTGCATTTGTTGAATATCTTTGCAACCGCAACCTCAAAATTAAAACAAAAAATATCAAAACTTTTAGTTCAATTTTAGCTATTATAAACCTCCGTAATTGGCTGGACAATTCACCGCCTTTAAAATCTTGCGTTTTGAACAAAGGTGGAGTCCTCGAAGACGTCCTTGGCCTCGAGGACACATTTTGAAGTCCTTGGCCTTGGCCTCGAAGCTTCAAGTCCTCGAAAATTGCCCTGTGCTCGGCTCGAGGACAACATTATTTTTTGAATCGTTAAAGTTTTGTTGAAAATTTTAAACTTTGAAATTTTAAGTTGGAAAATTTTTAAAATTTTTAAATTTTAAGTTGGAAAACGCCAGAAACCCCACAAAAAATTTACGAAGGCTTTTTTTTGTTTTCCTCAATTGGAGATCGCCTGCAAAAATTTTTTAAGACCTTTTTCACCTGAAAAAAATTTTGAAGACCTTTTTTTTTGAGAATATTTGCGCCAATGTCCTTGGCTTTGGCCTCGAGCATTCCTGTACTAGGCCTCAAAAGGGTCTGTCCTTGGCCTTGGCCCCGGATTTTTTTGTGTCCTTGGCCTTGGCCTCGAGCCTTGTGTCCTGGACTCAACCTCTGAAGCTTTGATTGGCGCCTTCTCTTTAAACATACGATTAATACAAGAGCCCAACGATGCTGGGCGTCCCAGGTATTAAACTGAGAAGAACAGATACTACGCTTTTTTTTGATATATATTATATTTTGAATGAATTAAATGGAAATTAAAATAATCACATAGAAAATTCAATGATTTTGTGGATGGCAAGTTACGTTGAGACATTTTTTCGAAAAATGTGTTAGAAAATGTTCAGTGTTTTTCAATGAAAAGGAACAAAGAGCCAGGTAAGACACAGCCAACAAGCGTAAGCCACAGAATATTGTTGAAGTCAGGTAAGACCAGACGTGTTGAATTTGTAATCAGAGTATCACGTTTAGTTAACAGGAAAGACACAGTCAACAGCAGTAAGTTATGGAATATTGCTCAAGCCAAATTTTGGGTAGGTGTTGTTATTGGTTATGAATCGCCAAAAAATGCAATGAAGAACACCCAGATGCGTTGTAGTTGTTATCAGCATATCACAATTATTTATCACCATAATTGTTTGAGTTATTTATCCAATAACATTTTGCCACATTGTGTTGGATTCCGATTCAGATGATTTTGCATTCATTGGTAGTTTTGTAGCAGATAAGAGTTTGATTTCGTTTTGTTTTGTTGTCATTGAATGAAAAAACCCTTTTATGGAGCAGAATCCATTAGAATTGCAATAGCAGTTGACCATCGCCAGGTACCGATATCAAAAATATGCACCCGCTTACATAAGATAGCATTTCTACCCAAATATAATTAGCACATGCAACGAAAAATAATAAAAACAATGTAAGCAATTTTGCGTTATTTTCAACCGAGAAATAGAAACAAAAAAAGATATTTCGACTTCTCGGCCCTACGAATGAGAAACCGTTTATTTTTGCTTAGGAGAAAAAACAGCCAAATTTTCAGCTGTAGCCTAAAAAAAAAACTCTCGGTGAAATTTCGATGATAGACTAATCTCTCCTCAGTAAAAATTTAGACTAGTAGTTATGAGCTGTACAGGCATTGATTTGAAGCACTGAAAGCTTTACAGTGGAATCGAGGTAAGACATAGAATGGTAGGATTAGAGCCAAAATCCAACTATCTGAGAACGAGAGTATTTTGTTCGAGTGTAGGTTCGCTAGAGTCAAAACTGGGTAGGTGCTATAATTGGAGAAGAAAGATTTAAGTATTTAGAAGATAATTAATTATTCCTTTGAGAGTAGTATTGAAAAGATCCAGGAAAACGTGTGAGTTTTGATTTTGTGTCACGTGTATGATAGAGCCACAATTGGACGTACGTGATCTCTTAAACCATTAGGGTGCGGTGAAAAAACAAAATTTTTGAATTTTAAAAAGTGGTGTTTATATATATCCCCAAATGTGGAGTAAAAGCCATTGGAACCAATTTTGGGATAGTGCACCCTCTAGTGGCCGTGCACATCTGCCGAACGCGACAAAAATAGCTATTTTGGCCATATCTCAAGAACCGGTTAAGCTAGAAACTTGGTTTTGGGCTTAAAAGATGCAGAGACACCACTTTCATATCCACTCTAAGAGAACTTTTCTTTCTAAACTACTTCCAAAAAAAGTTATAAGCAAAAAACATCTTTTTTCATGAAAAACATACATTTCCGCATATGGAATGAAAGCTTTCTTTGAAATTTTTGAAGGATTTTATGTTGTTGCTGATAACAAAACATATTTTAAATGAGATTAATTGATGACTTGAAAATGGCATTGCTAGCATGCATCTTTGGATGTGTTACATCATTCCTACACTGCAAAGAACTTACTACAGCTAACATAAATAAGTGAATAGGAGTGTAATACAAAGCACTGATCACAAATCTGCATTCAGATTGCAATTATGACCACTTTTAGAAAGAAATTTTTGTAAGTGCAACTATCCTAAAAAACCACAAACACAAAATTACCTTGGTCTTAAATATATCGTGCTCACCTATCAGCCAAGTAGAAAAGACATCATCACAAAACAAATCTGCCCACAGAAGATGTTTCAACGACCTAAGGTAAATTTGTGGTTGTGATATTTGGGAGAATTAAAATGCAGTGGTGACAATAGCAATAAAAAAATGTGAAAGAATTGACTGTGGAAAGTCAGATCTAATTGCAGCACTACCTCAAAAGTTTAAAGTGATTGGGTGTTAAATTTAAAGTAATGTGTAAATTAATTTTGTTTATCAGGTAAATATATTACAGTACTTTTAATTGATTGAAGTAGCATTTGACTATACAATTAAGGCTGAAAAGAACTATGCTAACGAGAAAAAGAGCCCATTCTGGTGCCACCATAAAAAAAATGCACGGTGGAGAAGTTTTTGAAGCTGCTACATTATTTCCACCGGGAGAATTGCCTACAAAAAAACAAGTAATTGAGAGAATGCTGAATTTTCCTGACTATCGAACTCTTGGTGCAGCAAGGAATGTCGCCCAAGAAGTGCATGAAAGATGGGTATGGTGTAATGTCTACCCACAGCATCACTACACCATTGCTACTAAAATACAAGAAACCATGGCAAATTTCAGTAAAATCACTCGATATCCCAGAAAGAACTCGGAGCCTTACAAGAAATTGGAATCATCTTTTTTGGAAGATGTCGAAAAACTTTTTGACGTTTACTGTAGTGATGAGCAGCAAAGAAGACAAATGGAGATGAGACACTGCCTAAGAATGGCTACAGAAGATTATGCATTTTATGAAGACCAAAAGACTGAACGCAAATGTCGATGTTTAGATGACGTTGTTCCAATGACACAATCAGAATTAAGGTTTAGTCGCGATGCCCAGCAACTTATGTCATCTGCATATGCTTCTGCTAGTTCTGAAGAACCATTTTCCTTGATTCCCGACAGCAATTCAGAGAGTTCTATTTCGGAGTCGTCACAGTTGTCTGAGGATTCAAGTTTTGCACCTCCACAAGATAGCCACCGAAATCAATTAACATTGCAAAATCGTCAGAGGTGGACCAATTTGGCAAGAATGTGTGAAAGATATCAGCTTTCTGATAGAGCTGGAGCAGCTATTGCCACCAGTACACTGCAAGATATGGGAATGATTACTGAAAATGACAAATCGCTTATAATTGACCCGAGTAAATTGAGAAGAGAAAGGGAGAGGTGCCGCGAAGAAATTCGTCAAAAAGAAAGTTTTAATTTCAAATTTGTGACTGGTTTATACTTTGATGGCAGAAAAGATGCAACTCAAACTATGAAAGAGGGACCAAATGGGAAAATGTACCGATCCATTGAGCTTGAAGAACATTATGTACTGGTAGGTGAACCTGGAACATACTATCTTACTCATTTATCTCCAGCTGATGGCAAAGGTCGTACACTAGCGCATGAAATATTTAAAGTTATATCTGAAACTGAGCTGTTCACAAAACTCACTGTCATTGGAACCGATGGAACAGCATTGATGACCGGCAAATACAATGGTGCCATACGATCTTTGGAAGAGTTACGGAAAAAGCCACTGCAATGGTCTATCTGCCTTCTTTACACCAATGAGCTTCCCCTTCGACATGTTTTTATGGAAATAGATGGCACAACCAATAGTCCTGATAGCTTTACAGGACCCATAGGAAAACAACTTGATGGATGTGTTTCAGAATGGCCAGTAGCTAGTTTCAAAAATATCTCGAATGTACATTTTCCAGACTTACCTCAGGCAGTTGTTGACGACCTAAGCAGTGACCAGCATTATGCATACAGGATTTGTATGGCAGTCATGATTGGCTCAGTGGATGAAGACCTTCAATATCTAGAAGTAGGACCAATTGTCCATTCAAGATGGTTAACTCTTGCTAGCAGGATTTTACGATTATATGTTTCCAAATGCAATCCTTCAGAAAACCTTCAATCTTGCGCCCGATTTTGCATCAATGTTTATTTTCCAACCTGGTTTGAAATCAAGAAGCAAAGTCAAATAGTTCAAGGAGCAAAAAATTTTTTTAACTTGGTGCATCGCATTCAACAGTTTCCCCACAGCAAAATTCGGTCCATTGCGCTTAAGGTTGTTCAAAGAAATGCTTTTTTTGCTCATCCTGAAAATGTTTTGTTAGGTATGTTAGCAGATAATGAAGAAGAAATTCGAAGATTGGCAGTTAACAAAATTCATGGTTTAAGGGGTAAATCATTGCAACATATCATACCAAATGGAAACTTTAAAGGTGGTTACATTGAAGATGGTCTAAACACAGAAGGTAATACCAGCAATATCAGACTCTTTCAAGTGCCAATGATCAATGTCAATGCCAGATCTTATCATCTCATGGTGAATTTAAATGGAACAGAAGTAAATCAACCACCTGTGATAAAACATCTAACAGACGCAGAACTAGAAGCCATACGAACAAATCCCCTAAGATTGAGTCATCCATGCCACAATCAGCATGTTGAAAGACACATAAAATTAGTGACAGAAGCTGCAACTCAAGTGTGTGGATTTGATCGACGTGATGGTCTCATAAGACAAAAATTGAAGTCTCGAAAGATAATGAAGAAATTTGACACGAAGCATCAATTCACCATTTGACTGGACCTTTAGGGTGTTTGATTGCAAGTAGAAACACATTTAACTCAGCCTGAGATGTATTATGTGATATTTTGTGCATGGTATTATTGTTGAGATGTTGGGGATGGGAACATTATCTGTGAAAACTACATCTTTTGTTACACTCGTGTCACATTTTTGCTCACACAGATGTGTGATCAGTGCTTAGCTGTAGTCAGTTTTTTGCAGTTTAGGAATGATGTAACACATCCAAAGATGCATGCTAGCAATGCCATTTTCAAGTCATCAATTAATCTCATTTAAAATATGTTTTGTTATCAGCAACAACATAAAATCCTTCAAAAATTTCAAAGAAAGCTTTCATTCCATTTGCGGAAATGTATGTTTTTCATGAAAAAAGATGTTTTTTGCTTATAACTTTTTTTGGAAGTAGTTTAGAAAGAAAAGTTCTCTTAGAGTGGATATGAAAGTGGTGTCTCTGCATCTTTTAAGCCCAAAACCAGGTTTCTAGCTTAACCGGTTCTTGAGATATGGCCAAAATAGCTATTTTTGTCGCGTTCGGCAGATGTGCACGGCCACTAGAGGGTGCACTATCCCAAAATTGGTTCCAATGGCTTTTACTCCACATTTGGGGATATATATAAACACCACTTTTTAAAATTCAAAAATTTTGTTTTTTCACCGCACCCTATTAAACCATGCTGAATAGGTTGGCTGGGTTGTAATTTGTTAATATCTGTAGAAGGTAGATTTCTCTAGTAGAGAGAGAATTCAATTGGAATGGGATTCTTTTACCTATTTCCAAAGGAGCTGTTCATTATCAATTTGCATTCAACTTGAAACAGAGAATAGATCTTTTGCGAGGCATGATGAACGAACTGATCAACTTTATTTACGGAGCAGTTTTCCTTGTCCCATGAGGTTTTGTATTTCAAGAGAATTCTGCGAAAAATGGAACATAATTTCGTAGCCGCTACGTGAGTAGTTTGTTTGGGGTGGTTGGATGTGTTGAAAAGTACCAGGTTTTTGTTGAGGGTGATGGGTTCGTTCCACAGCAAGGATATTTTTTTTGCAATTTTGAAAGTAACTGCCTTGTTATGGAGCAGTCGTAGAAGAAGTGACTGGGAAAATCAAGATTCGTTTTACACAAGCGGCACTTGATTTGCAAGTTCTGGGAATGTTGGAAAGAATGGCCAAATTTTGTGTTGAAGCTGCCCCAAAGAAATGCGTTGTGGGCTACTCGGAATGGGATTTCTTTGTTTTAGGAGAAAAGAATTCTGCATTTGGTTGTTTTAGGAATACGTAGAGCCACGAATTTGGTGCGGTGGAAGCGTTAATTTTTGGCAGGGCCAATGGATTCGGATTTGCAATTGTCCAATAAAGACTGCGAAAGGTTGTATTATCCCAATCGTTTTTGTTGTTGGTCACTGTTTGCAAAATGGAAAGAGATGCTTGCCATGTTGAATTTGGTTTCCACCTGTGCGGACTGTTTCGATTGTACAAGTCTTTGTTAAATTATCATGTGGTAGCTTAGGTTGTATTTTGCGTATTTCACGTAAAACATGTTAGGTGCGTTTTTTTGCAGGATTGAAACCAGTTTGACAGCAAAAGCTGCTTGTTTTTTAGCTTTGGGATTGGGGAAATTACAGCCTCCTTCTTTGTGGTTTGCTGACAGTTTTTGGCGTTGCATAGGTTCCAGATAGTGAAGGTACCAAAAAAAATTGTAGATGATGTGGGAAATGGTATTGGTTTGTCTTGATGTAGGAAAGAAAATTCTGGTGAGCAGAATGACGTCAGGGAATAAGAGGGTATTGATCATCAGAATTTTTCCATAAAAAGATATCGTCTCACTTTAATGTTTGTATGCTATTTTTCTTAGTTTCGTGATAACAATTTTCCAGTTTTTTGTGCTTGCATTCTTGGTGAGGAAAAAATGAATTCCAAGGATTTTTAGTTCCTCTACTTGTGATGCGGTTTAGAAGTGTTGGTGCAAGTTGTGTTGCATGTATGAAGAGTTAGAAAGATATTTACATTTACAAAAGTTTGATGTGAGCCCATAATGTTGAGAAAATTGTTCCATGGTTATTTTGAGATCTCGGATGTTGTCCTGATCCATTAGAATGCAAGTTACGTCATCAGCATACTGTTGGGTCTTGATTAGTGGGCAACTTGCCTCACCCCTTTTTTCAAGGGAATTCACAGGGTTTTTGATTCGTTTACTTGAATTTGCGATTCGACGTCAGGGAGCATGATTTTGATCCATGTGATAATAGGAGAAAGTAAATTGGCAGGGTGCAAAACTTGAGAATAGGAAAGAGTGCGAAAGAGAATCAAATGCTTTCGAGAAATCAAGCTGTAGAAAGGTGATTGGACTATGCGTATCTGTTAAGGGTCTAGCTTTTGGTAGTAGTTTTACTTAGGCATGTTTTTGAGAGGAGGTAAGGGTTTTTACCAGAAAACTATTGTTATAGGTTTCACAAAGAATGGGGGTGAATTCAATGGTAATCTCACCAAGGCCAGGTGATGTGTGATCTTTGAATGATTGAATTGCTTGAGAAATTTCGTTTTCAAAAATCATAAATTGACAGTGTCAATAGGTTGTGTGCAGTCTGAGAAAGATTTAATATGTTCAAGGTAAGACTCATGATTAGTTGCAGGAGCAGGCGTTCCCCATATCCTAGAAAAGTGTTGGTACACAGTTTTGTGATCCGGTAGGCAAGCTACTGTTGAGGTATTTGCTTGAGTCAAACTTGGAATGGTTTGTTGTTGTTGTTTCTTTTTTTCCATTTCGAGGAAGTTTTGTGAATCGTCTTCATCTTTAAGCCAAAGTTTGAGCGAGCTCGAGTTTGGGCACCCTTGTGTGTATGGGTAGACAACGATTTCAGATGAAGGGATATTTGGTGTATTTGGGACTGGTCAGAGGTCGAGTTGAGAGAGTGGAATTTTTGTTCCAGAACTTGTTTTCGTTCGTGGTTATGGTTGTGTAGTTTGCCTACGCGTGAGTAATAGCTTTTCACAAAAATTTTGAAAGAGTTGCACCATCGAAGAGGGTTGTGTTGAAAGAATTTTTTTGCAGGCCATAATTTTATCCATTGTATAAATTGTTCGCGATATTGTGGTAATTGTAGTAGGGACTTGTTGAGTTTCCAATGTGTTTGCATTTTCGGGTTTGATATTTGCAGTTTGAAAGATAAGGAAGCACTAGTATAGTGATCTGAGAAGGATATCAGAATGTAGGACGTGTTGAGGATGGAATCATTTTGGGATTGCGGCATGTAAATTCTGTCGAGTCTTGAAGCTGTGTTGAAACAGGCATAGGAGTAACATCGGTTGTTTGGATAGGTAGAGCGATAGGAATCAAATAAGGAAAAGGATTCGAGAATTGCAGTTAGTTTATAATGATCTTCCTGTCGGATGAGGTGATTATCTTTGTCAATTTGCTGTAGTACCCTATTGAAACCTCCAGCTAGTATTAAGTGGTCAAATTTTTCTTTTTCTAAGTAGTGTGATATGGCATTTAAGGTTGCTACTCGGTTTCTGATATTGTAGGCTGAATTGCCAGATGTTAAGTAGCAGTTTAAGACGAGATAAGTGGTTTGTTTGTGAGTGAATTGCAAGCTTTGAATTCGATTTTTAAGAATAGTTAGGGGTTTAAGATCAACTGATGCTTGAAGTTCTGTCGAAATCAGAATTGCTGTCTCGGTGTATTGAGATGAGTTAGTTTTGGGTGTAAAATTTAAAAAGGAGGTGATTGATTGTTGTTGTTGCCATCGTAAAAGTATCTTCTCGCTAACTGCGTGTATTTCTTGCAGGCAAATAATATCTAATTTGTAAGTTTTTAGGAAGGTAGCAAGGGATGACAGTGATTTCAGCATGCCATTGATGTTCAATGGTGCCAGAGTAGCTTTTGGTAGTGGATTTTTCTAAACCTGGGACGCCATTGATGATAACCAGAGATAGACAGATGAGGATAAGTGGAGTGAAGTTGGGTGAGTTAGTGTATGCTCTTGTTATTACGTTATGCAGATGTCCGGTGCTAATTGGGTGGCGTAACACCGGAGGGGCTATTCGATTTTCTGGCAGATAAGGTTCTTTTGTCAGAAGCAGTACGCCAATTGTCAGAGATTTGTTTCTGTGGAGAAGTATCAGTGATGAAGGGCTCAGAAAGCTCGTCAGGAAGTGAAGGTTGCAGATGCATAGGCAAAGAAGGAGATAGGTTAGGGTAGTAGCCAGTAGGGCTGGTGTTTGGGGAATCAGGAAAGAAGTTGAGGGAGGATGTAGGAGAGTCGTTTTTGGAACGACAATTTGCAGAGACATCGAGGTGTGAGATGACAGGTTCACGTCTGTCTGTTTGTCACCCAGTTGGTTAAGCAGTTCCGCAAGGGCCTCCGACGAAATCACGTTTTCATCCCCTTCCTGGATCACCGGCTGATGCCGTTTACAGGGCTCTTTTGAAGACTCCGTATCATCTTGGTGAGGATTATTATCAATGACATTTTTCCAATGGTGAATGAAGGAGGTTGTTCGGGAGGATTCTGTGGAGCTGAGGTAAATTGGGTAGTGGTGGTTTCGGAATTTGTGTTAGAAGTTTTGGTGTTTGGAAGAAAGTTGTTGCTGTCCATATTCCATGGGTTTCGCGGATTGCAGGGTCGGTTCAAATAATGACTAGTCAGCTGGGACCGTTTTGGGAGTCTAGTAGTTTATGGTCCTTTAGCTTGCAAAAGCCGCAGCGAAGTGCAGTGTTTTCTTCAGGCTTAATCACAGCTACAAAGTGTTGGTTTACCAGAATCTGTTGGGAGATATTTTGGGGTTGGAGTTCAGTAAATTTGTTATGTAGGTATGAGTATCGAACCTGAGGCAGTAATTTGTGGCGTTCATAATCAAACGATTTTAGTTGACCCCAGTCTTTTGCAATATCTTGGACAATGCCATCTGTGATGTCATGTGGCATAGGGTATAGGGTAATTGTTTCAGTAGGGGTAGGGGACGCCGCGCAAATAGTTTCACTGTCTTGTGGTGAGCAGTTACAAACTCACGACCTCCGTCGAGAAAGTTCAATGAAGTGGAAGCAGAATCTTTTGCTGAGGATTGGAGGAAAGTAACGGTAAAGACTTTGTTTAGGTAGTTGAAGGTTGTTATTCGAAAGATGTCGTTTTGGAACTTGTATTACAGGCCTTAGAGAAATAATTCAATAAATTGGTTTAGGTCAAAATCCGCTATCTGGTTTCCTTCTACTTTCACCCTTAAGGAGCATGGCTGTTTAATATGTAAGCGCGCACTGCAAAAAAACAATATGATTTTGCAATACGTGGAGAAAAAAAAAGGTTGGATAGAATGTAAGTCACTTGTTAGCACCAAGTTTATCAATCAGAAATTTACCTTGGGTAAGTAATTGAAGCTAGTATAAATCCAACAAAACTATTTCTGTGACGTCACAGAAGGGGCCAAGTATCGGAGAAAAGTTGTCAAGAAAGCGGAAACCCAAGAAACTGTAAAAAAAGTGTTGAAAAAAGTGAATTTTAATTATTTAGAATAAAATTAATCATTAACAAATGAGATACTTAAGTAGTCTTACCTTGATGGCACAACCTGCTCCAAAACCAATTATCTGAAAGCCCTAAATTTTGAGTGAAAAAGAAAATAAAAAAGCCTGAAATCTGATCGACTGTTTACACTATGAAAAACCTACACTGGCTAGGCTGACTAATTCACTACACTGAAAACTTAAATAACAACCTAACTAAAGCAGTATCAACCTCGACTAAGCATTCAAAGGAATCAAAAACACCTAAGGATTAAGAATATACCAAGACTCCTTAGAAATTACGTCCCTAATACTACCAAAATAGTATAAAACTAAATTCAACCACGGAGCAAAAAACCTGCGACTTAATTTTAGCTTTTGAGAGCCGAGAAGCGATGGAGAACCTTCGTTTAGTTGGGCCATATCTGGGTCAGAGGCTTTTGTCAATCTTGTTGCTGTCTTCTCTTGGCAATCGGTTGGTCAAAAAAAAGAAGAAAATTTTCCGGTGTTCCATAGCAGTTAGGTCAGTAAATACGTCATTATTTCTGATAAGCGGTTTCAAGCAAAGCCAAATCACTGCATGTCTTGTTAAATGAAAAATCAAGGCTATTGGAGGAAAAAAAAGAAGCTTTTCCCAAAAGCGCCATACAGCTGCGAAGCAATGTGCAAAACAAATGCTGCTCGCCAGTTGTTGCAGGCCAAGTTTTTCTGCGCGATTACTACAGAACGTGACGTAACAAATGAAAAGCATTCAACTTTGAAAGCAGTTAACAATAAAACTTGGTCGGGAATTTTACCTTCTAGCAGACCAAGCCCTGAATGTCACGGAAGCCACAGCAAGCTGTAAAGCTGACATTTTTGGCAAGAGATTTTTGCGTACTGCAGATAATGTATAGACGAGCAGAAAAGAGGCTCAGGAAAGGTTTTCGACCTGCAGCACACTCTTTCTTGACTCGGTTCAGAAAATCAACACAGTACGAAGGCCAGAGCCACGCAAGCAAGACCCTGAGCAAAAGAAAGTTGCACGTTTTGCATGCTGCTCTTGAAGATTCGGCAACGGGGGACACACCAGGAATCATGCGCGCGCGAGTATCTCTCTCTCTCTCAACGTCGCTTCGAGATAGGTTCCGCTTCTTGCTGTTAGTTTTAAAGAAAAAAAGACGTTCGGGAATGTCGAAACTTACCTTATTCAAATAGAATACCGAACGTTCGCTGATTGGTTCTTGTTGGTGACAAGTGTGTCATTCTGGCGTGGTTGTTCTAGTAAAGGATAATCAGTGTCAAAAGACTTAGACGCTGCTGAGTAGGACAAGTCACTTCGTAAATGATCGGTTGTCCGAGGCACACGTAACTTGTTCTTGCGGGGACATGTCAATACAGTGTGTCCTTCTTGCAGAATTTGCACTTCGGCACATTTGTTTCCCCTGGGTTCAGCACCATAACGGTATTGTTATTAAATAACTCTAATTCTGGCGTTCTTCCGGTGAAGTCATAGTCACAGCAAGCTTGATCTAAAATTTAAAGCCTTGTTTTTATTGACGTTTCGCTGGTCATGACGACCAATATCATCAGAATACGAGCAACGATAAAGAACTACGACTGAAGCTACGTAGCATCAATATGAATCGAAAGATTTGTAAAGTTTTTAAAATCCGAAAGTTAATTACATCACAACAATAAAAACAAATTTGTAGAAAAGCGGAGAGTGTTAAAACTTTGGTCACAAAAACTACAGTGTAAACTAAAATGATATCAAAGCATCATGACATTAAAGCAAAGAACGATAAACTATTGGAAAAGATTCACCATCTGAACGATTAATTACTTTTGGCCTAGAAAGAATAAACCAAGATTCGGCGGTTAATCTTTTAGAAAAATTACTTTCAGTTTTTAAAATTCGTGAGTTGGCCCAATCAATTACGTGATCAAATAATATTACATGCTCACCCAAGGCGGAATTTTCTGGTTTTTGTTGCTTAATGGCTATTTTGTGCTCTTTTAATCGGGAATTTAGGTCTCGTTTGGTCTGGCCAACATAAACAAAGTCACAGTCTTTGCAAGGAACTTCCTATACAACGCAGGTAATTTCATCAGTGGTGATAGGATCCTTAGGGGAAGGTAGATATTGGCCAATGGTCCGAAGAGGTTTCATTGCAACTTTGACGCCAACCTCATTTAAATTCTCCTAATCTTTTCTGTAGTTCTTTGAATGTATGGAAGTGATGTGAATTTGGTGAACGTAGGTAATTCACGATGTGATCTGGGTTTTGGGGGGTAAGTGTACTAACAGGGATAACCATTTGTTCTGAGGGTCTGGCGTACTTCCCTTCTAGCTATCTGTCGCTCCGTCTGGTAATAGTTGTTGTTAATAGAAATGTGGTCTGGTACGACGTTAGGATTGTAATGGGAGATTTGAAGATGTAAATAAGCATTGTGGAATTGTGGGGAAGACTTATGGTGGCCAAATGCAAAGCGTTCTATTTTACCCCACCCATTGTCTTCAACTAGTTGACTGAGGATTTTGGGCGTAACTTCGTGGCTGATGGGCCAGAGTGCAATGGTTTTGGGAGGGGGCTTGGGTTTTGAGAAGGAGATTAGTACAGTGTTGTGAGTTGGACTATCGATTTGCTTTCCTGTAGCACAAGTTGCCAGGAGATCTTCAATAATAGTTTCGTTGTTGGGAGTAAAGAAAATAGAGTAAGTTTTTTCCTGCAAATTGAACGGGATGACTCCGAAGATTTGCTTAGATATGAGTGAGAAATGGCCCTTCTCTACAAAAAGCATTGAAAAGCTATTTTCGACTTGCAGCACACCCTTTCTTGACTCGGTTCAGAAAATCAACACAGTACGAACGCCAGAGCCACGCAAGCAAGACACTTAAGAAAAGAAACTTGCACATTTTGCTTGCTGCTCTTGAAGATTCGGTAACGGGACACCAAGGACAATCATGCGCTCTCTCTCAACGTCGCTTGGAGATAGGTTCTGCTTTTTGCTATTAATTTTTAAGAAGAAAAAAGACAATTTTTATTGATAATGCACCATACTGTGCACACACGTAGAGAAAAAAATCAAGTCATTATCAAATTTGGCAAAAGCATAAAAATTAAATGTAACCAATACAATAAACAATCAAGAACAAAGCAAAAATAATAACGTAGACAGTGTGTACATGGAGATCATCATTTTGTTCGACTCAAATAAGGATTTCCAACTGTTGTATCAGTTCCTGTTTTAGGTGCTTAAAAATATCATGGTATCCTTGGTCTGCTTTTTTCATTTCCTTTTTCACGAATTGCACAATAATTAGAAATTCTTGCTATAATATTGTTTTGCTTAGGTTTTGAAATTTCTTTGTTACTTTTTATTCGTAATTGCCTAATAGTGTAATTAGTTATTGATAATAGAATTGTTATTGGTTCAGCAAAAGTTTTGCAATCATCATTTAGATAATAATTAATAGGAAATAGTGGATTGAAAGAGTCATGTTGCAAGTTTGTGATCTTTTGCAATATTGTTTTGATTGTATCCCAAACTTTTTTTACTTCTACACAGTTGACGAACAAATGTATCTCGGTGTTTTGGCCTTGGCGACATAAGGGACAGGAACTGGGGTTGGGGTCTCATCTTAGGGTAGCAGGTTCCACAAAATTCTATAATTGAATGTTTTAATATAGTTCGGAAGGATGGGGTGATGGGCCAAGAGCCAGCGTTGGCGATTCATCTGTTTGGATTGTACGTTTGGGTAGTCAGGACTTGCTACAATGCGGCGATATATTGAACGCAGTTTGCCCTTTAGCTTTTCAGGGAGAGTGATTTTATACTTTTTAATTATTTCGTTTGTGTGCTTGAAGAATGGGGAAAGGAAATCTTAATGTGGTAAGTTGTTAAGTGTTTTCAAATTGAAAACTGTTGACAAGTGGCATCCAGCTTCGTATTCGATTATACGTGTGGGTATTAAAAGGCAAGAGGTCGCGACGAGTTTTGAAATATTCAAAAAGACTGCGATCATAGAAAAGATCACAATAAATTTGTGGGTTCGGATAGTTTATGCCACTATCAATTGTCGCTCATTGGAGTTTTTTTGTTGATGGGTTCACATTGTGGTTGTCCACCAAGTAATTTAGAAAAACAGATTCGACAGTCCGCTGGGAGGCAGTATTCAGCGGATACGTAACGCAGTATAGGTGATTTGTGGCAAGAGCTTCGATTTGGCCAGAACAGCCTTGGCTTGCCATGTTTGAAATGGAACTGTGATGAACCTTTTTTCTTGACGTACTTTTTCGATTGCTTCTTGCCAAATTAATTTGGAATTTACCGAGCCAATTTGTGTGCCCAGTACTTTGATTGTTTTGTTCGCCCAATTGATTATAGGTAATCCTGCATTTCGGTTATTACAATTCTTAATTTTCAACCCATTAGTCTTTTGGTTGTTTAATTTTAATCCGGAAGCTTTGGCAAAATTCTCGATCAATTCGAATGCCTTCCCAACGGACCGTTTGCCACGTAATGTCAGCGTTACGTCGTTCGCATAGCTGGGGCATTTAATGTTTTGATTTTTGCCGACCCCTAGACCTTGAATGGCCGTGGAATGGTTGATAGCTGCGACCATGGGCTCAACAGCTAGTAAAATTAAGAATAAACTTAGTGGGTCGCCCTGACGGACACCTTTTCGTATGATAACCTTCTCAGAATGATAACCGTTAATTAAAATTTTCGTGGATGCGGTAAATGTAATTTTTTTGCAATTTCGATAAATTTGAGGGGAAATTCCATTTTCTGCAAAACTCTATACAGCCAGGAGTGATCGACAGAATCGAAAGCTTTTTGGAAGTCAATTGAAATGAAAAAAGCTGCATTGTTGATTTGGGAAGCAGCCCAATAAAGATCCCGCAATAGGATTGTTGCAGTCGATATCAGGCTGCCAGGTTTCGCATACTGGTGTTCTTGAACCAAAGTGCCAATAATTGTTTAAGTCTATTTGCCAAAATTTTTGTGAGAATTTTTAAGTCATAGTTTAGTAGAGAAATCGAGCGGTAATTGGCCAATTGCTCTCTGTCACCTTTTTTTATGAATTTAGGTCAAAAAAGCCCGATTTGAAATTTTCATTTATTTCCGGCACAGCAATGAGACTCGATAGGAGAAGGGATATTTCGTTCTTGATTATAGGCCAACATTCTTCATAAAATTCGATGCTAAGACCATCTTGACCAGGCAGAGGCGTCGCTAAGAATGGTGGCACCCGGAGTGGGATTTCGTGGTGGTACTCTTTATCGGCCAAAAAATAGATGAAGACCGAAAAAAAAAGGTCTTCGCTGCAAAACGAGTTGGTTTTCAGTCCGAAAGTATGTAATGACCAAAAACAAAGGTCTTTGCCTACCAATCAGTGGGTTTTCGGTCTCAAAAGAAAAAAAAAAACAAATGATGTCACTTCAAAATGGTGACACTCGGGGCGGCCCCCTCCTACTGACGCCACTGGAGCCAGGAGATTTGCCCTTTGTCATACTGCAAATTGCCGATTCTATTTCTTCCCCTTTAATTTCAATTTCAAGATCTGTTTTCTGTTTATCCGAAATCCTTGCATTGATTGAACCCAAGAAAAAATTTTGTTCAGGGATTGAAGTTTCATCTTTTTGATAGAGTTTCGAATAGAATGTTTGTGCCAGACTCAGAATTTCTTTAGGGGAGGACTTTTGGATTCCTTGTTCGTCTACTAATTTTGAAATTGTAGTTCTCTCTTTTTCATGAAATCTTTGAAGAATTCTTTTGTCGAAAAGTTACTAGAATATTGGTAAATATCTTGGTTCTTAACCAATTTCTTTTTTGTTTCGGCAATTTGCAGTCTAGCAAGGGACTTCTTTGCGTCCAGATAAGCCTTAATAGTTCTGGTCGAATCGGGTTCTGTAGCAAGTTTATTTAGTTTTTGTTTCAAATTATTTTCATTTGCCAAGTGTTCACTTTTTATTCGTCTCGAATGTTGTATAACTATTTTTTTGATTTTTAGTTTTGTATCTAGCCACCATTCTATAATGTTTGTGTCCGAAACTTTTGTTTTCCAGGTATTCCAATTTGTTTCCAAATTATCTAAAAGTTTCTCATCGTTATAGACGGAGGCGTTGTTTTTTTAGTAGCTTTTACCTTGTGGAACTGGTAGCGTTATTTTGAAATGTGTGATCACAGTCTCATGATCAGAGAATTGATTGGGTAAAACTTCGACCGAAATTAAGCGTATTTCGTTAGAAGTGTAAATTCTGTCAATTCGCGATTTTGCGGCTTGTGAACAAAATGTGAACTCTGCACCAGCAGGATCAAACATTTTGTGTGAATCTTGCAACTTGCAAAGTTCAATGAATTCACTAAGCTGTTTTGATTCTGAACGATTGCTGTTTTTCGCAAGCAATCGGTCTCGGGCTAGATCCTCAACGTTATTAAAATCACTGCAAAGAATTACTGGTCAATTCGGGTTCACAAAACTGTACAACTGTTTAAAGAAATTTTCTCTTTAGTTTCAAGAATATGCGGCAGTATATTCATAAATATTTATAATTTGGACTTTGAAAGTATCGCAGTGGATTTCAGTAGTTAAAATTCTGCCCTCGCTATCTTTCCTATAAGGACCAAAGTTTATCAACGGTTGGTTCAGATGTATGGCTGTGCCGGAATCGACTTTATGGGTGTTTGTACCCGAATTAAAAATTGCTTGCTCTGCCGACCACTTCATCGCCCATTTTTGATCATTTTGTGGTTTTGAAAACGTCTCTTGGAGACAGAAAACCTCAACATTCATTTTTTTAATTCCGCAAAAAACGCAGTCCTTTTTGCTGTTTTTAATACCGCGGCAATTGATGGTGGCTAATTTGAGATATAAGGCCGTAACAAGTAGCAGTGATACAAACCAAAATAAAAATAAAACACCGCAAATGTCAAAACCAAAGAATAAGCTAACAAGCGATATGGTTGATCAGTATTCAATAGGTGTTCTAGTTTTGGCTTGGAAGGCATAGTTGCAATTGTCACATTTTAGCGGTTGCTTCTTTTTTTAAATACAAATTCATCACAATAGTTGCAATTAGCGATAAGCTTGGTGCAGCCTTTACAAGAATACACACCTTTCTTAGAAGGTACGGGCTTCCAGCCGCATTTGCACTTGAAAAACCTAAGTTCACATGCACACGCAAAATAGTCGCCCTTACATTTTCTAATTAAACCTCGGCAACATGCTTCAACGTCAAAGTCTAAGGTGTCTGATCCCGTTTCATCCGAACTAGACGAGCCTATTTCGGGATCGAACAGAGAGGTTATGTGCGTTATATTCTTGTGATCCCCTTTGTGACGGTGAGACTCGCGTTCACATGATGAATTACTTTCCGAGTAATTACGCTTTGGACGTTTATCATTACTGTGATTATTAATCGTAACGTCTTCTGATTTGGATAGATTTGTCTCAGTAGATAGCTGGTTTTCTCTTTCGAAAGCATCTCTTGCTTGTTCGTACGTTGGTCTCTGATTTTCTTCTTCTCCTTCCTGGTTTTTTTCGGGTGCTTGTCGCTTGTTGAGTTTCATTTTTTTCTTCAATTTTATCATATTAATTTTCCGGGGGCATTCACGTTCAATATGGCCCTTTCCTGCGCAGTATGCACAAGTTGTTGGTTGTCCCGAGTATCTAACTCGGAATTTATACTTTCCGAAGTTTAGAAAACTCGGGATGGGGTTTGTCTCTAAGCTTTTCCTTTCCAATTTGAAACCCTAGTGCCGGTCTGAATATTGAAACGATCACTACTTCTGTCGGGTGTTTGCAAAATTTCTTCATGTCAACTGCTAAATACTCCGAAATTGGATCGCGAGGAAACCTGGGCGGAATGGAGTCAATTCTGGCTTCCGTGATGGAGAGTGCATGTGCTACGGCATCGCGAACAATGTCAGATTTTCTCAAGCCTTCCGCCGTTTTGATTGCGTTCTCAGTTTTCAACGTGAAATCAACTAAACTTCCGGGTCACATTACCATTCCTATTATTGTAGCAAAGGGCCAGTTGAGCTTTTTAATCTCCTCGTACACACTTTCTCTTGTAGGATTAGAAGTGAATTTACAAGTAACTTCATAATCATTTTCATGATCAAAGTGTTTCTTGTTTCCACTTCTTACTCTAGCAGCCCAAGTTGGTTCAACTTGGCTGCTGCTGCGAGGCTGCATTACGTTGCTCAGCACAATAGCTATTCTCTCAGCTCGAAACCTATTGAAAAAATAAAAGCTTGACTGTTCTCAGCAGACGTACAGAAAACTAACTTCACTTAAAATCAGCACAGCTAGGACGTTTGGGAACGTCGATTGTTTTTATTTTTTATTTTCATTTATTTAGTTGTTTTTCTAAAAACACAAACCATTCATAAAAAACAATTTGCAAGTTTTCATTTACAGTTTGGTTATTTGCAGGTGTAAATGCAATAAGTAGTGCATATTTGATGAAGTAATGTATTGAAGTTATTCGTTGGATGGCGAGTTTTTTTGCCTGTGCGACGTGCGTGCATTTAAAATCGTTGATAGATTTAGTGAAAGATACAAATATATGAAAAAGTGATTTCAGTGCCGTGAATTGTGTGAACACAAAAAATTGCGATACACGTCATATGCATTAGAAGAATCGGATGAGCGCTAGCCGTTTGGGTGTAGATGGTGCATGTTTTGGCGGTTAGTGTTTCATCTTAGGTGCATCATCAAACGTTTTGCTTCATTTTATAAATCAGTAATCGTACAATAATGTAATATAAAAATGCATGAAAATTTTAAAAAAACAAACTTTTGTTAAAAGTTGCAAACAAAAAAACAACTCACTATCAATATATAGAGGGTATAATTTTGAACTTACTTGTCTAGCAGATAAAACTTTCACAATAAATACTTTTGTGGAAACTCCGAATATACAATAAGGATTTATCTATGGCTTTTGCACATGTCCTTTTTCAACAAGCGACAATCCCGATTCTGATTACGATGCTTCTCGGCGCGGCGCTGAGAAGGACGTTTAGACTCCAGTCTAAAGAAATCAGTTGCGCTGCCAAGCACCTATGTCAAGCCATCGCATGGTGGAGACAAAGTTCAAACAAAAAATTTTTGTCGTTACACTGTAAAATGGCGCAATACTAACTGTAATTATTATTTTTGATCTGATATCCGATTAGTTGTGTTGCTTGCAGCACTTTTTTGATGATTTTTTATTTTGGTTTGATTACCCATAGTACTTGCTCCCGAAAGGTTTCATTGTGCCAATTATATTGGTTTTTGACATCTAAAATTTCTTTTTGTCTATCAATTTCAGCTTTTGCTGCAATTATGCCCAGTATAGATTCAATATTTTTGCTTTGACCGTTTTCAAAAAAATTGTAAAGAATCATATCTCGGTTTAGTTTATCATTTAAAAGGTTATTTTCGATTAAGAATTTTTCTAAAGCATTCCATATTTCCTTAATTGGCTCACAATCGAGGAGTACATGATAAATTGAATCTACTATTCTTGTTTGCAAAATTTACAATTTGTAATTTCGTCTCGATATTTTTGGTTTTCGTTTAGTCGGATTTGTTTTTATAAAGATCCCCATTTATAGCCATTATGAATGGTTCTATAATTAACTTCTTTTTCTCGATTAGAAATTTGTCTTTTAAATATTTTATTCTGGAGGGATAATGTTTTCCAAGGAATTATTTCGCCATGACTGTTCTCAATTTCTACAATTTCATTTTCTAAGTGTTTCAGCTTGTTATATATTTCCTTATGGGTAATTTCGGATAAGTTTTCAAATTCATGTTTTCAGAAAAATTTTGAAAATGTCATCCCATGTTTTGTTTGGGGTAATTGCATGAGGATGAAGATTGGAATACAATTTTTAATTAATATGTCTTAGTCCAAATGATAAGTTGTAAATGGCCCATTTTTGCCATAACTCTTGTGGCTCTTCAATTTTCGCTAATTCTTTGATTTTTTCAACTCGGCAGGTTTCTCATTTCTTCTTCTAAGAAGCAGTTACAGTACTTCCTCGATTATCCGGTCTAGTCGAGACAGCATTTCTTCAAAACCTGAACGGATAAGTAAAAAAACCGCGTAATTGAATTTCTTTATTTAAACCAAAACAACGCAGCAAGAAGCAGATTCGAATGCACCAAAACTTAAACGAGGTTCAACATCAAATAATGTACCGCATTGAGGGATCTCAGTACTTTTTTATTGAAAGCAATGTAAATTTGCATGATCGTTAAAATTACAGTAGGGCTATCTATTGCCCCACATTAACTGGAAAAGTGTTAGTTAGTGCATTTATTTAATTCTCAAATACTGTATCATCATTAGCATCACTTGCAACAACAGGCCTAAAAAATGAATCAATTTTGGATTGTCTTCGCAAAGATTCACGTTTTTCAGCAGCCAACTCCCAAAGTCGTACTAACGTTGAAGTGTTTGAAACTGTTGCTTCCTGTTGAAAACGTAGCCGCGTCAAGCAATCATCAAACATTCGCATGGCATCTGCGTGAGACACTGGGCATTGTTCCTTTCGGTTTGAAAGTTCGGCATTTTCATCTGCATCTTCTTCATCATGCATATCCTCTGCTGGTGCTGTGACAAGATCCACTATCCCCTGTTCATCCATGTGTTCATAACCTGGACCATCATTTTGAAACCATTCATTAATATCAGAAGGAGCTAATACGATGTTTAATGCAGCAAACTGTTCCACAAAATCGTCATTCAGTATACTCTCTGTATCTGAACACACTACACTTTTCTCCAGAGAAAATTCTTCAAGTGGAATGAGTTTTCGCCAAGATTTTCTTAAAGTTTCTGGTCTTATTTGCTCCCATGCATATGATATATTTTCTACAACCTTCAGAATATCAATTTTTTAAAGAAATCCAAGCATATCATCCTCGGTCTGTGAAATCAAATCTTTCAGGATGGACTTGCGGTAGATTCTCTTTAGACATTCTAAAACACCCTGATCCATGGGCTGTATCAACGACGTGACATTTGGTGGTAAAAACTTTGCAACAATCAGACCATCACTGGATGCTAGTTCATCCTCATTAGGGTGAGCTGAGCAGTTATCTAGTAGTAAAAGTGCTTTTGGTTCCTGCCCTATCTCAGTTAATTTTTTCTTGACATCAGGTACAAAACAATTTTGAAACCAATCATTAAATATGACTGTGTTAATCCAAGCATTTTTCTGGCTTCGATACACAACAGGCAATGTCGATTTGTCGATTCCGCGAAAACAACGGGGATTTTTTGCTTTGCCGATAAACAGCAGAGGCAGTTTGATGGAGCCACTTGCATTAGAACAAGCGTTTATGGTAACACGCTCTTTAGCTTTTTTAGTACCAGATGGATCATTGTGAATTGTTGTCAAAGTGTGTCTAGGGAGCATTTTGTAATAGAGACCGGTCTCATCACAATTAAAAACTTGGTCTAAGGAGTAACCATCAGTAATTTTACTGAAAGAATTAACAAAATCGTCAGCGGAAATAACATCTGCACTTACTTTTTCTCCTGATATGGCAAGGCTTTTGATTCCAAAGCGCTTACAAAAGCGCCATTGGAAACCATAACTTGCGTTAAACTGCGTAGAACTGTCAGCATAGAGAAGTTTGTGAAATTCAGTAGCCTTTTCTAGAAGAATTGGTCCTGTGACTGGAGTCCCCTTTTCACGCTGTTGCCAAAACCACAGATAAAGAGCACTGTCCAATTTTTGATACATTCCTCCTTTCATGGTTTTGGTTGCCTTTGCAGAGTTTGATATTCCCAATTCGCTCTTTCCCATTTTGAAATTCTTTAAGCTTTCTTCTTTCTTAATAATGTCGTTGACAGTCGACTTTCCGATACTGTACTTTAGCATGATGTCAGTTTTGGGGATTTTGTTTTGAAACATCTCACATACCTTCAGTTTTTCTTCAATCGACAAAACAATTCTTTTGCGTTTAGCCATCTCAAAATCTAGGATTAAATTTTTTTTGACTACAGACACTGTACACTAATAACTTGCAAAAAGTTATTCCACCTCTCTCATTGAAATAGTTCTGAATCTGTCTTGGTACATAAGAGCTTTGTGAGGTTACAATGACAATTAACAAGTCTTGAGCAAAATTGTATGAAAATAACACTTCATTGTTATATCATAAATTATTATCTGACCCAATGGACGGATAATCGAATGCCGGATAAACGAGGTACGGATAATCGAGGAAGCACTGTATTGTAAATTTCGACGACGTCGCTTTTAATTAAGTAGAAGAACGTTTTGTAAAATTCTGTGGTAAGTCCGTCAGATCCTGGTGAACTTTCTTTATTCAATTGATTCAGAGCAATTTCAATTTCTTTATCAAATACTAAATTTTCTAGTTCTTTTACTTCGTCATTGCTAATTGCAGATTCTTTCATTATTGTCGCATAATCATTTTGCAATTTTTCTGATATGTTTCGGTCTTTTTCTCCCCATAGTTTTTTGTAAAAGGCATGGGTTACATCAAGAACTTTATCTTTACCACTTACCAGTTTTTCATTCTCATTCATCAGTTGGGTGATGGTTTTTTGCTGAGCTTTGTTGATTTGAATATTGAAAAAAGATTTACTAGGAGTTTCGTTATCAAATTTTTGGGTTTTTTATCTGATTCTTGTTCCTTCAAATTGAATTTCATAATAGTTTTGTATTTTGTTTTCCAATTCAATTTTTAATTTTTCGTCTTCAAGAGTGAGCGAATCTTAATTAATTATCTGTAGCAGCGTTCTTCTATTGTTATCGTGGGTTAACATTTCAGTTTGTTTCAAATCTATCGAGAATTTTTTGCAAATGTTTCGTAAAATACATTTTCCTGTATCCCACCGTTCCAATACATTTGAAAAAGATTGTTTATATATCTTCCAATTTTGCCAGGCATTTTCAATTTCTACTTTTAAACACGAATGTTTTAGAATCTGATTGTTTAAACAGAAGAGGCCTGGACCCCACCTAATTTCATTTGGAAAGTTTAAAGTTATTGTTGGTGAAAGAACATGATCCGTGTCAATGGTTGGGAAGAAATCACTTTGGTTAATCAACGATGTTAGCTTTTTATTGACATAAAAACGGTCAATTTTGGTAGCTACACGATCGCTTTTATGACAGTTGGTCTTCTTTCTTGATAGAAGTGTCGAAAAACATCTATTAAATTGTGTTTATTATTCAGAGATATAAAAGCAGTTTTGTCTGATGTAATTTGGAACAAGTGCGGGTTTTTTGAATCCATAGCATCTTCTATAAAATTAAAATCACCTGCTAAAATGAATGGAATATTTTTTTTTTTTGTTATCGAAAAATTTTTCAAGATTTAGAATAATATCTCTAAGTTATCTTATAGACTGAGGAAAATAGCAATTTCTCTAATTAGTATAGCTGTACCTATTCTGAAATATTTCAGGTTTTGTTCTTTAATTATCACATGATTCAAAAATATCGAGATTTTTGTTGGTTGTCAGCCATTTTTCCATATTGGCTTTATCAAAACTATAAATTTGTTGCATAAATAAAATATCCAAGTTATTTTTATTTATCATTATTCGTAAGGAGTTTAGTTTACGCTTAATTCCATTAATATTGATAGATCCAATTTTCAAGGGTGCTTTTCGTAAGTGTTCAGTTCATTCATAACTTTTGAGTAGTTGTGATCAGATTGAGAACTTTGATTAATATTTGAATTATCAATTTTTGAGGGCTGTTGTCCAAATTGGCAGCCATCTCTTTTTGAGAGCCATACTACACCTTTTTTTTTTAAAGATAATAAAATTTTAAAGAAAAACAATCATTACAGTGGAAGTTTTGACGAAGGTACAGTCTTGTTTGATATTTTTCCGAAAGTTTGGAACGTTTTGTCCAATTAGGAGGATCATACAGTTGGAATGGATTTTAAATAAGTAGTAAATGGGTTTTACAAATTATTATACGTTTAGCGCTGGATCAAATAGCGAGCAATTACAGCCAAACGGATTGAGTTACGGAAGGATGTTGCAAATAGTTTTTCAGATTTTCGTTGTTATCGGAATTGAGAAAGCAATGGATAGTGCATTTTCGTACATCCAGGAGAGTAGTTATTTAAAACAGAAAACCACAGTTTTTGAAGTATATTTGCCATCCATTTCACATCCAGTTGTTTTTATGTTGTATCGATTTCAAATTCAGACGATTTCCATTCATTGGTGGATTTAGTTTGATTCGTTTTGTTTTGATTACCATTGAATGAAAGAAAGTTTTGGTGTTTTAGATTTCGTTATAATTCCAATATCAGTTGATCATCAAGGAGTACCGATAGCAAATTATGCATGTAATGCACAAAAACACAACATATGTACCCAATTTATAATATCACATGCAAAAAAAAAATTACTAGTTAGCAATTTTACAAAATTTCACACGAAAAGCAGAAGAAACACAACAAGACACAACCTTGTTGCGGCTTCTCGGCTCAAACAAATAAGGAAAAATTTTTAAAGTTTTAACTGCAGGCAAAAAAAAAAAAAATCGATCGGATATTTTAAAACATATGTTGTGAGCTGCTCAGGTATTGATTTTAGTCCTAAAAGATCAGTAAAATTGCGTAGTTCCAACTAGCTGAGGAAAAAATCAAGACTGTGTAGAAATCCTACGCAACCTAAAACTATTCATTATTGGAAAGCAGAGTATGAAGAGGTGTTAATAAGAAAGTGTTGTTTTATTGTCCAAAAAATACTTAGAAACTGACAAAAGCATGAAGATCAGGATAAGCACAGAGATTTGTTATGGGTGATGCTTCATTTGATAGATTTTGGTCTTAGTCAGAGAAGAGAGCTTGTGTTCTTGCACATAGTTTTTGGCAAGTAGGAGGTGCAAAAGATTCGGTCCACTTCAATAGCTAGTTCGAAGCATCATATCGAAATTTTTCTTCCAAGAGGATTGCGCGATATATTGCAATTGTCTGTAAGATCAAGTTTCGTAGCCTTTCCGGTTGTTGACTCACATTATGCAGAACGGTTGATTTTGTTAGGATTACTGGAGACTGAGTTTTTTGGTGAAGGAAGTCTTGTAATTTGAAAAGAATTTGGCGAGAAATAGGGCATTCACAGAAAACATGTCTTGTGACGTCATTAGGGCTGGAGCAAAATTTGCAATCATTGATTCGTTTTCCTCCATTTGGAAGTTCTCGCATGTTGTGGGTAGCATTAAATCTCCCAAAGAAAAACCCAGAATGGGCCACTTTGTAAGTGGCTTCTTTTTGTTTGTTGGACAGGTTTCTGAAGTTTTTCGAAAGTAGAAGAATTTCAGACCAGGAGCTAGGTTGCAAGCAGCCGTTTAGTTTAGGAAATTGACAAGGCTTCGACTTCAGAAGGGAATGGTATAATTGCTTGTGCGTAGTTTCTTGCCGTTGATCAACTGGCATCGGGCATTGTCGAAATAAGCTCAGCAAGCGTTTCCAGTCTTTGTTTGGTTTCGGTCTTTGTGGTCTACAAATGGAAAAGAGTCCTGGGTGCCAACTACGGCAATGGTAGCTAAGATTATATAGCCCATAAGCTGTCCAGAAAAGGTTAGGGTGACGGTCAGACATTAAGAGTTTACTTCGATTTGCAAAGACCGCATTTGACCAAATGTCACACATGGCATGTCAATTTCTCCATGCTGAGGTATTTTGGAAAGGGTGGTTCGGTTCACAGGCTCCAGCTTGAGGGGTGCCCAGAGAAATTTGTGTAGGATTTTCGTTATAAGCTTCTGTGTGCTTACGGGGCAAACAAAAATACGGGACAAAAGAGTAATATGCGGTAGCAAAAGACTTGATTAGATTTAGTTTGCCAAACATTGTGAGAGTGCGGCTTCGGTGTGCATCAGTAATTGATTTAATAACTGCCGTCGTGTTGGACCAGTTTTTCTTGTACGAGGTATCCGTCAGTGAGAAATAAATACCAAGGAGTTTAGCTTCGTTTACTTGTTTTGCGTCAGGCAGCTGCGTTAAGATTACATCTGCAAGAGCCTTGCTGTCGGATATCAAGGTAGTTTTGTTTTTTTTGATTAATCTGTAGGTTTGAGAATTGAGAGAACGTAGTAATAATTTGCAGAGCTGGTGTTACTTCAAGCATGGGTCATTCCATGTCAAAACAGCAAATGGCTCCCACTCGACCCTCTCAGATTTTGCTGAAACTTCATCAAAATGGGTTTTTCGATGAGTAATGAAGATTTGCAAAGTTTTACCTTCGGGTCATTTTTTGTTCAAAAAATATGCCCCCCCAAATTTTGCTCCCCCCAGCTGCAAAAATTTTTTTACATTTTCGCCCAACTTTGAGTCCTCATATCTTTGGATTGAAGTTACTCAGATTGCTCAAAATTGGAATTTTTACAGACATTTTCCCACTAATTTCAGATATGGTTTTGAATTTTTGATACCGTGTTTAAATTTTGAGTTAGAGACCTTCAAAACTGCTCGTTTTTTCAAAAACATACTTTTTTACCCTTTTTTTGAGGGAGTATATCTTACATCGCAAATATTACAGCCTCATCAAACTTGCAATGCTCCTTAAGTATATATACGAGACTGTCATAAAACAATATGAAGGGGGTAGCTGCAACAGATTTTGGGTAATCATGAATCAAATACGGCCCATTTTCTGAAAAAATCGAAATTGCGCCATCTTGTGAGCCCTGGTTGACAATGTGGGCAACATTTTAGAAATCTGAAATTTTGCACAAAGTTTGCTCACAGCCACAACTATATCATACGTGAATTTCAAGAATGTGTCTCAACTGTAAAGTAATACTCTAAGGTGGTAAACATTCACCTATTTCACTAAATTTGCTTGTGTAATTTCCCTAGCAACGGCCATAGCAACCATTTTTTCTGTGCATTAAGACGCTCCAAATTGTCAAAAAAGTTATTTTTAATGAAAAATAGCAACTTCTGCAATGAAAACGTACAGTTTTCAATAATGAAAACGTACAGTTTTCAATCAATTCTGATATTTAAATCTGTGCTCAATAGCAGAAAAATTCAGTGAATAGAACACCAAGGTAACATATTTTGCTCAAAAATAGCTTTTATCACTGTTTATTCAAGACACCAAGCCAACATTTCAACATTAGTCATGTTTCAGTGAGCGCACAGTACAGAACACATTGTACAGCAAAATATTCCTGTATGCAATGTTTCAAAGCCTTGAAAAGCATCAAATTTCATACGATATGTATTTGCAATAAAAAGCAAATACCGCAACTAACAGATTTGAAGTTCTGCAGCTTTGAAGGCTCATACACTGTACAACAACCAATTCACTAAAATGCATAAAACGATCTTGTCAGTATTATGGTTGGTTAGCATTGCAGTTTATCATCAGTGATCATTGCATGTCAAGACGTGAAGAGTTTGTATCAATTAAATATGAAAGTGAAAAAATTCCAAAACAAAGCCATCTTTTGTTAGTTAACTTAAAAGAACTTTACGAACAATTTCAACGGAACAACAGTGGTTCAATTGGGTTTTCAAAGTTTTTTGAACTTCGACCAAATGGTGTGTAACCGTTAACTCTAAGGGTATGCATTTTGTGTATGTTTGTACGAACAATCAGAATGCAAAGCTTCTTCGCAGTGGTCTTCCTGAAAAAGTTTCATTTCGAGACTTTCTAATGGTCATGGTTTGCAGTGAGTAAAATCGAAACAACATGATGCAGCAATGTTTGCAATGGCCTGGAAAAGATCAACTTAAGGATGTATTGAAACAGACCTTTGATCAAAATGATGTCGACCTGGAAGATACTATTATCATCAATCAGTGGTTTACATGGATAGGACAAAACTTTTGGATTTACAGTATACTGTAGCTGAGTTTATTGAAACCACTTGTAAAACTTTTGGTTTGTTGAGACAGCGTCAGTATAATCTCAATCAGCTTTTTTGAAACAATAAAATAACGAATCAATGGCAATGAAATTATTGTTCTTCTTGATTTTGCTGAAAGTTATAGCTTTCTGGTTCAAGACGCTGTCCAAGGATATCATTGGGAAAACAGCCAAGCTACCCTCCGCCCGTTTTCTGTTTACTTCCAGAATGATGTTGGTGAAGTCAAGTGTTTAAGTATCTGCATCATATCTGATAGCATGAAGCATAAAAGTTCATACATTTATCCACAGTGTGCTCATCTATATACGAGAAAAGCTTCCAACAGTTTCCAAAGTACAGTAGTATATTTCAGTAATGGCGCTGCAAGCCAATACAATAACTTCAAGAAATTGTTGAATTTGTGCCACCATAGAAGAGATCATGACCTTGGTGCTGAGTGGCATTTTTTGTTACTAGCCATGGAAAATCGTCCAGTAACGAAAACAAGCTAACAAGCAACTGTAACAAGTCAAATTTGAACTTCACAACACATGTTTGCTTTGGCTATTGCTGGCATAAAATATCTGTACATTAATGAAAAGGATATGTCCAAGAATTTTCAAGATTTTGCACATGAAGAGCGCTATGCCAGGTGTAAAGCTATCCTAGGTACTCGATCACATCACAGTTTCATACCTATTTCTGAAACTGTCCTGGAAATAAAAAGGCTTTCTTCTGATGTTGTTGGCAACCAATTTTCTTTTGGATTTGAAAAACATGCACCTTGCTGTTTTCAGATTGTACCAATTCAAAATGATGCACAATTCCAACTTGGTCACTAGATAGCATGCAATTACGATTAACAGTGGTATGTTAAGATTACCATGGAATGATGCGATTAGCAGAAAGATGTTTCTGTTAAATTCATGCATTGCAATCAAAACCGCACTTTATCATGGCAATACGATGCAAGAAACGAGTGCTGGGTTCCATTTCAAGATATCTTGTGTGTTGTAGATGCACCTGTTCTTCAAAATTAAAGTAAATGATACTATAAACTAAGTTCTTCAGATCTGAATTGCATTATTTCTCTTTTCAATGCCCTGTAGTTTTTATCCTTTCAAGAAGTTTCCTCTTTTTAATGGTATTAAGTCTCATGCTTATTGCTCAACAGACTTAGATACTCTCAGGCCAAATTTAATTCGTTAGCTGTTCTTCATTCCTGCTTTCAATGAAAAGGATCAGTATCTCTAAAGTGATGGTGTTTGGGGTATTACACATTTTTTTTTATAAGAACCTGTGAATTTTTAGGTGCGGATGACTGTTCTAAAATGTTTGGAAGTATTCAGCCTTATTTGTGCTTGACTCAAACTTATTCTCGCTTGGTTAAAAGGGCTCTGTCTGTAGTTATAGATCATGACTACTGTTTCACAAATCACCAATGGCAAAAAAAGCCTAGGAAAACACTGCTGGTTACACAAATAAGTTGTGCTAGCACTTGTTCTGGATTTATTTTTTGATGCTGAGCCTGGCATTGCTCTTAATTTGTGTTCTTATGAAACTGTTGTTATAAAAAAAGAAGTCTAATACAAGACTATCTAGATACCGGTATACACAGTATTTTTGAATTTTTTTAGCTGAAGTGAAAGTGCTGCAACGTCTTGACATGCAATGATCACTGATGATAAACTGCAATGCTAACCAACCATAATACTGACAAGATCGTTTTATGCATTTTAGTGAATTGGTTGTTGTACAGTGTATGAGCCTTCAAAGCTGCAGAACTTCAAATCTGTTAGTTGCGGTATTTGCTTTTTATTGCAAATACATATCGTATGAAATTTGATGCTTTTCAAGGCTTTGAAACATTGCATACAGGAATATTTTGCTGTACAATGTGTTCTGTACTGTGCGCTCACTGAAACATGACTAATGTTGAAATGTTGGCTTGGTGTCTTGAATAAACAGTGATAAAAGCTATTTTTGAGCAAAATATGTTACCTTGGTGTTCTATTCACTGAATTTTTCTGCTATTGAGCACAGATTTAAATATCAGAATTGATTGAAAACTGTACGTTTTCATTATTGAAAACTGTACGTTTTCATTGCAGAAGTTGCTATTTTTCATTAAAAATAACTTTTTTGACAATTTGGAGCGTCTTAATGCACAGAAAAAATGGTTGCTATGGCCGTTGCTAGGGAAATTACACAAGCAAATTTAGTGAAATAGGTGAATGTTTACCACCTTAGAGTATTACTTTACAGTTGAGACACATTCTTGAAATTCACGTATGATATAGTTGTGGCTGTGAGCAAACTTTGTGCAAAATTTCAGATTTCTAAAATGTTGCCCACATTGTCAACCAGGGCTCACAAGATGGCGCAATTTCGATTTTTTCAGAAAATGGGCCGTATTTGATTCATGATTACCCAAAATCTGTTGCAGCTACCCCCTTCATATTGTTTTATGACAGTCTCGTATATATACTTAAGGAGCATTGCAAGTTTGATGAGGCTGTAATATTTGCGATGTAAGATATACTCCCTCAAAAAAAGGGTAAAAAAGTATGTTTTTGAAAAAACGAGCAGTTTTGAAGGTCTCTAACTCAAAATTTAAACACGGTATCAAAAATTCAAAACCATATCTGAAATTAGTGGGAAAATGTCTGTAAAAATTCCAATTTTGAGCAATCTGAGTAACTTCAATCCAAAGATATGAGGACTCAAAGTTGGGCGAAAATGTAAAAAAATTTTTGCAGCTGGGGGGAGCAAAATTTGGGGGGGCATATTTTTTGAACAAAAAATGACCCGAAGGTAAAACTTTGCAAATCTTCATTACTCATCGAAAAACCCATTTTGATGAAGTTTCAGCAAAATCTGAGAGGGTCGAGTGGGAGCCATTTGCTGTTTTGACATGGAATGACCCATATGTTAGTGAGAAGCAAAGTAGTGTCATCTGCGTACTGTTGTAGTTTAATTGTTGCTTTTCCAAGTGACAAACCATGAATGTGAGATGATGCTATAAACTTTTTAGAAAGTACGTCAGTAGCCAGAGCGAAGAGGAGCATACTCAGTAGGGTGGAGTGAAAAAATTTTTTTTAGAAATTCAAAAAAGTGTAGTTTGGAAATCCTGGCAAATGGTCTAAAAATAGAAAAAAAATCGACTTGAGCCAGTTGCCACCTACCATGGGCTGGCTACTCCCCCAAAAATTGGTCGCGGGGGTAAAATGGCCATAAAATCATGTTACTTGATAACCGCTAGTCGTAGAGACCTGATTTATAGCTCAAAAGTTGCAGAATCATCATGTTTCTATGAGTGCTAAGAGGACTTTTTTGTCTATTTCAATCATAAAAAAAGTTACAGTCAAGAAACCGGTTTTTCATGCTAAAATAGCATCATAGAGAATTGTGATTCACTACTAGTTAACATGAACTCTTGCAATTTCGTAACTTGCTAAGAAATTTGATTTTAGGGGTATGTCGTACAACATATTACTGTAGTAATGCGAAGTGCACAACAAAAGTGAGTGCGAGGCTGGCAAACATAGATGTGTTATCAACAGTCAACACAACATAAAAACATTTTACGAAAATTGCATTTTAGTGTCAAACTTTTTTAACAATTTGCAAGATCTAATTTTTTGGCGAATAAGTCCGTCTCTTCTTTCAAATCCAGTGACTTGTGCTGATGCTTCCGTTACCAATTTGACATGTCTTTCGACAGTTTGATTGTGGCATGGATGGTGTAAAATTAAGGGTTTCATTCGACAGTCTTCAATTTCAGAATCGGACAAATGTCTAATAGCTGGAGGTTGTTGCTGAGAAATTTCCAAATCAGCCAACTCATAGTATGTGTCTGCTTCCAAGTTTAAAGTAGGAAGGTGAAATAAACGAACTGAGGTGTCGTTCTTGCGAAGTGAAAGAACGTGATTCACGCCCTTGTCTCGAACAGCTTGATCGTCATCTCCTAACATTGCGATCAAAATGCTTTCTGGATGGCCAAAATATCCATTTCTTTGAACAACATTTTGAGCTACTTGTCGAAGATCTTGATTTGTCAGACTGTTAATTCTTTTGATCAAGTTGAAAAAAACTTTAGAACCATGTGTTAGTTGGTTGTATAACTTGATTTCAAACCAAGTGGGAAAATAAAACAGTTAAACAAAAGTTAACTAAAATTTCCAAGTTCTGAGGTGGTTCATCAAGTGACATGTAATACCGCAAAATTCTACAACCCAAAGTCAACCATCTTGAATGCACCACTGGGCCAACTTCCAAATATTGTAGATCATCATCACAATTACCTGTTATAATTGCCAAACAGATTTTGTAAGCGTAGTATTGATCTGTAATCAGGTCATCAATGACATGAGGTGGAAGTTTTGGAAAAGAAGAAATAGGGACAAACACTTGCTTAAACTGAGTAACTGGCCAACTTGATACAGGACCCTGTATTTTTTTACCTATTGGTCCGGCAAATGTATCTGGACCACTTGTTGCCCCATCCAAAGCAGCAAACACATGTCGCAAGGGAAGTTCATTTGTGTGTAGTAAACACACAACCCACTGAAGAGGTCTGTGTAATAATTCTTCTAAACTTCGAATGCATCCATTGTGTTTGCCGGTCATAGAAGCAGTACCGTCAGTGCCAACTATTGCAAGCTTGCCTTCCAATTCCGTACCACTGAAAGAATCAAACAACTTTTGGGCAATTGTTCTACCTTTGCCATCTTCAGGAGAAAAGTGAGTAAGGTAATAACTTCCTGGCTCACCAACTACTGTATAATGTTCTTCCAGTTGAACAGACCGATAATGCTTCTCATTTGGACCTTGTGCAACAATTTGGGTTGCATCTTTGCGGCCATCCAAATACACTGCGTTCACCAAACCAAAGTTTTGTTGCTCTTCGCTCCGGATTTCGTTTCGGCATCTTTCACGCTCTCTTCGTAGTTTACTACGATCAATGATGCGTGTTTTATCATCTTCAGTAACTAAACCAACATCCACTAGGACACTGTTAGCAACTGCAGCAGCTGCTCTATCCGATAGCTGGTAGCGTTCACAAATTCTGGCAAGGTTTGGCCATTTTTTGCGATTTTGAATGGATGGATGGATTTGGCATTTCCGCTAAGAACTGAGAAACTGCAGATGATTGTGATGTGTCTGTGCTTGTTGATGCCAAAGATTCGGACTCCGAGACATAATCAGTAGTTGACAGAGTAATAATTTCATTTTGGCATTGTGAACTTGGGGCATTGACATGTGATCCTGAACGTCGTATAAATTTTTGGTCAGATGAGGTCAAAGGCAAAGCTACATCTAAACATTTTCCAATACGCCGACTCTTTTGATCTTCATAAAATACAAAATCTTCATCAGTCATTCGCAACTTGTGGTCTTTTTCCAAACGTCTTTGTTGTTCATTGTCATTGCAAAACACGTCGAACAACTTATCTATATCTGACAAGAACTCCACTTCTTTTTCCAAAAAAGATGCTCCACGTTTTTTCTTGGGATACCGATCAAGTTTGCTGAAAGCTACCACCAGTGCCTGTACTTTTTTAGATATAGTTAAGTAATGTAATGGATAAACATTACAGCACTCCATCTGTCATGTATTTCTTTAGCAACATCGTTTGCAACGTCCACAGTTCTAAAATTTTCGAATTGGATGATCCTCTCTAACACTTGACATTTGGTGGGTAGTATACCGGATGGAAAGCTTTTACTTCCAGTGAAAGTGTATCCACTATGTAAAACTTTAACGTTGCTTGCACTTCGCCTGGTTGTCATAGCTATAAACTACGGTGGTTATCAAGTTATTTCATTAATAGTACTAAGCACCTAATTACTTATCTACAAAGAAAAAAAATCTTTAAAAATTTGTAAGGATTAAGTAGACGTAAGCCTACGTCTACCTAATCCTTAAAAAAAGCTATGTTACACCTGCCAAAACTAGTTTTTTGACTGTAACTTTTTTTATGATTGAAATAGACAAAAAAGTCCTCTTAGCACTCATAGAAACATGATGATTCTGCAACTTTTGAGCTATATATCAGGTCTCTACGACTAGCGGTTATCAAGTAACATGATTTTATGGCCATTTTACCCCCGCGGCCAATTTTTGGGGGGGTAGCCAGCCCGTGGTAGGTGGCAACTGGCTCAAGTCGATTTTTTTTCTATTTTTAGACCATTTGCCAGGATTTCCAAACTACACTTTTTTGAATTTCCAAAAAAAAATTTTTTCACTCCACCCTAATACTCAGTGGGCAACCTTGTCCTATGCCGGTGGTTATAGGAATGCGGTCAGTGAGGGAGCGATTGACTAAAATTTGCACATGAGTGTCATGCAGAATAATAGAAGTCCATTTTACAAGGTCTTTGGGAAGGTTAATGTGTTTCATGACAGCCAAAATGAAAGAATGGCATACTTTGTCGAAGGCTTTGGAAAAATCAATCTGAAGTAACGCCAAAGGATGTTGGATGTCTTTTGAGTAATCGATGGCAGACTTTATGTTTAATAGGACATTGTGAAGATGTCTTCCTTTTATTGCTGCCTGTTGCGTGATTGAAATATAGTCAGAGAGACAGGAGGTCAGACGATTAGCCAAAATTTTAGTCAGAATTTTATAATCACAATTGAGAAGAGAAGTGAGGCGCCAGTTACTTATGTTTGTGGTTTTGCCAGATTTGGGGATAAGTTTGATTATACCTGTCTTGCAGGAAGAGGAGGCGTAGTTTCGGAGGAACTTGTTGTTATACAATTGATGGAGAATAGGAGTGAGTTGTTGTTGGAAAGTTTGATAGAATTTTGGCGTGAGCCCATCACTGCCAGGTGAAGTGTTTGGAGTGAGATCATTTATGGCACGTTTAATTTCATCTTGTGTAATTAGGCTTGGGGTAGTATCTTGTTGTTTAGGTAAGGAGGGTACGTCAGAGAGATAATATTCAAAGTTTTGAGGTGACGATTGCGAGGAATCGTTCCACCTTGCCTTGAAGTGTTGAGTTATGTTCTTTTATTTCAATGGGATTGGTAGTAGTAGGGACATTGTCTTGTGTTTGAAGGGCCGAAATTAATGTTTTTTGTTGTTGTATTTTTTCACAGTGAAAAAAGAGTTTTGTTGGAGTTCCTGTGTCATTCTGAATTTTAGAACGGGAACGGATAACGACTCCTGTTTCCTCGTGCTTGTGTACTTGTCTTAGATTTTTGAGTAAAAGGGGAACTTGATCTGGGCTCGCAGAATTTAGTTGTTGATACAGAATCAGTTTTCTGTTCTTGAAGATTTGTGATTGGAAGAATCCAATTTTCTGAAAGAGGTGTTTGGTTTGAATTTTGAATTCATCCCATCAAAGTATTGGGTCAGCAAATCTCATGTGCTTTTTTAGCCATTTTTCAAGGAGAACTTCAAATCTGGCTTGATTAGTGTGTTGTTAAAGAAGATAGTCGTTCAGTTTCCAGAGAGGTGTTGTTGTCTTTTGGATCATGGTTTCAAAATGGAGGTGAATTGAGGAAGCAAAGCTGTGGTCAGAGAAAGTTAGAGGAAAGTGAGTTGCATCGAGCAGCTTGTGTTGCAGAACAGCAGGTAGATATATTCGGTCTAGCCTAGATGCCGTGTCTTGTCGTATGTGTAGATTTTGGACTGGGGGCTAAGGGACCTAAAGCTGTAGTTGAGATTATTTCGCCGTAGAAAGTGTTTTAGAGAAAGATAGTCTTCACTTTTGACAAGAGGAGCAGTGGCATCAATTTGGCAGAGCACCATATTGAAGTCGCCAATCACGAAAAGGAAATCGTAGGTTTCTTCCTGAATCCGTTCTTCAAGAAGTTCTAGCAGATGGGTACGTTGTTTTCTCGGCCGGTTTGATTTTCCGGAGGGCATGCAGATGTTAATAAACAAATACGTGGCAGACCTGATGGTGAACTTGAGAAACTGGGTTCTGTGTGGTACTATGTTTTAGATGGAGGTCTGAAGGTGCAGGTTTGTGTTGTTGCGGAGTAAAATAGGTGTACCGCTTTTAAAATGATGATTTGCTTGCTCCACTAACGGTGCATTTGGAAAGAGAGATAAATCGCATAAATTGAGATGAGGATCAATTTTTCTTAAGTCTGAACAATGGGTTTCTTGTAGAAATAATATATCCAAGGTGATTTTGTGACATCAGGTACAGAATTATGTAGACTATTAATATTTGCTGAGGCAATGGTAAAAAACTGACGTCCGCTAAAATGGCTTAGACCCTCCATTGATATTATATCCAAAGAGAAAACTAGCTTTTGGGGGTCATAGAAAAATTATTTTCGGAGGGTAGACTTGTTCTTGTGACTCATCTTAAGAGAGGGAGTCACACCAGATGGACTCTTATTACTCTGCTTTCTTTTGCTATTCTTTTTGGCGGAAAAAATCTGAAAGCCATCTTCAGTGCCGCGTTGGTGGGGGAGAGGTGTGTTGTTGCGGCCAGGCAATATTTCTGTCTTCGTTTGGCTGGGAGGATTGCCAATATGATTCTCCGTATCTTCGTCACTAGTTGAGCTATTGGAGAATAATAAAGAGGTGGGGACCAGAGTACTTTCAAGGTTCTTCATAAATAGCTGATTCAAATCAGGAGTAGGATCTGTGTCGTGGGCAGTGAGTTGGGGTTGGCTACGAGTGGTGTTGGAGTCTTGAGAGACTGCTGGACGAAAATGGAAGAGTGTGTGTGGTTGTGGCGTGGTATTGGCTTGTGCCTGCTCTAAGTTTGAGTCAAGGGGTGCAGGTTTATCGTTGCTTTGATCCTCAGTTAGCGTTTCGGATTTATGGACATGAGAAAGCTGAATTGTATTTTGATTCTCATGGTCTTCAGGAATGTCGTTATTGTCATTGTGGGAATACAAGGAGGATAATTTGCGGAGTCGGGCCTGTACTACACTTTTGCTGATCGGCGTTGCTAGGTTGGTCTGTATTCTGCCAGGGTTGGTTTTTGTCGGCGACAAGAGGATCAGTTTGATGTTGTTGTTCCAATTGGGGATAGTCAGAGTCGAAAGACTTAGCCGCTTCTGAGTACAAGAAATCACGTCGTCTGTGATTTGTTGTCCGTGTCGCACCGTGTTCTTACGGGACACGTCGTTACGGTGTGACGTTTATTCTTGCCTCGGCACATTAGTTTCTCCTGGCTTTAGAACCATGATGGTGTTATTGTTGATAGAAATGTGGTCAGGTACGGCGTTGGGATTGTATTGGGAGATTTGGAGATGTAAATAGGCATTGTGAAATTGTGGGAAAGACTTATGGCGGCCAAAGGCAAAGCGTTTAAGTTTACCCCAACTGTCAACCTGAACAAGTTGTCTAAGAATTTCTGGCGTGACTTCGTGGCTGACGGGCCAGAGTGTAACCGTTTTAACCGGAGGCTTGGGCTTTGAGAAGGAGATTAGTGTAGTGCAGTGAGTTATACCATTGATTTGTTTTCCTGCAGCATAACTTGACAGTAGATCGTCAATAATGGTTTCGTTGTTGGGCTTAAAAGAAATAGAGTAAGTTTTTTCTTGCAAATTAACCGGGATGATACCAAAGATTTGCTTAGATATTAGAAAAAAATAACCCTTCTCTACAAAAAGCATTAGAAAGTTATTGAGGTCAAAAGGGTAAGTGCGTGGAGAGTTTGGCAACTCAATTTCGGCAATAAGCGTACGATTTTCTGTAAAGGTTGTCATGCTTGCTCACTGATAGGTTCCTTGACCAAACAATCTGTGACGCGTAGGTACGTCCCACAGCCAATGTCGTAAACAGAAAAAAATCAACATAGCGGCTTTGCCGATTCAGAGAACGTTTGACAAAAAGTGTTGGAAAATAAATAAAAAAGAAACTATTCGGGTGTTCCACAAAAGTCAGGTGAGTAAATACGTCATTATTCCTGATAAGCGGTTTCGGGCAAAGCCAAAATCACTGCATGTCTTGTTAAATGAAAAATCAAGGCTATTGGAGAAAAAAAACGCTTTTCCCAAAAGCGCCATACAGCTGCAAAGCAATGTGCAAAATAAATGCTGCCCGCCAGTTACTGCAGGCCAAGTTTTTCTGCGCGATTACTACATGAATGTGAGGTAAGAAAGGAAAAGAATTCAACTTTGAAAGCATTTCGATTGCCTGCTGACAATGAAACTTGGTCGGGACTTTTGCCTTCTAGCAGACCAAGCACGAATACGACGGAAGCCAGAGCAGCTGTAAAGCTGATAGGTTTGGCAAGAGATTTTTGCGTACAGTAGATAATGTATAGACGAGCAGAAAAGAGGCTCAGAAAAGGTTTTCGACCTGCAGCACACTCTTTCTTGACTCGGTTCAGAAAATCAACACAGTACGAAGGCCAGAGCCACGCAAGCAAGACCCTGAGCAAAAGAAAGTTGCACATTTTGCATGCTGCTCTTGAAGATTCGGCAACAGTACACCAAGGACAATCATGCGCACGCGTGCGAGTATCTCTCTTTCTCGACGTCGCTTCGAGATAGGTTCCGCTTCTTGCTGTTAGTTTTAAAGAAAAAAAAGACGTTCGGGAACGTCGGTTTTTTTTGTTTTTCTCAAAAACGCAAACCATTCATAAAAACAATTTGCAAGTTTTCGTTTACAGTTTGGTTATTTGCAGGTGTAAATGCAATAAGTAGTGCATATTTGATGAAGTAATGTATTGAAGTTATTCGTTGGATGGCGAGTTTTTTTGCCTGTGCGACATGCGTGCATTTAAAATCGTTGATAGATTTAGTGAAAGATACAAATATATGAAAAAGTGATTTCAGTGCCGTGAATTGTGTGAACACAAAAAATTGTGGTACACGTCATATGCATTAGAAGAATCGGATGAGCGCTAGCCGTTTGGGTGTAGATGGTGCATGTTTTGGCGGTTGGTGTTTCATCATTAGATGCATCATGAACAGTTTCTTTCATTTTATAAATCAGTAATCGTACAATAATGTAATATAAAAATACATGAAAATTTTAAAAAACAAACTTTTGTTAAAAGTTGCAAACAAAAAAACAACTCACTATCAATATATAGAGGGTATAATTTTGAACTTACTTGTCTAGCAGATAAAACTTTCACGATAAATACTTTTGTGGAAACTCCGAATATACAATAAAGATTAATCTATGGTTTTTGCTCATGTTCTTTTCCAACAAGCGACAATCCCGATTCTGATTACGATGCTTCACGGCGCGGCGCTGAGAAGGACGTTTCAGACTGCAGTCTGAAGCAACCAGAAATCAGTTGCGCTGCCAAGCGCCTATGTCAAGCCATCGCATGGTGGAGACGAAGTTCAAAAAAAATTTTTTTTTCTGTCATAAGTTGCACTGTAAAATGGCGCAATACTAACACTAATTATTATTTTTGATCTCTTGCAGCACTTTTGATGTTTTTTTATTTTGGTTTTGATTACCCATAGTACTTGCTCCCGAAAGGTTTCATAGTGCCAATTATATTGGTTTTTGACATCTAAAATTTCTTTTTGTCTAACAATTTCAGCTTTTGCTGCAATTATGCCCAGTATAGATTCAATATTTTTGCTTTGACCGTTTTCAAAAAAATTGTAAAGAATCATATCTCGGTTTAGTTTATCATTTAAAAGGTTATTTTCGATTAAGAATTTTTCTAAAGCATTCCATATTTCCTTAATTGGCTCACAATCGAGGAGTACATGATAAATTGAATCTACTATTCTTGTTTGCAAAATTTACAATTTGTAATTTCGTCTCGATATTTTTGGTTTTCGTTTAGTCGGATTTGTTTTTGAAAAGATCCCCATTTGTAGCCATTATGAATGGTTCTATAATTAACTTCTTTTTCTCGATTAGAAATTTGTCTTGTAATTATTTTATTCTGGAGGGATAATGTTTTCCAAGGAATTATTTTACCATGGCTGTTCTCAATTTCTACAATTTCATTTTCTAAGTGTTTCAGCTTGTTGTATATCTCCTTATGGGTAATTTCGGATAAGCTTTCAAATTCATTTTTATTTTCAGAAAAATTTTGAAAATGTCATCCCATGTTTTGTTTGGGGTAATTGCATGAGGATGAAGATTGGAATACAATTTTTAATTAATATGTCTTAGTCCAAATGATAAGTTGTAAATGGCCCATTTTGCCATAACTATTGTGGCTCTTCAATTTTCGCTAATTCTTTGATTTTTTCAACTCAGCAAGTTTCAAATTTTGCTTTGATATTAATCATTTTGACTCCGCCTTGTTCAGTATTTGCTGTTAGCTTTGTACGCTTGATGTTTTCAATCCAGTTTGGATGCCATAAAAAACTGTACATTAAACTGTTAATATGATTCACTACATTTTGCGGTGGAATCGGTGTTTTTGCCAAATGTATAATTAGTGGTACTAATAATGTATTGATGATTTGGATTTTTCCGTAAATAGAAAGTTTTCTGTCTTTATGTATTTCTATAATAGATTTTATTCTTTGAGTAGCTTTACGCCAATTGTTCTTGTTTTTATCTCTATGCAAATCAAAAGTTAATTCCTAATAGCTAATATCTTTTTTTCTTTTTCAATATGTCTGGTAAGGGCATCAGTTGTGGTTATAAATAAAATCATACTGATCGGACAACCCAACCGTATTCCACGTTTTATTTGTACAGGTTTGGTTAAAGCACCATTTAATTCTACATTTGAATAGATATTTTTGGATAAAAGTTTGATCCAGTTTTGCATGTTTTGTTCGAAGCCTAATGTTTTGATAATTTTGAAGACAAACTCATGCGACAAACGATCAAAGGCTGTTTCAAAATCACCAAGAAAAAGACCAAGGGTTTTATTTTTCTCTTCAGCTATTTCGAAAGCTGTGTGGACATTCATTAGAATTTGTTCAATTCTACGATTTGGAAGTCCACATTTTTGATTGGTCGAAATAATGTTGTTCATTGGAACGACCGACGCTCGCGTCGCGTGTACCTTTTGTTTTTGCTCGGCCATTTTCCAACTAACGGGGGCAAAATTTCAGATTTTTGCTTATAACTCAAGAACGGTTTGGTCTAGCTACATGAAACTGTGACAGCAGTTTGAGATTAATGAGTTGTATGTTTGTACCAAAATTCGAGGCAATAGGTCATGTGACTTTGGTTTTAGGACCCGAAAACCGCCCCGTAAGTTTGGCGTAAAAAGCGGTCTCATTCAAAAACGGCTTAACTACAGCAAAAAATATTTCATAGGGTTATATGTCTTAAGATACCCTTTCATCCCAACCAACCCACTCATGGCCGTGATGAGGTTTGTTTTTTTTTTCCTAATTTTTGTACGCTCTTCTTCTCCTAAACCACAAAGCATGGAAATTTAATTTTTGTGTAAAGTTGTTGCACTGCAAATGCAACTTTTTTTTCCCGAAATTTTTTGGGGCAACTCCCACAGTAACCCCCTCAAATTGGGGCCCCAAAAAATCAATTTTTTTAACGGCTTAGACTAGGACGCTAGTTGTTTTTGATATCAGCAGACATTTATGAGACAAATATTTTGACATAGTTTGGGGGTGCTATCTCTCTGGGGACCCCCAAATGGACCCCCCGAAAATCAATTGTTTGAATGGCTCAACTTAGGGTGCCAGTTTGTTTTGATATCAGCAGATACTTAACAGACAAATATTTTGACATAGTTTGGGGGTGCCATCCCCCTGGGGACCCCCCAAATGGACCCTCCAAAAATCAATTTTTCCAATGGCTAAAGCTGGAAAGCTAATTGTTTTCAATATTATTAAATATTAAACAAATATTTTGACATAGTTTAAGGCCGGGATCAAACGATCAGGTTTTCTCTACAATTTTTTTGCATGAGGAATTTTGGAGCTATCACATCTAGATGCTATTTTCTTGAAAAACTTCTTGCCAGACGGAAGCATCTGGTTTTTTCTGCCAACAAATCGCTAAAGGTTTCACATCTATTTTTTTCGCTGTAAAAGCATTTACACAGTAGTTAAGGAATTTCTTTGAAGTTTGCCGTGGTGGTTGAAGTATTATGCGCTTTGTCAATTCATTGTTATTTGTCGTTTGCCAAAATGATACAAGCGCGTTCGCCAAAGCAAAAAGCTGCTGCTTTAATAATAAATAACTATACGAGTTCTGCCGCAAATTGCGTGCACAAACTATGAAATTTTTTTCGGCCTGCAATGAAATGACATAGATAAATGGGAAATGTCAAAATAACTTTGCTTATGTGGAACCCTTTAGCGTATAGCGTAGCTTTTTTCATGCTATGTCATCTATCACCAACAAAATTTGCATAATATTGCATGATTGATCAAGTAATATTAAACCAGGTATGTTCTTTCCGGTACTTGCGGTTGCAGAGAGCTCAATAATTGGATGTCAGCGCAGATTGAAAGTTTATTATTAATGAATAAGAATAAGAGCGTTTTTGTTTGGTTTGTTGCAAAATTAGCGAGAAATAGCTGAAAACTATCTATTGAAATTTATCTTAACTGCTTAAAAATGCAACAAGCTCTTTTGCCAGTGAAAATGTCAAATTTTAACTAAAAAAATATTAGAATCATCAACAACGTATCACTAATTGCATAAATTTGGCACTAGCAAATACTGGGCTGGAAAGTTTTTTGCGATCAGAAGGAAATTTTCAATATTTTGATTAAAACCACAAGCGCTGCCTTTCTTCGATTTCGCTAGTTATAAGTTCAATTTCATGAGTTGACCATGATGGAATGTTAATTAACTATTCTGCAGTTCTGGTTGATAACTTTTCAAAATGAATTTGGAAAAGGCCTAGCACAAGTTTGAAGTAGGAAAAATTGGGTAATTGATATGCGAAAGTAAACATAACACATGTACGTCGTTAAAGGAATTTGACAAAACAGCGAGCAAAATGTTAAAATACATCATTGTCGATTAAAATAAATGAGGTAATTTTTTTTTACATTTTCGCTTGATAGTCGTGAAGCATTCTTTTTCTGCGTTGAAATCGGCAGCATTATTTGGTATTCTGCGGCTCAATATTTTCAAAGGCACGGCTAAAAGCTCAGTTTTCTTCATTGAGAACGGTAGCTCTTTGAAAACGTGCTGGGAAAATTGAGCTCGGTTCTATTTCCCTGCAAGAAGTCAACAAGACTTTCTAACGTCTGATTTTCATTTTCACACGGGCTATTCAATGTAATTGAAGACAGGTGCCCACAATAGTGAGTCATGGGTTTGCACGACATTTCACATAATTGATGCCGGAAAATTGTGCGAAAAAACGATCGTGTGATCTCAGCCTAAGGGTACCACTTCCTCGGAAAACCGAAAATTGGACCACTCCTAAATCATAGACAAATTATTGCCAATACTGACACGCAACTAATCATTATCATAATCTCTTTATTTACATTATTTACAAGAATTACGCTGAACGTTTTCGGCAAAGCACTATGCTCTTGTCAAAGCATCTAAACACATATAATAAACTACTAGTTTTCACATAGAATAAAATCAAAATTAATTAATGCTTTCGCTGACTTTTGCTGTCGTTAAAAGTTCGAATTGAAACCAACTAATTATGTCAACATATGCGGTCAGGCAAATGAAACAGTGTAGTTAAACGTTGGACAAACGGGCGAAAAAGTTTCCTAAAGTTGTCATGATAAATATTTAAGCAGCTGTTGTGGGTAATTTTCAAATTACTGTTCTGCCAAAATGACGAGTGTACGATCAAACACTATCGAATCAATCAAAATATTTTTAACAAGAACGAAGAACCATTTCCGTAGAGTTGCCTGTTGAGTTTGGGTTTGTATTTTTTAATTAACAGTGCTTCATGAATTTTGGTGTCGTAGTCCGAACTACACCTACGTAAAATTGAAAACGGTTTTAAAATATGATCAGATTTGACACAATTATTGCAGTCTAAAATATGCTCTTTAACAGCACTTTTTCTAGTTATGCTGTTTGCAGCATCGAAAAGCTGGTCTACACATTAGAAACTCGATACAAAGCAAAAATAGAAGATGAGACGAAAGACCAAATTAAATTTTACTTTCGGAAGTTTATAAATGAAGCCAAAATTGTATGCGGAAATAGGTCAAATCAGGCGTTGCATCGATCGTTGAAATCTCTTGCTGAAGATGAAAGCATCAAGGTCTGTAAATTTGATAAAGGCAGGGGTGTAGTGATTTTAAATTCTAATGACAATTATTCAAAACTCGACTCAATAATTTCAGACTCGACAAAATTTACTGAAATACCCGAGACCGCTAAAACCCACCCAATTATTACCCGAGAACAACTGATTCGAAAATTAATCAAGGAATATCTGAAGTCCTATGACGACAAATTGGTTGACAGTCTTCTCCCCTCCGGCTCAGTCCCAGGAAAACTATATGGAGCTGTAAAAGTGCACAAGAAAGACAACCCTGCGCGACCTATTGTATCTATGATTGGCGCTCCTGAATATAATCTTGCCAAATTTCTGGACTCCATAATAAAGCCTTATATACCTGGAACGTACATGATCGATTCGTCTAATGATCTGATTGACAAACTGCAACAATTCAACTTCAATCAAAAACACCACCTCGTTAGTTTTGACGTAGCATCATTATTTTTTACTAACGTACCTCTCCGCGAAACAATTGACATTATAACACAAAAAATATATTCGGACAAAACTTGCGCGCCACCAATTAGGAAAGAACATTTCACAGAACTATTGAGTATTGCTACTCAGGGCATGTTTTTGTACAAAAACAAATTATACCAACTCATTGACGGAGTTGCAATGGGATCACCACTCGGTCCCACACTTGCTAACTTCTTTTTGGCTACAGTAGAAACGAAACTTCTGACGCAAAACTTGGACTGCTCACCAAAACTTTATTTGAGATATGTGGACGACATTTTTGCCATATTCGAAGAAGAAAAGTCTAGCTCTAAGTTTTTAGAGGTGTTAAACCATCAACACAAAATCTTGGAATTTACGATGGAAAAGTCAATTGGCGCATTTCCATTCTTGGACGTGCAAATCAATATTAATGAAAACATTCTCGAAACTCGAATTTGGAGGAAACCTACACACACTGGTGTCCTTCTCAACTTTAGTGCAGCGTGTCCTGAACAGTGGAAAACCGGCCTTATAATATGTCTATTAAAAAGAGCAAAAACAATTTGTTCCACAGACAATATTTTTTGGACAGAAGTTAAGAATTTACGATATATGTTCCGTGCTAATGGCTACCCAAATTGGTTTTTTGATAAATGTGTCGAAAAGTTTTTAAAAATTAAGGCACCACAGTTACAAGACAAAGAAAATGTGAACGAAAAAAACCTATTTTTCAGTGTACCGTACGTTGGCAAATCCTCACAGCTTTTCACAAAACAACTATCTAAGTTAATAGCTAATTTGACTTCAGTAAAACTGATACCTACGTATAAAACGTTCAAAGTTGGCAATTATTTCAATTTAAAATCACGTACTCCTACGCCCCTAGTGTCCAATGTTGTCTATCGTTTTTCATGTCCGCGTGAGGCGGATCTGACTTACATTGGTAAGTCAGCCAGGCACTTGGTAACTAGAGCAAAGGAACACTGGTCATTAAACAGCATAACTAGAAAAAGTGCTGTTAAAGAGCATATTTTAGACTGCAATAATTGTGTCAAATCTGATCATATTTTAAAACCGTTTTCAATTTTACGTAGGTGTAGTTCGGACTACGACACCAAAATTCATGAAGCACTGTTAATTAAAAAATACAAACCCAAACTCAACAGGCAACTCTACGGAAATGGTTCTTCGTTCTTGTTAAAAATATTTTGATTGATTCGATAGTGTTTGATCGTACACTCGTCATTTTGGCAGAACAGTAATTTGAAAATTACCCACAACAGCTGCTTAAATATTTATCATGACAACTTTAGGAAACTTTTTCGCCCGTTTGTCCAACGTTTAACTACACTGTTTCATTTGCCTGACCGCATGTGTTGACATAATTAGTTGGTTTCAATTCGAACTTTTAACGACAGCAAAAGTCAGCGAAAGCGTTAATTAATTTTGATTTTATTCTATGTGAAAACTAGTAGTTTATTATATGTGTTTAGATGCTTTGACAAGGGCATAGTGCTTTGCCGAAAACGTTCAGCGTAATTCTTGTAAATAATGTAAATAAAGTGATTATGATAATGATTAGTTGCGTGTCAGTATTGGCAATAATTTGTCTATGGTTAGTCAAGACAACCTCTCTTCCCAAGCTACACTCCTAAATCAATTTCTTTAAATCACTGGTTAGAGAGCTAATTGTTTTTAATATTAAGTCTCTAAAATATAAATATTTTGACATGGTTAAGAGGTGACAACCCTCCCGGGGAACCCCCAAATACATAGATTCCCCAAATTTTTACTTTTCATTTAAGCTAAAACAGTTTTTTTCGTACATGTTTGTAAGACAAAGAATTAAAAATACAAATAGTCGTCTATTTGAGATTAAAGGTTAGAATTGTTGTTTTTTAGGCAAAAACATAGATCTGGGACCAATACAATGCAGAGTGTCTTATGTAAATGAATAATATGTACTAGACACTACACGATAGCTTTGTACGCATTTTGAATTTACGCTTGAGCTACGATATATGTATTTATAGTACTGATGGTGGATGCTCTAACAGACAAATTGTTGTTAATCACTTAAGATGTTGGTTTAGCACGTAATTTGATATGATAGGATTTTCACTACACTATTAAGATTTTTCTATTTGTTCAACCTACAATATTGCAGACAGAAACGTGTTTAACGATGTGTACCGTACAATTTGATAATCAGATATTTTTGAATAATTGCTGATTTTAAGGTAGACGAAAAGTACTTTTGAGCGTCACAGCATTAGCTACGCGTTGGTCGTTCACTGGGTTTGCTGGCAAACTCTCATCTAGTTATGAAAGTTATTCTATTAGCCAATAATTTACTTACAATTTTATAATCTGTGTTTAGCAATGAAATTGGACGCCAATTTTTAAGTTGCATTTTATCGTTCTTTTTGAAGATTGATTTCACTATAGCTTGTTTCATAGTTTTACTGATTTCTTTTTGTAAGAAGCAGTTATTGTAAATTTCGACAACGTCTCTTTTTATTAAGTAGAAGAACGTTTTGTAAAATTCTGTGGTAAGTCCGTCAGATCCTGGTGAACTTTCTTTATTCAATTGATTCAGAGCAATTTCAATTTCTTTATCAAATACTAAATTTTCTAGTTCTTTTACTTCGTCATTGCTAATTGCAGATTCTTTCATTATTGTCGCATAATCATTTTGCAATTTTTCTGATATGTTTCGGTCTTTTTCTCCCCATAGTTTTTTGTAAAAGGCATGGGTTACATCAAGAACTTTATCTTTACCACTTACCAGTTTTTCATTCTCATTCATCAGTTGGGTGATGGTTTTTTGCTGAGCTTTGTTGATTTGAATATTGAAAAAAGATTTACTAGGAGTTTCGTTATCAAATTTTTGGGTTTTTTATCTGATTCTTGTTCCTTCAAATTGAATTTCATAATAGTTTTGTATTTTGTTTTCCAATTCAATTTTTAATTTTTCGTCTTCAAGAGTGAGCGAATCTTAATTAATTATCTGTAGCAGCGTTCTTCTATTGTTATCGTGGGTTAACATTTCAGTTTGTTTCAAATCTATCGAGAATTTTTTGCAAATGTTTCGTAAAATACATTTTCCTGTATCCCACCGTTCCAATACATTTGAAAAAGATTGTTTATATATCTTCCAATTTTGCCAGGCATTTTCAATTTCTACTTTTAAACACGAATGTTTTAGAATCTGATTGTTTAAACAGAAGAGGCCTGGACCCCACCTAATTTCATTTGGAAAGTTTAAAGTTATTGTTGGTGAAAGAACATGATCCGTGTCAATGGTTGGGAAGAAATCACTTTGGTTAATCAACGATGTTAGCTTTTTATTGACATAAAAACGGTCAATTCTGGTAGCTACACGATCGCTTTTATGACAGTTGGTCTTCTTTCTTGATAGAAGTGTCGAAAAACATCTATTAAATTGTGTTTATTATTCAGAGATTTAAAAGCAGTTTTGTCTGATGTAATTTGGAACAAGTGCGGGTTTTTTGAATCCATAGCATCTTCTATAAAATTAAAATCACCTGCTAAAATAATTGGAATATTTTTTTTTTTGTTATCGAAAAATTTTTCAAGATTTAGAATAATATCTCTACGTTATCTTATAGATTGAGGAAAGAAGCAATTGATTAGGTCAAGGTTAAAATTTTGACTTCTAATCTTAACTAAGTTAATCTCCGAAATTTCCGCTTTTAGTTTAATTGTTTCTTTAATTAGTATGGCTGTGCCTATTCTTAAAATATTTTGGATCTTGCTCTTTAGGTATCATATGATTTAAAAATATCAAGAATTTGTTGGCTGTCAGCCATTTTTCCATATTGGCTTTATCAGAAATATAAATTTGTTGGACAAATAAAATATCCAACTTGTTTTTATTTGTCATTATTCGTAAGGAGTTTAGTTTACGCTTAATTTCATTAATATTAATAGATCCAATTTTTAGGGGTGTTTTTGGTAATTGATGAGTGATAAATTTTGAATGGTTATGATCAGGTTGAAAGCTTTGAGTAATGTTTGAATTAGCAATTTTTGACGGGCCGTTATCCAGTTTGGGAGCCATCTCAAGGCATTTTTGAATAGATGGCGTCAGATCAAAAAATAGAAAATTTGATTAGAATTATGCGCTACAGCTAAGTTGGTATCTGGTTTCTCTTCAACTTTTTCATTTATCAGGGTAAGTTCTATTGAATCGTTTGATGAATTTTCCAGTTTTCTATTGGTTCCATTTTCAGTCGAAGTTTCTATAAAAGAAATTTCTTGTTCCTGAGTCAGATTCAGTTTTGATTGTTTTTCGAGTCCGGTGTTGAACATTGAAAAAGATTTTGAATGTCAGCAATAGGGTTGTACAAAGTAGAATTTCGAATCCTTGAGATTCGAATCTCCGGAGAAACGAATCTCAAAAAACATTTTTTATCGGGTAATTGGATTCGAAAAAGAATATTTTGGGCGGAAAAAACGTTTGAATTTTGGATTTCGGCCGAAAATTCACTCTGAATTTTGGCGAAGACCTTTTTTTTTTTTTTTTTTTTTTTTTTGGAGATCACCTAATTTTGGCCGGAAAAAACTGTATTGTCACAGTTTGCCATGAGTTATTCTAGAATAGGATTCGAAATTCAAGATTCGAAATGTCTATTCTAGAATTATTCTAGAATACTGCATTATTCTACTTTGTACAACCCTAGTCAGCAACAGATTCAGTTGGAGTGTTATTGAAACACTCCGCTGTTTCTTCCCTGAGTCCGGGTTCAATAGTTCTGGGTCCGTTTTTTTTGGCCACTTGTTGTTGCTGTTCTTGTTCTTGAATATCGTTGTTTGGCTTTGCTTTGCAGGTTTTTTTTTTCTTTGTATCCTCCATTTTTCGTTTTATTGCTATGACAGATTTCCTTTTTGATTTCTTTTTACAAACTGTTAAAAAACTGGCTAATGACGGATCAGATGGCGGTTGTTTATTAGTGTATTCATCTTCCTCTGAATCGGATAATTGTTGAAACCTATTTTCGGTTGGGAGGGGTTGGATGTTCTCTTTTTGTTGGGAAGTCCCAACAGTATTCTGTGGCTTTTCATTTTCGTGTTTTTCGATGTTCTGGTTTTTGTTTTGAATGGTATGTACTATTTGCCTGTACTGTTCTTCTGATTCGAAATTTGGGCAGTAGAGCTGATCATGCCCTTTTTGTTTGCATATAGCACAGGTTTTCTCCGCTATTCTTGGACATGCAAAAATAGCATGTCCCCGGGATTTGCAATAATTGCACATAGGAAGGTGTGCTTCATTTGGTTGCGTGATATTGATCCAATGTCCGTACATTTTTATACGGCTGGGACAGGTTTAGATTGGCATTTGCAAGAAAGAGATTTACATACCCATTTTTTATTTTTGAATTTCGTAGGCGACCGTAAATGATTCGGTTAAGCCGTCCCCATCCATTTTTCTCAACAGTATTGTTGAAATGGTCATCTTCCATTTCAAAAGGGCCAGGGGTACGGTGATATTACATCATCAGGTTCCGGTGGGAAAGTTGTTGTCAAAGTTATTTCGCGTTGATTATATTTGACCTTTTTACCTCTTTTGCACATTTCGTGAAAATGTTTTCTGAAGATGGATTTTTTTTCCTCCGGTGAAGTCTTTCAGAAATGTAATTAGTATTGCCCTTTCTCGATAACTCAAGGTACGAATACCTTCAACGTCTTTAAAATATTTTGGAAATTCTGTTTGTAGCAATGGAAAAATTTGTCCGAGATCTGAAAGTCCTTCGACTTTGAAAAAGAGATTTTGAAAAAGATATACCTTGTTTACTTTGATAATGATCACGGATTAAATTAGACAAGAAAAAAAAAACAACATATATCAACAAAAAAGCAATGTATCACTAGAAAACTATGTTTTTTATGCAAATGTAAAAGAGCTGTTTATTGATTGACGTCTTCGTTTACAAAATAAAAAGCACTATTTGACAAAAAGTTGTATCAAAGTATGACTTAATTTCAACAAAAACCTACCGACTATTGTACGGTTTTGCAGTGACGTCAGGGGTCACAAGATCGTTAAATCACGTGATTTCTGTAAGCCAATAGCAACCCGCTTAGAAAATAAGAAATCAGTGGAGCGAAAAAAGCTACGCCCAAATCTAGTACTCAAAAAATGTGGCGGTCCAAAGATTATCCAATCTTAGTCTTATAAATAAATAAAAAACAGATCCAAGGTCAAAAAATAGCGATTTAGTATTCCAAATACTCAATTCAAAAGGATTAGTCAAGACAGTGACAAATCAATACTGTCAACCAATCAAAATCCACACTGTGGTAGATTAAACAAATCAGTGAATTTACTCACCTGCACAACAATAATTTACCAATGCTAATTCCTGTTAGTAGATACTTCAACAACCTGATGCTCAAAGGCTCAGTCTAACTATGAAACTTTAAAATCAAACAAATAAAAACACACCAGGAAAAAAAGGGGGGCTGCGGCAGCAAAACAAAAATATTAGAACAGTAACTGAAAACAAACTAGTACCGTACGTGAATTAAAAAATTTAGAAGAAACCTTAGAAAACTTGACTTAATAAAACTGGTGATATAAAAACTGATAGAAGACAATAGTCGAGGTGCTCTAAAAAGAGCACTGCACGGCTATGGCTTCTTTCAAAAGTGACACTATTCTCACCTAGGCTCGACCTTAAACCCTAGGCTGTCCCGATTAAATTTTAAACTGCGAAAACTTCTGTAAAAAAATTTACCAAAAAAAAGTAACTGAACAAAAAATTTTTTCAATAACTTAAAAACTCTAACTTAGCTGCAAAATGGTTGAAATTTTACTGCAAGTCGTTGTTCGGGAACGTCGAAACTTATCTTATTCAAATAGAATACCAAACGTTCCCCGATTCGAGCTCTCATTCTCAATTGCTGAACATCATGCTTGTGGCTTGGCGACACGACAAACGACCGCTTTCGCCACCATACAGCGCCAATGTGCTGCTTTTTCGGCTCGCAAGCAATGTGCAAGGCAGACGATGCACTGCTGCTGGAGCAAGAGGATCGGCTCTTTCGGCAAACAGCGTCATCGTTTGAACTTTACTTTCTCATCTTGTCGAGCAGTTGCATCGATTTATTTAGCAGCAGATTGCAAGAATTAAAAGGGATAGCACGAACGCAGTCCCCACTAACAGAAATTATACGACCGAGTTATCCACATTTGGGATAATCGCAGGGGTCATCTCGGCCGAAGTGCAATGGCCCGGCCTCGCCCTGGGCCCACCGCCTACGTGATCACGGTGAAGACCCTCGTCAGGTAAGTATGACTTGCTTCGGCCGTTGGGCAGCTGGTCTTGATCAGCGCTCTGTTCCAAGCTTGTGGTTTTCCACATCCAAAAGAGAAGAAGAGAAACGAAAGACGATCAAACGATAAGCATACCCACCGATGGTGGGTGTGGGCCGAACCCGGAGGTACTGCAATACCGGGACAACCCTTGGGCGCGACAAAGCAAGCTTTGATCGGCGCCCTCTGTTCAAACATACGATTAATACAAGAGCCCAGCGATGCTGGGCGTCCCAGGTATTAAACTGAGAAGAACAGATACTACACTTTTTTTTGTATATTATGTTTTGGTTCAAATTAAATGGAAATTAAAATAATCACATAGAAAATTCAATGGTTTTGTGGATGGTTACGTTTTGACAGTTTTTCGAAAAATGTTTTAGAAATCGTTGAATGTTATTTCAGTGAAAAGGAACGAAGAGTCAGGTAAGACACAGCCAACAGGCGTAAGCCACAGAATGTTGTTGAAGCCAGGTAAGACCAGACATCTTAATTTTGTAATCAGGATAGCACATTTAGTAACCAGGAAAGACACAGTCAACAGCAGTAAGTTATGGAATATTTTTCAAGCCAAATTTTGGGTAGGCGTTGTTGTTGGTTATGAATAGTCAGTCAGTGTCAGTTTATTCATGTACCAGTACAAACGAACAAAGAAAAATCCACATTTGGAATATACAGTTGCATGTAAATAGGGTACGGTACATAGGGAGACCACGAAAGAGCAAAGCGCTCATCAATTCATGACCACCCTATTTCACACATTTTTGCTTTTAAGAAGTAATGCACAGCGTTTCGTTGTAAGTTCTCAAGGAAGATGACAGACATAGTATCGATGCCCTATTCCTTCACTATTCTTTTAACAATCAGTGGAGTAAAACACTAGGACAATCTCATTCTCTTGCTTTAGCCAATACAGTATGAATAGATTTGGGCTTCAAACAAATATTTAAAGTATATTATTCACTTGACTCGCCATGCACTACTTCACAACGATCGTTACAATTATGACTGTATTTTTTTTTGAAAGAACAAATTTTGCAAAAGAAACAAGCATCGCTTCTGCTAACCCACCCCTCCCCCCAAAATGCAAGTAATTTACAATATTACAATGTGCTGTTGTATATGATTTAGATGTTTACGCAATCGCAAACAAAAGAATTAGTTATCGCAATATATCAAAAATTAGAAAAAAGTCATGCTTAATTCTATTTATACTTTAAGATTAGATCAGCTTTAGCTGCGTCTTTAAAGTTAGGAAAAGAAAGATCTTTCCAATTCGGTTGCAAACTATTCCAAATTTGGGCACTACTAAATTGCAATGCTGTTTTGGCAGCATTCGAGTTTATAGCATGTAAATAAAAGTTGTTGTAACTAGTGTATCTTGTGTTGTACTTATGTACTGTTTTAGTGGATGTGAAATATTGATTGAATAGATTTGAAAGTTTATTGTGGTAGAAGAGTTACGTAAATTGCTGCAAGATTGAATGGTTTGTTGAACCCCATACCAAGATCTCATAAATTATAAGCGAGTTCACTAAACTTCAGTGCAACATTAGAAGGGTTTTCTTACAGATATAGTGTCGAAGATAACAAAATATACCACATATTTGTGACAATTTTTTGCAAACATGCTTAACATGGACATCAAACTTAAGTTTTTCATCAATAAGTAATCCTAAATATTTTGCAACAGGTGTTCTGTTGATTCTTTCTCCTCTTATAGTTAAGGAAAACTTATCGGCACTCATTTTCTTTGGTGAAAAAAGCATAAAACTAGTTTTGGATGTATTTAGTGCTAGTTTGTTTGAAGTTAGCCATTTGTCGATTATCATAGCCTCATTACTTGCTCTATTGTTTAAGTTGTCTAAACTATTGCCACTCATAATCATAATTGTGTCATCAGGAAATAGTCTAACATTAGGCTCAGTAAGTTTAGGAAGGTCATTAACATACAGAGAAAATAAAGTAGGGCCTAGGATTGAACCCTGAGGCACTCCACATCACTTTTTGCTTGTTAGAAGCAATTCCGTTGACACATACAAACTGGAATCTGTTTGAAAAATAACTTTGGAAGAGTTTGTTACTATTTCCTCTAATGCCATACTTGTTTAATTTTCGTAACAGTATCTCATGATTGACTGTATCAAAAGCTTTTTTGAGGTCTAATAACAGTGCGAAGGAATGTTTACCATTATCTAGGTTATTGCAGATTTGGGAATAGTAATAAGTAACTGCATGGGTTGTAGAATGACCTTTACGGAAGCCTAGTTGTTGGTCTGCAAGAATATTACTGTCTTCCAGAAATTTGGTTAATCGTATTGATATCAATTTTTCAAAAACTTTGGCTAAAGGAGGCAATAATGAGATAGGTCTATAATTGTTCATAAAACTTTTACCAGATTTAAAAATGGGTGTAACTTTAGCTATTTTTAATGCATTAGGAAAATACCCATGTTCTAAACACTTGTTAAAATATTCACTTAAAAGTTAGCTATCCATTCACCAACAATTTTATAGAATTTAATGCGAATGTTTTCAGGACCAGCTGCTTTTTTTGGAATTTTGATTTTGAATTACTTGATAAACTTCTACTGGTACAATTGGTTGAAAAAACAGGAAAGCATATTTGATGGTATTTTGTTAATAAACGATTCTTGAGGGTTACCAGTGCCCTCTTGAGCACTTAAATTTGCTCCAACATTTACAAAATAATCATTTAACGTATTGCTTATATCAGGTTTGACTCTATATTTTCATCATCCTTTGTAGTAAGCTTATGAATAGTAGTACTGCTGCATCGTTTGTTTTGATCAAGCAATTGATTGATTATAGATCATTGTTTTGATATGTCTTGCTTATGCTTTAGGAGTTGCCATGTGTAATATTATTCTTTTGCAAGTCTTTTTATAAAATTTAGCTTATTAAGATACTTTTTGTAGTAGGCAATTAATTCTGGATTATTTTGTAACATTTAGTGTAAATTTGTTTTTAGTTTTGATAGACTTTAGAATTGCTTTGGTTAGCCAAGGTTTCAATTTTTGCTTCTGCTGTCTTCTGCTAAGTATTTTGAGTGGAGCATGCACATTAGCAATGTCAGCAAAGCCATCAATAAAACTTGAACATATGTTTTCAAGATTAATATCAAAGTTTTGAGCCATCGAGGCTAAGTCAATTGACAATTTGTCTGTCAGCTAGGCAGCATACATCATCAATAAAATTATCACAATTAAAATTAGCAGTACATCTGTAAGTCTGATCATTGTAATTCTATCAGGTTTTAGAAATGCTGAGCATGTAGTGGGCAAATGATCAGAAATTTCATATCGTAGAATATTTGAGGTTAACGTCTTATTGAGAATGTTTGTGTACAGTGGCGTAGCTAGAACGTGCAGGGCCCCCCCGCGAGTTTAATCGGGGGCCCTAAATCTTTATTAAGCTTGTCAACGTCTGGGGGCGAAGCCCCCCCCCTTTGAGTTTGTTACTTTAGAATTACCTCAATATGAATAGTGTATAGTAGACGATGCCCGGGTATTGCATGCAATAAAGTAACATGTGCAGTGCAGATTCCTGTAGTCTTACATGTGATAATATTTAAAAGAGAACAAAAATAGTGTATACTTTCAGTTTACAGCTAGCTTACTTTACCAATGAAATGAAATTAAAGGGGTCATACAGTGCAACATTGCAAAAAACCATATCATTAGTTCACAGTAAACCTGCAAATTTCAAAAATATATTTTTTACGGAAAACGACTATCGTCTGATGTGCACTGGTGTATTGTGGTTCAACTCAGTGACACCACAGCAAAGTATAAGTAATCAATTAACAACAGCATTTTTAACTTACTCATTACGAAAAATACATCTGATAATTTACAATAGTTCTAAACAGCTGCACAGTTGTAAACAATGCAATCGGGATTGCTGCAGAACAAGTATGTGTGGGCACTTCTCAACGTGTAGTTCCCAGAAGGCACACACAAGCATTAGAATAAGAGCATTCAGATGCGGGAGTATCACAACATATGCACGCTAAGCAATGAGGAATATGTAAACAATTTATAGCAACCTCAGTAACACATGTTGCATGGCTGAATAGCCGGGTTGAACCTTGCAAGGGTAAATAAACCACACCAACGAAAAAATTAAAAACGAAAAAAAAGAACAATATCGTTGGGCTGTAGGGCAAGATAACTATTCGGTTTAGATGTCCAAAATTTCCGAGGCTTTTGGACTATAAGATTTGTCCAACACATCATTATTGCAAGTTTCATTTCAGTAAAATGGAGAATTTCGAGATTTCTGTTTGTTTTAAGATAGAACCAGAAAAATGTATCGAACTTGACCCGGAAAAATTTCGGAAATGTATTTTAAACTCGATAATTTGAAGTTTGATTTTTGATAAATACTGAAGTATATCAACATATTTATAGACTTGTCAGGTCCAGCTAAAGTCGGATGTGAACATAAGTTCACTTTTAATATCGCTTCATATAGTTCTAATACGAATTGCAAAACATGATCAGGCATGCACTACAATCATGACTTTTCAGAGCAGCGAATACTGACAAAATGTTAGCAAAAATACAGTAGATCTACTCATCATTTTTCATCTAAGCATGGTTCAACTCTAAAGTCGAAAGGTATGCTTTTTAGGCTTGCATTCAAGAACATTTTTGTACTGGAAGGTGCTATTTCACCGGAAAAGCGGAACTATTTGTAATAAAAAATGTAAACTATTAAACGTAACTGTTTAAATTAACTTGAATTTTATTCTCTTTCCATTCCTAATCCCAACCCAAACCGTAACTTTTATTCAGTATAAAATAATTTGATAAGTGCTCAGGAATACTCTCAATTTCTCTTTTACTATCTTTTAAGTTGAAAATTTTCGGTGAAATAGATACTTCGTTTAGCACTACACAAACATAGGCACTTTTCGAACTTTTGCCCTGGCAAAAGTTAGAGCAACTTTGCTTTAGTCAATCTGATTGGCTTTTTCGGCTTCAATGCTTAACATAGAAAGCCCATCCAGTCTATCTAGAGACATCTGACTTCGTAAGAAATTCTTGATTAGCTTTAGCTTGCAAAAGGATCGTTCTGCAGTAGCTGCTGTAACTGGCAATGACAAAAAAAATAAACATCGCCGCGAGAACATTAGGAAACGACGATCCTACTGAATTGTATGTTATATACAATAAATTGACAAAATCTCGCATAGTGATTGCAGGCTTATCTTTAAAATCTTTTTCAAATAATACCTTTAATAGAAGCATTTCAAAATACAAACTCGGTTGAAGTTCAGAATAAATTTGAATTACATTTTGACAGGCACTTTCCAATTCTTTTTCACTCATTGCTAATAATTTGTGGGGTGAAGCTAATACTTGCAGATATAGTAGAGACAGACGACTGTGTTTCAGTTTCGGCTATACTTTTTTCTTGAATCCTCTCATTCTCAGATTGATTTGCTTCTGAAACAACTACATCTTCTGCATTGTTTACCGATTCAATGTCCTTTTTTTCAGTAACACTAGCTTCAACAATAGTTGAAGAACTTATCACTGTTACAATTTCTTTTTCACTTTCTGAATTGCAATTCTCATATGCATTTATTTCACTACATTCTGCAATATTATTAACCGCTGCTTCTGAAGCTTGGTGCTGAACAGTATTAAAAAAATCATACATTGACTTAGTTTTTTCCAGCGCTTGTTTCAATTGACTGTCTTTTCTTCGCTTCTCTATTCGTTTCTTACTGCCTGATGGATAATTTCGTTTCATTTTTTAGAAGTTTTGCACTGTTCTTTATTTATATGTCAACTTAAGGTAGGCTATGCCCACACTAGCAATTAACACAACTGGAGCAATCTGTAGAATATGTAAAACGGATACCGGTATATCTGTAGTCTGCATGTACCCTATAGCCCGTACGTTAGTCGTTAGTGTTATACTTTAGCAAGACTACGGTAGGCTATATCTCTTGGTGACACTTCATATTTAAAGAGTTTCGCGTTTGCAGTTTGTGTCTTGCCTTGGCTAGGCTATAACAGCAACTAAAACTTCTTTTTCTGTAACAAACTCAGACTATAACTTAAAAATTTACCGGAAGCTGCATTGCTTATAATATAACGGTTGGTAAGCAGTATTTTTTAGGCAATTATTTTAAACTCATTTTGCTGGTGCTCGGATTGTAAATGAAATTTAAGAATGGAAGAAATCAAAAAACATGAGTGTGAACTGTACAAACGCAAAACGAACTTGAGCGTGAACAATGTTATTCTTTTCGTCTGTTACATTTTGTAACACTATTTTCCATAGGTGGGCAAGTTAATGCAAAACGTTAGCTTCGTTAACCACTAGTCCGTTAACAAACTTCACACCTCCGTTAACGTTAATCCGTTATTTTCAGCTTTAATTAACGGAAATTAATAAAGTCTGTTAATTCGTTAATATTTTGCGTGTGATTTAGATTTCTTTTTATTCACTCGCTTCTAGAACACGTATTGACGCTGTTAAGCTGATTGTAAGGAAATATTTATTGCTATGGTGGTCTTTTTGTGTTTTGGAAGTTACATTTTACAGTCTAATTTAATTTCAAGATAAACATAAGTTCAAATGCACTAACGAAGCTGCGATCGGAAAATCTTTGGAAATTGTGAACAGCGATAATTAATAGACCTATGAAGCTGCAGCTTATTATTTGCCACGAAAAAGAGCTCCTTTCTTCGCTCTCTTCTATAAAACTGGTGCTAATACGCAACAAGTGTTACCAGTGCAAAGTGGTTTATACCGGTGCAATGAATGAATGGTGCAAGATATTAATGATAAAACCTTAACGGAAGTTAACAGAACTTAACGGAAGTTAATTTAGTCCATTAACAGGAAAAAACTTTTTAACGGATTAACGAGTTAATGAAAAAGTTAGCTTCGTTATTAACAGATTAACGATTAACGGACTTGTGCCCACCTATGCTATTTTCGATTACTGGATTGATAACCTTTCTGCTTGTAACTGGATTTCAAATGAAACCTTCAACGCATCTCGTGTTTATCTATGACGTCACAAAGACTCGCAATTAATCGCTCGAGTATGCAAGACGTAAACTGTACTGTGTGCTCGGTCCCGAAGTATCTTAGTTTGTAAAAAGTCTACAGCTAGTATCTTAGTTTGTAAAAAGTCTACAGCTAGGCGACCGGCTATGCGGGGCCTCTCAATTGGACTAGATTGAAAGAACTCTTTGCCTACGTTAAGGAAGGCTGCGCCAGCTATGCTTGGATAAACCTAAAAATGTCTTTATATGTCACAGCGGGATAGCAGCAACACTGGAATCCTGAGCATGGGGCCCCTGTATGTGTGGGGCCCCCCCGCGGCTGCGGATATTGCGGGGAGGTCCTACGCCACTGTTTGTGTAAACATGATCAAGCAGAGTAGAAGAATGTGGTGTAATACGAATTGGTTTATCTATTATGCAATAACATCCTTCGGAAAATGCACTATCAATGTATTCGTTAACAGGTGAAGAAGACTGGCTTTTGAGAAGATCGAAATTGAAATCTCCACAAATTATGTAATCTTTTTTATGTTTTGCCAAAAGACTTAGAGTTTGAGTAAATTGCAATTTGAATTCTGAAAATGAAGTGGATTGATGTCTATGTATTACGCCAATCACAAGACCCTTAGCAGAATTTTTTAGCTTAACTTGTATAAACAAAATTTCAAAATGATGTGATGCAATGGAGTACTCTTCTAGTTTACAAAACTCCAAAGAATTTGACACATATAATGCTACTCCTCCAGCATTAGAAATTGAATCACAATGCACCATTGAATAATCTATTAAACTTGCCCTTCTTAAGTTATTGCTATTAAGCTTTGATTCAGAAATAGCTAAAACGTCAGATTTAGTTTTAGCAGATTGCTGCAATTCTTCAATTTGATTTTTGTTTTTCGAAAGAGATCTTATATTGCAATGAATAAGATTAATAAAGCTTTGCCCTAATGACTTAAGAGTATTCATTGGCTAGCCATTCCACACTTCTGTAGTTGTATGTCTGATGCATGGTTGGGCTTTATTACATGTGAGCCATTGAAATCAGTGGTGTTGATGCTTTTAGAATAGTTTGCTTTGTTTTCAACAATACTAATAGGCAATGAATTTTGATATCTGATTTGACTTGAGGCAGCCATTTCTGTGAAATAACAGAGGTGGGCACAAATAACATTAAGTCAAAAGCACAGCGCAACAAAGCGCAATGCAAAATGCGCAATTCAATTTGTTTAATTTCTGAAGCGCAGCGCGTCTTCCGCAATGAGCTTTTTGATTCATTGAAGTGTAACGCAATTCCGCAATTACGGAACGCCATTTTCGTACCAAGTTAAAGTGCAACCTAACTTCCGCTATTAAAATTTTACAACACAATGCAAATACCGCAGTTTTTGCGATTTTAGCCTCAAAAAGAACAAACAATTTACAATAAAAGGCCGACATTTATCAATTATACGATCTAAATGGAGCAAAATTAAGTTCAATGTATAGGATTGCACTTTTAATCGAAAAAAAATTTAAAGCGCTACAAATTTTAAAGACTTTAGTACGCAATGCTGCAAAATAAAAAAATAAAGCGCAACGCAACTTCCGTAATTGCGGAAGTTGCGCTTTGCGCTTCTAATTGCACTTTGCCCACCTCTGCAAATAATGAACACAATTCTAGACTTTAGAAGTCATTAATTATTTCTCCGTCAAGCTGTGGAGAGGCCACTTCTAAAAATTGATTTAGATCGGTTTGACATAACTCGTGAGAATTATTGTTACCAGAGCATTTGATACCGACTAAGAGATCAGTTTTCATGCAGTTTGGACAATTAAAGCCGTCTTTTGCTTTTTCATTGCAAGATACTTTTACATGCGATAGGCGCCTAATACAAACAACACTGTTATCATTTAAACAATTAGAACAAAAAAATTTGCATTGGTAATCATTGGTAGAGTCATTACTCGTGATCATTGCGTTACAGTTGTTCACATTGTCTTGCCGAACAGACCTCGTGTAGTTTTCGACAGTGTCGCAGCGTGCGTAACAATTGAAACATGAAGAGCTTTTGCGGATTAGGTTACAGTAAGTCACGTGACAGATCATATGACACGAGGCACAGTTTGCGCAAGCAGCATTTTCTATGGTATGCGTTCTACACACCTGACGCAACACAACTCTGCTATTTACATTAGCCATTACATCATTAACAAAATGCAATTCTAAGCCATAGAATTAGGCCTACGTAGGCCTATCTGACTTCTCAGATTCACTGCCAGTAGTGCTTTGATTTAGCTCATTGTCATCATCTGCATTGTACATCCAAAGCTGGTAGTTAAGTTAATAAGTCATCTACAGTTGTAACAGTCCACCATTTTTCTGTACCTTGGCCCTTGCCATTTTCGTCAAGAGGTAACCCAGCATTTTTTTGCAGATCTCTTCATTCGAATTTTGCCATTATAAGTGTGGCATAGCACAAAATCCCCATTGCATTTATTCTTTACGTAAGATAAAAGTTTAGGCCGAAGCGAGGTTAGATCTTCAGTTATGAACACGTTTTTCAGTATTCCGTTTTTCTTTAGCTTACTTTTACCGTACAGAAACTCATTCATTTTTTGGTAAGAAATAAATCTTACAATGACAGGTCTGGGTTTAGCGAGAGATGTTTTCTTCTTACCAATCCTATGCTCTCTTTGCAGATCCAGTTCTGAAAGTTCAATGTCTAGGGCATTTGCTACTTCAAACACTACATCCTCTCCGTCATCCTTATCACAATCAGTTTCAGCAACGTTATGTATTCGAATATTTTCCCTCCTCCCATACTCTTCTAGATCGTTCATTTTGAAGTTGGTTAAATTTAGGGATTGTTTTAATTTTTGATTTTCTCTTGTCACATCCTTCAACTCTTTCTTGGTGCTTTCAAGTTCATCCTTTAAAGCTCGAATTTGTTTCTGAAATCCTTAAACTGTTTTGTTAATTTCTTGTAATAACTTTTATCTTCTTCATTAAAAGAACCGGTATTAGAATTTGAACGTTTTCTCGCTCTAGGGCTCATTGCGCACGAGCTATCAAAACACGTCCGCCTCTGCGAAAGTTGTGGACAACTACCGTTGAATAGCCAATGAAAGTTGAAAAGCCAGTGAATGGAATGAAGAACGCCCAGGTGCGTCGTATTTCTTATCAGAGCTTCACAAACATTTATCACCATGGTTGTTTGAAATATATATCCATTAACATTTTCCCATACTGTTTTGGGTTCCGATTTCGGTGATTTTGGATTCATTGGTAGTTTTGTAGCACATTGGAGTATCACATTTTTGTGGAGCAGATTCCATTTGATTTTCGATAGCAGTTGACCATCGCCAGGTACCGATATTAAAAATATGCACACATTTGCATAAGATAGCATTTATACCCAAATATAATTAGCACATGCAACGAAAAAAAACAACAATGTTGTTAGCAATTTTGCATTATTTCCAACCGAGAAACAGAACAAAATATTTCGGCTTCTCGGCCTTATGAATGGGAAAACGGTTTATTTTTGCTTAGGAGAAAAAACAGCCAAATTTTCAGCTATAACCTAAAAAAAACTTTCAGTGAAATTTCGATGATAGACTAATCTTCCTCAGTAAAAATTTAGACTAGTAGTTATGAGCTGTACAGGCATTGATTTGGAGCACTGAAAGCTTTACAGTGGAATCGAGGTAAGACATAGAATGTTAGCATTAGAGCCAAAATCCAACTACCTGAGAACGAGAGTATTTTGTTCGAGTGTAGGTTCGCTAGAGTCAAGACAGGTAGGTCCTATAATTAATTGGAGAAGAAAGATTTAAGTATTTAGAAGATAATTATTCCTTCGAGAGTAGTATTAAAAAGATCCAGGAAAATGTGTGAGTTTTGATTTTGTGTCACGTGTATGATAGAGCCACAATTGGACGTACGTGATCTCTTAAACCATGCTGAATAGGTTGGCTGGGTTGTAATTTGTTAATATCTGTAGAAGGTAGATTTCTCTAGTAGAGAGAGAATTCAATTGGAATGGGATTTTTTTACCTATTTCCAAAGGAGCTGTTCATTGTCAATTTGCATTCAGCTTGAAACAGAGAATAGATCTTTTGCGAGGCATGATGAACGAACTGGTCAACTTTATTTACGGAGCAGTTTTCCTTGTCCCATGAGGTTTTGTATTTCAAGAGAATTCTGCGAAAAATGGAACATAATTTCGTAGCCGCTACGTGAGTAGTTTGTTTGGGGTGGTTGGATGTGTTGAAAAGTACCAGGTTTTTGTTGAGGGTGATGGGTTCGTTCCACAGCAAGGATATTTTTTTTTGCAGTTTTGAAAGTAACTGCCTTGTTATGGAGCAGTCGTAGAAGAAGTGATTGGGAAAATCAAGATTCGTTTTACACAAGCGGCACTTGTTTTGCAAGTTCTGGGAATGTTGGGAAGAACGGCCAAATTTTGTGTTGAAGCTGCCCCAAACATAGGCGTAGCCTGGATTTTTGATTGGGGGGGACCCAAACCACAAACTAAATGCAATGACGTCATCAGAAACTTCGAAGGAGGAATTTTTTGTGGGAGCAAAGATATCGTGAAGTGGAAGATCAGAAGCCGTGGCCTGGTGTTGGCACGTAACTAGGAACTCGTTTAAAGGGGAGGGCTTAAACCAATAGTAAAATGCGAAAATGTCTAAATTGGGAAACGTGTTGAATAAAGAAGTGTACTGTAATTCAAACGTATCATTGACGGGTGTTGGGGCGCGGAGCCCCCCAGCCGCCGGAGGCTATGGGTCTGGGGGCGAAGCCCCCAGCTGCTTGGCCATTTTTCGTAATTTTTTGAAAAGATAAAGCTGTTTTAACACCGCTGGATCATATTTCGCACGTATTCAGAGCCATTTGAAAGAATTAGATTTTTAACATTTGATAGACAATTGAAAAAATTAAGTTGTTTATTCCTTCTTTTAGTTGCTATTTAAGTCCAAAACACATTTAAAATTTTGCATTTTGGGGTTAAATTTTGTAAGTAATGTGGCCCAGGTAGGGGGAAGTAAAGTACATTGCCTACTGCAATATTTTAGCAGTAAATAACAATCCACTCGAATATTTTCCTTAGAGATTATTGTTTTGTCATGCAAACAACCAGTTGTAGGAGTATATATTCGGCCAGGGGGCCCAGGCCCTCTCAATTCAAAATTTTGTTGAATGAGCATTCCCCTTACTGTAGCTAATTTTTTTCAAAAGTATTTTGTTGCATAAAAACTGGCGAGGTGGAGGTCACTTGTTGTTCAAAAATGTGCAATAGATAGTTACACATACGGTACTAACCATGTTATTGCCTGGGGGGATTTACATTGCAGAAGACAAGATTCTCATGCAGTCCATAAAGAATGAAAGTTGAGAAGAATGTAAATTAGATATTAGAGTTTATGAATCAGAATTTTACCTTGCTTAAGTTAGTAAAGCTAATATAATTCCAACAAAGCTGTGGCTGTGACGTCACACGGATGGCCAAATAATGAAAAACAAATTTCAAGATGGCGGAAAGCTGAAAAGAAACTGTGAAAAAGTGAAAATTTAAATACCGGTAATTAAAAATGAATTAAGGAGTAGCAAGTTAGATATTTAAGTAGTGTTTCCTTGATGGCAAGTCAAGTTTATTTTACCATACGTTAAAAAGTACGCAGGCAGGAAGCAGCGAAAGACCATGTGGGCATCTATGTCAACTGCACCAAATAGCAATACTTAAACAGTATCAGACCTAAACTTAAGCTTGGCGAAAAATTAACACAATTCTACAAAGCATAGTAAAAAGCAGCACTGTCATAAAGCAAACAATATTTACAATATATATCAGTTTTCGCATTAATGGGTACCGTGCATCCATCAAGTTAGTCAAATTTTTGTTGAGCTATTTTTCATTAACAACAATATGCGATAGGAGTAATTGAATAATTACATTACGTTTTCCCTATAACAATACAAGTCTAATCTAACAAACACGTTTTCTAGTAAAATACAAGTTTAATTTTAGCTAAAACGTTTCTTTACATCAATGTAAGTCTAAAGATTAACGATCACACTTACTACATATTTTACTCCACTTGAAAAAAAAAACAAAAAAACAAGCAGTTACGCAAAATTATGTATTTAACCATCGTCTTTAGAGTAACGTTCCAAAGTAACTGATTTACAGTTATTTTTAAATTTAACAAAGGAGCAATTTTTTTGAGCAAGAGGAATAGCTTCCCATTCCTTTAGACAAGCGTGATGTAATCTTTTCCTCCCAAACTCACTGTCGAATGTATGATGATAATAATCGTCGGCTGATTGTTGTCTAGTGTTGTGTTTGTGTATCTTAGTTAGATCGACAAAGTAATTACTAAATGATAAAGGAAGCATGTTATTTTTAAATTTAAAAATAAATTTTGCGAATTCAAATTTGATCATGTCTTTTAGTTTTAAAGTTTGAAATCTAACATAAAGACAATCGATAGGAGAATTTCGAGGAAGAAATAAACTGGCGCAACCTGCTCCAAAAACAATTACCTAAAACACAAGCTTTCAAATAAAACTGAGAGTTGAAAAAAGCCTAGTTTCAATTTAGGCTGGAAAAAGCCTACCTCAGCTAGGCTAGGGAATTCACTAATCTAAAAACTTTTCTAGAAACCTAACCTGTGAACTATAAACCTCTCTTAAATCCTCAAAAGGATTCAGAAAAATCTAGGGATTAAAATGAAACCTGTCCTACACTTCTTAACAAGCAAGCCCCCCTAAAGCTTCAAAAAAGCAAAACTTTGTATTCAAATGCGGAGCAAAAATACCTTCACTTGATCTTAGCTTTGGAGAGCAGAAAAGCGATAGGGAAGCTTCGTTTGGTCGGGCCATATCCGGGTCAGAGGCTTTCGTCAATCTTGTTGCTGTCTTCTCCCAGCAACTGCATGGTCAAGAAAAGATGAAAATTGAGCGTTTCATAAATGGCAGGTCAGTTAATCAGCAAATACATTATTTCTGATAAGCAGTTTCGGGGAAAGCCAAAATCACTGCATGTCTTGTTGAACGAAAAAAAGGTATTTGATAAAAACAGCTGCAAAGCAATGTGCAAAAGCAAAATAAATGCTGCCTGCGCGTTGCAGCAGGCTACTTTCGAGCAACTTTTTCTGCGCGATTGCTAAATTGAATGCAACGTAACTGGTGAAAACACTTCAACTTTTAAGAAGTGAATGCATTTTGATTGTTTGCGAACAATGAAATATGGTCGAGTGGGGGTTTGCTTTTTTGCAGACGAAGCGCAAATATCTCGAAAGACACAGCTGCTGGAAAGCTGATATTTTTGGCAAAAACAAAAAAACGCATTATGTTGACGAGCTGAAAAGTGCTTTAGAAAAGGACTTGCAGCAAACTTTTTCTTGACTCGGTTCAGAAAATCAACACAGTACGAACGCCACTGGCACACAAGCAAGACACTTAGGAAAACAAACGCGCATTTTGCATGCTGCTCTTGAAGATTCGGCAATGAATCCGACATGCTTTCAATCAACACCATGCGTGTGTCAGTCTCTTTCTCAAAAGCTCGGCAGACAGGTTCAATTGCTTACTATTTATTAAGAAAAAAAAGACGTTCCTCACCGTCGATTTTTCTAAACTCAGTTTTTATGGTAGAATTGTTAACTTCGAAAAAAACTTCACCGTCAACAAACGAAGTTGCAGCACATGTATGAATTAAAGGCATGCTACAAGTAAAGTCTGTCCAGATTCTCAATCGGAAATTTAAAGCTACAGTCGTTTGAATGAGAACAATATACACCATACAAGGTGGTCGTTAGAAAAGCGGAAAATTTGTCAAGAAGGTATTCATTTTCTCAAAGAAGAACTTTTACGAAGTTTTTGAAAGGTATACAGTATGTTATATTACACTCATTCAAAACGTCGTTCGTGCACTTTAGAACAGCGTCTTAACTTAGAAATCCAAATCTCGTGTAGCTTTTTGAAGGGTAACTTGCGAGATATTGCTTCAAACTCTTCTCATGCTTGTTTTCAAACTATTAATAAGGTTATGTCTTGTCAACAGGGTTCTGAAGCTCTGTAAATAACCAGCTCCAAACGCAGTAATCCAAGACATTTAAATCTGGATTTTTGGATCAATGAAATTAAAGAGTAGATTGCAAGAGAAATTGATCTGAAGTCCTTGCTTTGTGAGCCCTGGCACCATCCTGCTGCCATGACCATGTTTGGTCATCCATTGCATTTCGTATATTGTAAATTTTAGCAATTGCATTTCGTATATTGCTGAACAATTGTGAGCACATCTCACAATAAACTTGTTGGTTTACTGTTTTTTTGCTGTTTTAACGCTTTTTTTAATTTTTTTGCTTTTTTAGCGACTACCCTGTAGTTTGCTCAAGCCGTGTTTGGCCTTACTATTTTTAGACTTGGTTATTACTTTCTATAATATTAAATAGGAATTGTGAAGAATCATCAATTATGTCACACAAATGGAACAGATTCGTTCTCCTTTCTATGCTCCTGGTTTTTCAAAGTTTATTTTTCCAGAAAGAAATTTGGTGTTGAAAAATCGAAAGCATTGCACTATTGCAATCAAATAAGAATACAAAATGAAGATTTAAACAACAAAGTCTTGTCAAAAATATAGAACAATGGTATTTGCAATACATTATTTCGTGTTATCAAATTCCTAAACTCAATAGTTGTTTTGAAAGTCTTTATCTTGCTTCAACTAGCTATCAAAAGTATTAATCACAATAAGTTGTAAGTTGCTTTAGGAGCAGAGAAATAACATAAATGGGTTAAAAATTTAGGTCCAGATATTTATGGAAAATAATACGTTACATTGGGGTGCAATAGTTTCATCTCAATATGTAACTTTATGGCAACTTATATCTCAATAACTGTAGAAGATAAATGAAAACCAAAGTTAGAGATAATCGCTGTACGACCTGCCGTTTCGGGGTTTGTCCGTTTATCAGCAGCGAATAGAGAGTATACTGGTTGGCTGAAAGACAGAGTCTTAAAGCCTGCACAAAAATTACCACTTGTGGTAACTTTTGTTAACAGCGAGAGTGCTCGATCTCTGTATATATTTTTTTGTTTTGAAAACTAGTGATTTTAAGTTTACACATCAAAAATTTGAATTCATAAATCAAAGAAATAAACGTTTTATTAAACTTTCCACAAATGTTCGATATGCGAGCTCTTTGTTACACGACACACATCGAAACCGTATTCCATTTCTTGCCAAACTCAAACGAGCATATCGGGATTGATGGTTTTCATGGCCGCAGGTATTCGAGTCTTCAGATCATCCACTGATGTTGGAAGAGGAGGAACTTAGACCAAGCCTTTTACATAGCTTCAGAAAAAAAAGTCACACAGCGTTAGGTCTGGAGATCTATGGGGAGCACGCAATCATTGTTTCCTGCACGTCTAATCCATTTGTGTGCAGAGTAGCGTTCAGATACCGTCTTACATTGAGACTCCAATGAGGTGGTGCCCCATTCTGTTCGAAAATAATATCTGCTTGCTCTCCCTCAAACAAAAGTTCCATCAACCAATTTTGTAGCCTAGCAGAGTACGCTTCACTGTTGACCGTTGTTCTTTCAAAAAAAAGGCCCATACAATAAGTCCTCGGGTTACAACGGTCCGGACTTACGCTGTTTCGAGGTTACGAACGCACTTCATAAAAATATAAATGATAATCCAGTACTGTAATATCGAAGCCCTTAAACTGGATCATTGTGATCAAGAAATACTGTGCTTTGGGCTCATTGGTTTTCGTCATTTACATCGTAAATGACTTGAGCAATTGCGAACTATTACGATTATGAACGAATAATCACTAAGCTTCAGTATGTATATGATATGTATAGAGTAATTTATGTATAATGTTCCAACTTACACAGAAATTCGGGTTACACCGCGTCTCAAGAACGGATCAACGTCGTAAGTCGAGGACTCCCTGTACACACAATTCTTCGATATGGCGCAAACACGTTAACCTTAAAAGAATCTCGCAAGTGCTCCAGTATTGCATGAAAATGTTCAGTTCCCCATATGCGTTTGTGTGTTTGTTGACTTTGCCAGTTACGTGGAAAGTTGCTTTGTCACTGAAAGCAATATCATCACCAAATCTGTTTTCTCCCAACACCACCTGCATTTGGGTACAAAAGTCTTTGGAAGCTGATTTGTCAGTGTCTTTCAAATACTAAGGCAAATGCAGTTTATAAGGCATCACATTCAGGTGTTTTCTTACCTCTCACTAAACGGCTGTTGAAGGCATCTGAAGTTCACGACTTGATCATTTGATTGACTTTCTTGTGCTCCGCTGGAAGATGTTTCGAACTTTTTTGATCATTTCAGTTGAAGGTGATGGAACAATTCTTTTTTCGGGAGTACAAAGATCCCTCCTCAAATTTTGAGTGCCATTTCTGTATGATACGTCGATCTAATGGCTGCTTTGAAATTCCTGTCCGAAATTTACGTTGAACACGTGTTCACGAGTTGTTTTTCAAATTCCAAAACACAAATTGCTTTCTCCTTTCCAGTGAAAGATATTTAAGCAAATAAGAGGCAAATCGGTTGAAACGGTATTTTACGCAGAAAGCCTAAACCTTGATTGTGGCGTAACAATGGTCTGGCGAAACCATCGCAGCAACAAAATTGGAGATTTTTCCATTTCCAACAAAAGCGATTTTATCCTGCTACTTTAGCCAGTTACTGAGATATGAGATTTTCTTAAGTGACGTATTGAGATGAAACACCGTGTATAGCGTTACTTAAGTATAATAAAATACGAGTAGGCTAGATAACTTCATAAAGAACCAAACAGCTCAACACAATTTCAAGATGTATCATTAAGTTCCAACAAAAATTCATTGGAAAGCAATTTGGTAATGAGGATACTAGGACATCATCTAGCGGCAGTGATGGAATACAGTTGCGCAACAAACAGGCTGAAATTTTCGTGGTCATCCCAGAAACTTTGCAAGATTTCGATGTACTACGTTATTGCTTTAGAAAGTTGTAAAATGATATTAGCATCGATATCTCGCAACCCTTATTGCGATAGAATCACACAACCATGAGCAATGTGAAATCAGAAATAAATAATTCAGCAAAGTAAACAATAACATACAGTAGGTTCCAGAACTAAATGAGGAAAAAAATCTATTCAACCTCGAAAAACAATACGCAGTCATGTTGAATGGTGTTTTTTTTTTCAGAATCTAGTCACCAAAAACAGGAAATAAAGGAATGCAATGCAATTTGTTAACTATTCAGCTTAGGATTTTCTTGGGCGTTATAGTATTTAATTTTAGTGTTTATAATCCACAGAATATGTTGGATAAATTTTTCGTTATCTCATATTCGTTGTTGAAGTCTAAGAGTAGTTTTCCTTTGATTATTTCTCTAAGAGTAGTTTTTTTCTTTTGATTATTTCTCTTTTGCAGTGACTATTCCAATCAAGGCTTCAAAACGCATTTCTTGGTTTGGAACAAAGCGGTTATATACTATATTATCATTAGATAATCTGAGGTTATAGCAGCATTTTTCAAACCATGGGTTGCGACCCAAATGTGGGTCGCCAAGGCTTTATGAATGGGTCGCTGACACAAGTTGAGCCCTTAGTACTTTGGTTATCTTTAATTCATAGTTAGGCATTGGTTTTCTAATTTTTGTGTTATCTTTTTCTTCTTTCGAAAAATAGTAATTGCTTACGCCTGAAATCTAGGAAAAAAGTGTCTGCACGGAACTTTCACTACCCAAGTTTTGATGTGAAGTTGCAAACGAATATCCAATATTGTATGAAGAAGCCTTAAAAATTATAATTCCTTTTCCAAGTTCATATTTATGCGAGATGGGATTTTCTGTTCTGGCGTTTATGAAAGACAAATATAGCAACCTCTGGATGCATCCAATGCGTTTAACGTTGAGTGATGTTCAGCCGCGATTTCAAAAAGTTGTCGAAGCGAACTGACGATAAATGTTCTGTAGTGAAAGTTCTGGTTTTAGTGCTCAGTTTTTTTTTGTGTGTGTTTTGTAATTATTTAGTTGGGGCGCAGTTGTTCTTGCAGCTTGGGTTTTTAAACGAAATTGGGTCGCAGAAGATTATGGTTGAGAAACTTTGGGTTATAGTTATTGCTAGGTTAAGTTTATATTGACCTAAAAATTCAAAGAAATTGTCTTTATTGACCCAATAAAATTTGGATTAAGTAAAAATTATTTCTTGAGACTTTTTCAAGATCTTAAACTTAAACAAACATTTAATAAACGAAAGCAAACAAATTCCGAACAAAATTAGCAAAGCAAGTATGTATGGTATTGCAAAATAAGTCTTTAAGCATTGCGATAAGCAGTAATACTACTAGCTAATCACCAGGTGGATGAAGTAAAGTGCAAAATCATGATAGTAATGTTGTACTTTAATTTTGAGAAGCTGAATAGCTATACCAGGCGTTTGAACTCACTTTTGGTTGAATTACCGAAACACCAGACCCTTCAAAACGTCATCAAACAAATCTCGTTTCATTGGGCTCTTGCCCCAAATTATCTTTCTTTATAAAATGCACACGATTTAGGTTAATACTTGTGAGTTTTTTCGAATTATAGGATTTAATGATATTAATGGCTTGTAATAAAAATACTAAAATTTTACAATTACGTTAGCCCAGCCTACATAGCCAATATTTATGCTGCCAGTTTAATCATGTTTTTACAGGCAGAGCTATTTTCTAATGCCACGTTTTGAATAAAATAAAATTAAATAAATAAAATTAAGTTTAAAGTAAAATACGTTTTAAAAAATATTAATTTTTAATGAAATTAAGTAAATACGAAAAACAAACATAAAAATTAACTTTTAAATTTTGCAAAATCTCCGAACACTGAGGGCTCCCCCCCACAGACACCCCCAAACATCCTCCAATTGCAGATTTCTAGGTATGTGCCTGGCTGTTAGTACAAATGGATGATAAACTGAAAAATGAGTGATAATCACAAAAATTGACTTTATTGCCGTACAAAAAAATATTGACCTTACGGTAAAAAATTGACTTTTCATTGACCAATAAAATTAAAGAATGCGTCACGTGTTCTTTTGTTTTGCCTGGCCATTTTTAAACTAACGACAGTAAAGTTTCAGACTTTTCCTAATCTAGCTACATAAATTTTGATAGCAGTTTGAGATTAATGAGTGTATGTTTGTACCAAATTTCGAGGCAATTAGTTACGTGACTTTGGTTTTAGGACCCGACTACAGCCTCGAAACTTTGGCGTAGAAAGCGGTCTCATTCAAAAACAGCTTAAGTACGGCAAAAAATATTTCACAGGGTTATATTTTTAGATACACTTTCATCCCTACTAACCCACTTTCGGCCGCGGTGAGTTTTTTTTCTTTCTGAATCTTGTACGCTCTTCTAAACCACGAAACATCAAAATATAATGTTTGTATAAAGTTGTTGAGCTGCAAACGCAATTTTGCTTCCGAAATTTTCGGGAGTCTATCTCCCGATAACACCCCAAAAATCAATTTTTTGAATGGGTTAACCTTGGGTGCCAGTTTTTTGATATAAGCAGATATTTAACAGGCAAATATTTTGACGTAGTTTCGGGGCACCACTCCCCAGGCACCCTCCAAAAAATCACTTTTTTGAATGGCTTAACTTAGGGAGCCTTTTTTTGATATCATTAAATACTTGAACGGGTTAACTAATGTAGGGTGACAGTTTTTTTTTGATATTAGTAGCTATTTAAGATATTTAATATTTTGACATAGTTTAGGAGGGTACTACCCCTCTTCCCCAACGATCCCCTCAATGGATTCCCCAAAGGTCACTTTTTTAGCTAGGGCGCTATTTTTTTTAATTTTATTTATATGAGTTAACATTTAAGAGTCAAATATTTTGACCTTAAATTAGGGTACCACTCCCAGGGAACCCCTCCCCAAATGGATTCCCCAAAAATCACTTTTTTACACGGTTTAAGCTTGAGCGCTAGTTATTTTAAATATCGGTTAACATTTAAGAGACAAATATTTTTGACATAATATTGGACTATCACCTCCCAGGAAACTCCTCTACAAATGAATCCCCAAAAATCAATTTTTTGAATGGTTTTAGCTAGGGTGCTAGCTTTTTTGATATCAGTAGATGTTGAAGAAAGAAATAGTTTGGCATAGGTTATGGGTGCTCTCTCGCCGGAAACCTCCCAAGTCGGACCCTCCAAAGTCAATTTTTTGAACGACTTAAATTAGGGCATTTGTTTTTTGTTTTTTTTGAAATCTGTCGAAATTAGCGTCGGTTGTTTAAAGGGGTTGCTCCTCAGCAAGTTTGCGTTTTTTTGTTTGCGTTTTAGATTTGTTTTTTTAGATTTGTTTTTTGCTCTCACTGTGAGTCAGATAATGAACTGAGTTGGGACGGACCTTTCGACTAGTTACCTGGGATAGACCAGTTACCTCTAGACTAATAGCCTGGGATAGAGCCGAATTGGGGTGCTTGGTTTGCACAATTGTCTCATCTCAAGAGTATTAGTACGAGACGTAACCTTGTGACTCATGAAAAAGGTCACCTTGTTTGGTGCGAATTGCACACGTTTCTTGATTCTCCGGCTGTGGGCTATGGAGCATGCTCTTATTTACAATGTGCGTGTAGTGATGATCTATCAATATTAGTTATGCTGTGGGAAAATCAAGAGTCACACCCCTCAAGCCTATGAGCATGCCCGGGCTATAACTTGTCGCTGCAGTGCTTGGTGCAAAATTGGGCACGAAAATTTGTTAAAAACTTGGTTTGCATGTAAATCGCGTCTTATACTATTGGACAGATGCTATGGTTGTATTGCGTTATTTCCATAATGTGTCGACTCGCTGTGAGATATTTGTTGCTAATTGATTAAATGTATCGGTTAAATATAAATCTCGTGGGATGCAACCCTGCCAGGCTAGTGATGCTGATCTTATGGTTAAAAGGGCCTAAATTCTTAATGCTCAGTGTTTCAGAGTGACCCGAACAACTGGATTTTGTTGGTAAGTAATGAAAAATTTATCGTGGTGTGATATTGTTTGTGCGCCAAGTTGTTGTTTTAACGTGTGCTAAAATTCTGCAAATCCTCTGTATCAGCTGTTCGCTCGAAAAACTGCTTACAACTACTGCAAGGATTTTATGTTTTAAACTCGATAGGAGAGTGAAATATTTGAACACTTAACTGACCTTTCGATCTGAACTACTGCGAGCCGAAGAGTCGAAGACTGATGCCGCTAGACATGCAATCCTTAACACCGTTTAAGATCAGGTTTTTCCAAGTGCAGAAGACTTTCTGCTTTTACACAGGAAAATATGCGACACCATACGAAGAATAACGCAAGAAGATGCCATTCGAGTTGCTGCGTTGAAAGACCTTCGCGATCTTACTCGGACCATGCTGTTGAATGATCTATTGCGTGTCAGTGGAAGGTTGCAGAATTCATCTCTTTCGATATCTGCAAAACATCCAGTTGTATTGCCTCATGACCACCCAGTCACCAATTTGTTAGTTCTACATCATCATAAAAAAGAAGGAATCTTTGGCATTAATCATGTGGTAGTTGATATGAAGACAGAATTTTGGATAATTGAAGTGCACTCTGCGGTCGAAAAGGAGTTAAAACTCTGGCGCCACGTGCTAGTTTTAGAAAGCGAAAGCGGGAAAGCAGCAGATGGCTGATTTACCTTTTCAAAGAGGGAACAAAACAGTGCTGTTTACATCAATTGGGACAGATCTTGTAGGACCTGTCAACGTGAGAATAGGATATAGCAATGTGAAACGTTGGATATGTACTTTCAAACTAGCTGCAAGAGCCGTCCATTTTGAAGTATTATGGTCGTTGGATGTCCCATTCTTTTATGCTAGGGCTCACTCGATTTTGTAGAAAAGGAACTTGACAACGTTTACAGTTGCTATAAATGGCGATCGCCGAAATTCGGGAAGACCATACGATGGCACTTCAACCCTCCCTGAGTCTCCCATCACGGTGGGTTTCATGAGATATTTTTACGATTGTTTAGAAGAATATTTTCCTCTATTGTCGAGGACTTGACACAGGATGAATTTGGCTTGTTGACATACGTTTCCGAAGTTGAGCGTATATTAAACAACGGTCCTATTACAGCACTTGCTTCGACTCCAGATGACCTTATCGCGCTGACCCTGAATTCAATTCTGACTGGAAGTTTGTGTGAAGACGCGGGAACCGACTGAAGGGCAAGGCCTATCGGCGCTTATGGAAGAAGTTGCAGTTTCTTACTGACCTCTTCTGGCAGAAATGATTTGGTACGTCGCGAAATTTGAAACCTGGTGACTTAGTTCTCATTCTGAATAAACAGATATTGGAGAGGACAGTGGCCCGAAGCTATTGTTACCGAAGTGTTTCCCGATCAGAATGGACTGGTGCGCAGCGCAAAGCTGCGAACAGCTGATTCCTCTGAAGTTGTTTGGGATGTTATATAAATCTGTTTACTTGAAGGTATCTAATGTAAGATAAATGTTGTTTGTGTTACTGTGATTTTAGTGTTTACCTTTGTAATTGCTTACTTTGTGTTTTATGTGTATAGGCTGGTGTTATTTAAATTGTGTAAGCCTTGATGAATGTTTTGATTACAGTCATATATGAATTGTTATGCGACACTGCAGTGACGTAGATCCCATTATCCTTAAGTCCAGTTCACTACCGTATGTGAAATACTGGATTAATGGTAATGCAAAACTTGGCTCTGTACTGCCGTTGCTTGAGTAGACTGATAGTGTTTAAATGATTGTTATTTCACGTTTATGCCTGCATTTGAAATATCACTGTGTAGATGCGTCCAACTAGTCTTGCACTTCATTGATGAATTTTCTAATTTACTGCACGTAGTCACGTAGTTTAATTCTGAGTCGTCTTTGCTTTAATGCTACAATAGCTTAAGATTTGTTCAATTGTGTTGTGCTGATAGGCAGTCTTTACTATCGCCTAAACGTAGACCGGACCTAGTCGAAAACTAGAGTTCTGAGAAAAAGGCGTTTAAAGTCAGATCTATGTTGCGATTCCTCATAGCACCGTAAAATAAATTTTAACTTTCGACTTTTGTTTGAAAAAATGTATAAATACTTAGCTACTTTGTGACATATTTTCGGTCACGTGACGCATTTGCTTGTTTGTTTTTTTGCGTTCAAATATTTGGTCAACTACACGTTTTGTTAAATTTTGAAATTATGTGGACCAAGTTTTGTTTGACATAATAAAATTTTGTAATGTGCCGAAGCGTAAACCGGACCAAATTCAAAAATTTAACAAAAAAAATAACAGTTTTGTTTTCCCCGCATAAAAATGCCCGCATAAAAGTAAGTTCATGAATATTCAGCATTTTGATAGGAGTGCCATCAATCTGCATATTTTGATCGCAAACTGAAATTACTTGTTAGTTGAGTAACTCCACAATAAAGGGCCTTTGTTTTCTTGGTTGTTTTGATGTAGTGATCGTAGTGATCAGGACTAGTTATGGAAATTGCATTTTTCTTCCGTTTTTCAATATGGCTGAAATCATTATCGTTTGGGAGATAAGAGTGCACACTGGAAAGAAATCCATGTCAGATAATTTTGGTGCCAATCAAATTACTGTTTACCAAGGATAATAGCAAAGCAATTATAATAGAATTCCGGTTTTGCCCACCACAATTGTCAGACCGCAAAACAATTTCTTCCCAATTCTTGCAGAGTTCCAAAATGAAATTAAGCAAACAACTTCCTCGTTTGGCAATACCTTCTACCCAAACATTCATGTATCCTTGTTTTTTTGCCTCATGATTTATTCCCAAATTATACATCGATAATTAAGTAAATAAAACACCCGGTTTGCATGCAGGTGTGGCAGCGGCAATGTTTTTTGCATGTCAATGGTAATGGTGTGTGGCATTTGCGAATCTTCTTTAAATAGTGACCTAGCTCGGCGAGCTTCTTTGTGATGTTTCTCTAATTCAAATGTGTTGCCTGACATGGACAGTTTGTCACATATCGAACAGCAATCCGTAGAAGGCTTGTGCGCTTATGGTTGAAATTTTTCTGCCAGTAATTTGGAAACAATTCGTACGTTGGGATACTTGAGATTCCGGATTTTTCGCATTCTTCTTTCCATAAATCATAAAATATTCAAATTTGTTACTCCAGGGGAAAAAAAATCTTTCGGTTAAAGTTAACTGCTTATAATGAGAGTTGTATTTTGGAATTTTGCCAATCAATTGATGCAAGCTGTCGATTAACTTGGTGCTGACAGTGGGATGATGGTTGTGATATCCTCGTTGGTCTTTAAGAGTCATGCTAAACTGTTCTTTTTTAGTCAGCAGCCGATCAATGCGATCAGAGCTAACACCTCAAGTCTTCAAAAGCAATGGTTTGTATTCAAGCTTATTTAAATAACATCTCCTGCTGAACGCTTTAGGTCGAGATTTTGTGTTTTCTTTTGGATCTTGTTTCTGCGCACTTTTGGAATCACTTTTATAAAGTGAAGCAAATTATAGTTTTGGGCGTCATTGGTCTCCAAATTTCCAGAATTGGTCGTATAATTGCTTTCTATCTTCCGAGCTCACTTTTGAGCAATTGTTGTAACGGTGCAAGCACTTAAAATATGAAATATCAAGATTGTGTCAACCAATAACTGCATTTGCGGCGTATTACGCAAGATCCTCACACGCTCTCACCTACTCTGACTGTGGACAACCTATTGTTTTCATAGTAACTTGCATGTATCTTTCCATATTTTGCTGCACCTCTTTCAGTCTAATTGTTATTTAATATGTATCCAACAATTTACCTTCAAACTGTTTTCCCGGCATCTCTTTAATGCCATCTTTGTTCTGTCTTATAAGGCTGCCCCGAATTTCTTAGCCTTTTTTTCGTCTCGTCAAATGACTCGCCTTGCGATTTTCTTTTTCCCACTATTAAGCATAAATCGTTAATGCTTTATTCAAAATGTATGACAACAAAAAAGTCGATACCTTTCCTCAATAACTTCTCCGCAACGCAGAAATGCACCAGGTAGAAACTCTTCTGGTCTGTCTACGTTCTTAACTGTTGTCACTAAAGTTCTCGTTTGCCCATTAGGAACTGCTTGACCATGACATAGTTCTGCGGGTGCCACAAAACATTCACCTACAAGCGTATATTAAAAGTTAAAACTGCGCTCTCGCTATGGAGATGATTATCGGCATAAGATCAAATTAACTACCTCAAATATTTCAGCAATATTGAATTTTTTTGGTGTTACAGGTTACATTGCATGTTTAACGGTTTCAACAATACACCGTTTCTTATCTCAAATAATAAGCTTACTCAACTCACCGATACAAACATCTTTATCATCATAAACAGCATACTTCGTTGCATTTGATGATATTTCTGGTGCTTGCACTATTTCCTCGCTATTCCTAGTAATCTCTCTGTCTTTTGAAACATCGTGGAAATCCTCATCAGGAAGTAATTCATCCGAAGAGTTAGGTAAGACTGCACGATCGACTAATTCGGGGCACTTTTATAGAAACAGATAAACGTGCATCATTGACACGATCGAAAAATTTTGGGGCATTTTTACCAGAACAGTGAAATAAACGTGCATCATCAGCACCATTGATGAATTCGGGGGCATTTTCACCAGAATAGTTAGGTAAACGTGCATTATGAGCACGATCGACGAATTCGGAGGCATTTTTAACAGAGCAGTTAGATAAACGTGCATCATCAGCACGATCAACAAACTCGGGGGTATTTTCATCAGAACTGTGGGATAAATGCGCATCACCAGCACGATCGACAAACTCGGGGGCATTTTTATCAGAACAATTAGATAAATGTGCATCATCAGCATGGTTGACGAACTCGGGGGCATTTTCACCAGAACAGTTGGATAAACGTGCATCATCAGCACGATCGACAAATTTGGGGGCTTTTTTGAACTGCAGTGCCATTACTGACATCAAGAATATTAGAATCCAAGTTTAAAGTTTCCTTTGTATGATGTACTCTTGTAATGGGAACCCATTCATCATATCTTTTGCTGTAATTGATGTAGTCCACTTTGACTAAATTCTTAGTTTAATTTTTTTTTAGAATCCGAGCTTTGTAAGAATTTGTTTTCGTTTTATCCCACGCATTAACTAGTTGTTTTTGTGATAAAACAGCAATTGTCAATGGTTCATTTGTAAATCTGGATTGTGTAGCGACACATCAACATCGATGCCGGCACAAATTCTACAGTATGTTTAGGTCCATTAATTATTGCTGCTCGCAGTTTTCAAAGATTTTCCGACCGCAGCTTCGTTAGTACATTTGAGCTTATTTATATCTTGAAGTTAGATTAGAGTGTAAAATGTAACTGCCAAAACACAAAAAGACCACCATAGCAGTAAATATAAAGAAAAAAAAATTACACGCAAAATAATAACGTTAACGGAGGTGTGAAGTTTGTTAACGGACAAGTGGTTAACGAAGCTAACGTTTTGCATTGACTTGCCCACCTATGGTAGTTGGTAATTTAATCATAGATCACTGCTAAATGACAAATATTTATATTTATCATGGGATTTAGGTACAAAAATTTCCTGCATGTACATTGCACTAAAAGCTGATTTGCCTAGTTTGCTTATAATGCTCAGTCACGTAACTGCTCCAATCAACTGCCACATCATCGAGCATATCCACAAATGAAACGCATAGCGGAATCAATGGAGTTATAAAGAAATTCAGTCTACAGCTCTTAGGTTGTACATTGTACAATCGAGTCAGTCGACCAGGGTTTGCTGAACGCGCCCAACGTCATCACACATTGCACTGAAAGCTAATTTGCCTGACTTGCTAATTATGCTCAGTCACATTAAGCATGCTTCAGTGAACTGACACGTCATCAAGCATATCCACAAATGAAACGCAAAGCCGAATCAATAGAGTGATAAAAAAATCCAGTTAACACGTTTTACGGTCGACCATGGCTTGCTGGACGCGCGGTCGAGTCCTCTACAAAAACCAAATCAACAGCCTCAAAATCAACCAGCAAATCACATCAGCTTGCATAGGTTGCACAATCGAGCCACAAAGCCAGTTGGTAACCAAAAATTAACAGTTCTTAAATACACTGTGAGTTCTCCGGCCATTTTTGCCATGGTCACAGAGCTCCTCTTACCATCGTCATATAATGATATTGATAAGTTGAAAGAAGAACAGTTTCTGCAGCGTCTGTAGACAATAATTTACAGGTTCTCAATCATCGCCTTCTTGACTGTCCTGCCTTTGAGCAGCCTCAACGCATTCTGGTTTTGGTTCTACACTTTCTGTCTTCGACTTATGGTCTAGACCTTAGGGTGTGGCGGACTGTTACGTTTTCTGACATTTTCAGGCCCCCACAGGATGTGATCGAGAAATGTTTTGCAATTAACTTGCAGTAATTTCCTATTATTCAAGAAGCAGGATTTTCATTCAACAATTCTGTTCTCACCAATTTTTATGCAAATGTTATCATAATTCACGATAAAAATATCAAGGCTGCTCTGTAGTTCAAAACAGGCAACACCTGGCTTTTTACTCAACTATGCTTCTCAATCATCCAATTAGAAAGTTAAGAGACCTTTGAAATATAAAAAAATTATTACATCATAACTACAAAACTGTTGAAAATTTGTTTTCATCACTATTAACAAAAATCAGTCTCAACTTGGTCCGGTTTACATTCAGTGTAGACAGAAGTGGATTTTGTGTAGTGGACCAAAAATTTGGCCCATTCTTCGGATAGATGCGGAGATAGGAGAATGAACCATTTTAACTTGTCCACTCCATCTCAATTTTTATGTTGATATTACCGACTCTATTTTTCTACAAAACATTTTTAAAGCAAAGATTTTTCAAAAAAACAATTTTTAACCAAGTTGACTTGGTCCACTTTACGTTTAGGCGTCTTACCTTGTGTAATACGTGTATGTGTAGATTAACGTTTATGCGTCGTTGTTCACTTAGGTCACTTAAAATCACTGTCGGGATGATACTATTGCATTGAACTTACAGGTTGTGTAAATTATTGTTTTTCTGTGTAAAGCTAACTAATCGTTGTCTTTGGGGCTGGGTGTGTAACAAACAATAATTTAAGTTTTTGTATTCTGTAGCGCACTACGCAAACCATTAATGTGTATAGCTGTTAATTTTGAAGCGATTTTGGAGTTGGCTGGCTGAGCTGCAGCGGGTTTATCTTTGGCGTGTATTAGACAGTGCTGGGCACTCCGCAAGTCCGCAAATTGCGGACTTGAGGTTTTGATTTGCGAACCGATTTTTTACCGCAAACATATGCGGTAAAAAATTGAAATCTACCGCAAATCCGCAAAGCAACAACGTCGCTGGGATTGTTTGTTTCTAATTTGAAAAAAATACGTTTTTACGATTCAATGTATCGACTGAGTTGGGTGGATGTATTTATAAAGTACGACACCCTCTTACCAATGGAACGATTAATTATTTTCTATGTGTGCTGCTATTACAGCAAAACGAGTTAGCTTGACGTCAAGAAATTTCCAACAACTTGTTTTTTGGAAAGAAAACTTAGGCTTTTTGAAGTAGCAAGGGGTTGCCCAAAACGACTTTGATGGCATACCCAGTACGTCTATTAAATAAATAGGCTGCAGGCCAACCAACATTTTCAACCTTCGATTTATCTCTTTTTTTTGTTTTTAGTTTCGTTAATCGTGTTTTTGGAATGCATACTTTAGACCAGTGGTGTTTAGCATACTTTTAGAATGCATAGTTTTTAGTTTTGGAATGCTTAGTTTTTAGTTTTTGGAATGCATACTTTAGACCTAACCATTTTGAGGTGCTAATGCTAAAATATAACCGAGCCTATTCTGTGTAATTGTGTATGAATTTAGAAGAAAGAATGTGCGTGATGATGAAATAGAATACAGTATTACCAGCAGTACTTATATTGTAAAATTTTGCATGGGGGGACGCTTTTGCAGCCTTGATCAAACGCATTTGGCATGCGAAAGTACTTTAGTGAAGATTACGTAATTCCGTCGCTGAAATTGAATGAACACCAAAAACAAAGGTCTTTGCCGGAAATTTAAGTGTTTTTTCGCCAAAATTAGGTAAAGAATTAGGTCTTTTTCATCTGACCAAGAAGCGCTCAAATCTCGATGGGGGACACCTAAATCTCGATGGGGGGACGCTAAATCTCGATGGGGGGACGCTAACTCTCGATGGGGGACGCGTCCCCCCTACAATTTAAGTACTAATTACCAGGAAATTCATAACCACTTCGTACTACCGATGAGTTTGTTTATTAATTTGAGGTTTCGCCTCCCAAACCGGGAGGCTTCTTCAGAACAATTTTGGACAATGCTGCCTTTGCAGTTACGAAAAGATAAAACGATGCAAAGTTTTCTCGAATAAATAAAACGATGCAACACGTCCGCTATTTTCATTTACTAGGGAAGGCTGATTGTTATATTACCGTAATTTTGTTAGTATATCTCGTTGAGAACGCCAACTTGTTCTGAAAATACGCGACTTTGAGATAAGAAAGAATAACTAATCACTGGCAAGAGGTCTGGGGGACAAAACCTCGTCCACTGAACAATTTGTATGTCGGAAATCGCCGCTAAGAATCCCAAATAACAAACTATTGGATCACAAAAAACGTTGCTTGAAGGGTTATTAAGAAAAAACAGTACGTGTGAAATTAAATATAACTAAAATTGTTCAAACATGGACTCTTTATTGGTAGACTAGAAACAAATGCGCGGAGAAAAGAGAAAGAGGATTGAAGAGAAAAAGGCTGTTTTCGCTGCGAAGTTTTTTTTGCAGTTAACTCGTATTCGACTGATTTGATTGGACATATTCCTATCGACCGAGTGAACCGAGAAGAAAAACGTCACGCTGATTGGACGAGTCAGCATATTCTAAAAAAATGAACTGTGAAGAAAAAAAAGACAAACTGTCAGTTTCCAGTCTACTAATAAAGAGTCTATGGTTCGAATGTCTGGAGTAGGTACTTAAAAATTGGGCGTTTTTAGAAAAAAATTAATGGTTTATTTTTCCGTTTCGACAATTGTGGAGCTCTTGATGGAGGGCACGGGGCAAATGTCTCTTTTGCCTTCTTTCTTAATACGAACCTGCTAAGATCTTCAGGTTTTTTGCAAAAAATACCTTATGTAAATTTAACATAGTGTCTTATGGCGGCCGAAACCTTCGCGCTCAATCATTGGAATGCGTTAGATGTGAGCAAGACAAAATGCACTGAAATGTAAAGAAAAGATTGGCTTAAAATTAGAGTTGGAAATTGTGAGAAAACCAAAGTTTTTCTATATTAGCATTTACGGTAGTTCCTTTTCAAATTGCTTTGAAAATTTAAATGTGTAATCTTCGTTAAAGTCATAAAAACTGCTATTTTTTCAGAAAAAAATCACTAAAATTATTTAAAATTATCATGGAGTTATTACCCTCGCCCCCAGAACCACGTATTTTTTCAATGCCAAAAACTTTTGAGCTTACAAATATACCCTTTACGGTACCTCCCTCAATTCATTTTAAGAACATAAATTCGCAATATTTTTAGACAACAATTTTTGAAAAATTCCGTGAAAAGAAATGGTTTAACCGCGCAATATGGTTTACGTTTAGGAAATTACTAAAAACGTGGGGATCCATAATCAGCGGACGTTTGCATCGGGGCCTAACTGATGAACTTATGGCCTTACAATAAACCATTTTTACGTTTATAATTTAGCTACATTCAGCATTTCAACTGTAAAATACCCAATGGGGGACGCTTAAGCTGCCTGAACATATGCATTCGCGATGCCATAGCAACTTGGTGTGAATTTTGCCCCAAAATTAGAAAAAAAACAACAAACAATCGCCTTCTGTTGCGATATTTTTTACTGCCAAATTCGAATGAAGACCAAAAAACAAGGTCTTCACCTCAGTTTGTGCGGTTTATATCCGCTTAATTGAAATGAAGACTAGCAAAAAGGTTTCATTTGACGATATTATTGTATGTGGTTTTATTGTGCGATATATGTTCTTTTGCTCAATATTTGCCGCCACATTTTAATGAAAACCAAACAAATTAGAAAAAAAAGTTATTTCCCACTTACCCCGTATGGGTAAACGGGAATTTCCTAACCCCCCCCAAAATAAAGTGTAAATGTGTAAACTGAGAGACGCGTTGAGCAAACTAGTGTAACTCAAAAGGTATCACAGACGGGGGTCTGGGGGCAAAGCCCCCAGCCGTTGGGCAATTTTTTGAGAAAACTAGCTGTTTTAACGCCATTGGATCACCATTCGCAAGTGTTTAGAGCCATTTGAAAGAGCTACATTTTTAACATTCGATAGCCAATTGAAAAAATTTATTGTTCAATCTTGCTTTAACTTACAAGTTAAGTTAAAATATTGCCATCAGAGGCGGTGAATCATCCAGCCAATTCCAGTGATTTACAATAGTTGAAATTGAAACACAATTTTTGATGTTTTTTGTTTTAATTTTGGGGCAGCGGTTGCAAAGATATTCAACAAATAAAAAAAGATATCCACCGAAAAAAGTTTTTGGAAACTCTGAGTATTGTTCTTCCCGCTAAAACCACAGTTTTCTAAACCATTAGACCTACTGTGGTTTTGGCAGGAGGAACAATACTCAGAGTTTCCAAAAACTTTTTGCAGGGGATATCTTTTTGCAATTGTTGAATATCTTTGCAACCTCAAAATTAAAACAAAAAATGGAAAAAATTTTAGTTCAACTTTAGCTATTATAAATCTCCATAATTGGCTGGACAATTCACCGCCTTTAAAATCTTGCGTTTTGAACAGAAGTGGAGTTCTCGAAGACGTCCTTGGCCTTGGCATCGACGCTTCAAGTCCTCGAAAATTGCCCTGTCCTCGATTCGAGAACAGCACTATTTTTTGAATCGTTAAAATTTTGTAGGAAAACGCCAGAAACCTCGCTCAAAATTTGCGAAAACCTTTTTTAGTTTTCCTCAATTGGACGTCGCCTGAAAAAAGTTTTGAAGACCTTTTTTTGAGAGATCGCCAAAAATTTTTTTTTGAAAACCTACTTTTTTTTTTGAAATACTTGCGTCGGTGTTCTTGGCTTTGGCCTCGATCATTCCTGTACTTGGCCTTGGGCGCGACAAGGCAAGCTTTGATCGGCGCTCTCTGTTCAAACATACGATTAATACAAGAGCCCAGCGATGCTGGGTGTCCCAGGTATTAAACTGAGAAGAGCAGATACTACACTTTTTTATTTTATTTTTGAAACAATGCAAAACGGTTTTTACGAATTAGATTGTCAGGAATTTGAAACGTATTGGTTGATGGGAAACATGTTGCAAGCACACGAAGGCAGGCAAAGGGTTTTGGAAGTCCAGAGCAATTTTCCAATCATGGTTTTGTTGAGAGTAGGAGGCCCGGTGTACATGGAATAAAGGATGTCCAACAGCATCCGTGGTGCAATCAAAATATTGTTGTTTTGTTTTTCACCAAAGTTAAATCGCATTGTTGGTGCACCATCCATTTTTGCAGTTAGTGGGGCAAAACCAGGATAGCCAGTTACGTAGAATTGTTGCAGGACAACGCAAACAGAAGTTGGGGTTTGAGAATATTTGACGAAAACAATGTCATATTGATGTAATATCAAGATTAGACCGAGGTTGTTTTTGATCAACACCAATGTTTTAGGGAGACATAATATCCCATGTATTTTTTTTAAGTTGGATCGGATATTGCCAAGTCAGCTTTCCGTTTATCGAGGTAGTATTGCATCAGATTGTCAAATATGACGAGTTGTATTCATTTGTGTTTTTCGACAATGTAAGATGTCGACATCCGGATTGTTTTGGAAACAGATCTCGTTGGAATACCAATTAGTCGGCCATCATGTATTTTGGTTTCGCAAAATCACCAGGTTTCAAAGTATACGCAATATTACATAAACAATTAATTTTGACAATGTTAGTTATCACATGTAAGAAAAACAAAACAGTAGTCAGAGGTGGAGTCGAGGACACAAGGCTCGAGGCCAAGGCCAAGGCCAAGGACACAAAAAAAATCCGAGGCCAAGGCCAAGGCCAAGGACAGCCTTTCCGAGGACAGAACCTCTCGAGGCCAAGGACAGGAATGCTCGAGGCCAAGGCCAAGGACCAAGGACACAGGCGCAAGTGTTCTCAAAAAAAAAAGGTCTTCAAAAATTTTTTTCAGGCGATCTCCATTCATTGGCGTACCCAGAATTTTTGATTGAAGTAAGCCCAGCACTTAAATTGTAGGGGGACGCGTCCCCCCATCGAGATTTAGCGTCCTTCCAACGAGATTTGAGCGCTGGATGATTAGACGAAAAAGGCCTTATTCTTCACCAAATTTTGGCAAAAAACCGCTTCGATTTCCGGCGAAAACCATTTTTTTTTTTGGTCTTTACCTAATTTTGGCGAAAAAACACTTCAATTTTAGGCGAAGAACTCTTTTTTGTGGTGTTTGTTCAATTTCGGCAACGGAATTACGTAATCTTTCCTATAGTACGTTCGCATGCCAAATGCGTTTGGTCAAGGCTGCAAAAGCGTCCACCCGTGCAAAATTTTACAATTTAAGTACTGGGTAAGCCTAAACCACAAATCACATGAAATGACGTCATCAAAATTTTTCCAAACAGGAAGTTTTTGTGGGACAAAGATATCGTTGGATGGAAGATCTGAAATCGTTGCCTGTTGGCACGTAACCAGGGTTTTGCAAAGGGAGAAGGCTTATACTGATTGTTCAAAAAAGCAAATATTTAACTTTGGAAACGTGTTGAGAAATCTAGTGTAACTCAAAGGTGTCACAGACGGGGGATCTGGGGGTGGGGTTCCCAGCCGCCGGAGGCTTTGGGGTCTGGGTGCGAAGCCCCCAGCCGTTGGGCGATTTTTTTAATTTTTTGGAAAAAAAAGCTATTTTAATGCCATTGAATCACATTTTGCATGTGTTCAGAGCCATTTGAAAGCACTAGATTTTTGACATTAGAAAGCCAATTGAAAAAATCAAATCATTTAATACTTTTTTTACTTGCAATTCAAGTTTAAAACACGCTTAACATCTTGCATTTTGGAGTTAAATTTAATTGTAAGTGATCTGGTCCAGGTAGGGGAAAGTAAGGTGCATTGTCCCATGCAACATTTTAGCGGTTAATAATAATCCACTCGAGGATTTTTGTAAGAGATTTTTGTTTTGTCATGAAAATAACCAGTTTTAGGAGTACATGTTCGGCCAGGGGGCCCAGGACCCTCAATTGAAGTTCAACGATTCGTTCAATCAGCATTTTCCATGGCTAATTTTTTTTTAAAGTATTTTATGCATAAAAACCGGCGAGGTTGGAGGTGAATTACTGAATTGTTAATGAAAAATGGTAAAATAGATGGTTACGTCAACTAACCATGTTATTGCCGGGCCGGATTTACTTTGTGTAGGCCCCTGGCACTATGGAGATTTTCGCAAAGGGGGCAAAGCTCCCAGCTGCTGGAGGCTTGGGGTCTGGGGGCGGAGCCTCCAGCGCTCAAAATTTTTGCATTTTTTTGCAAAATGAAGTTAATTTTAGAGCGATTTTAATAGAAAATAATGCTTTTAGAACGTGGCATAAAAATTGGCAGCCCAACATGATTCAACTGGTTGCATTAATGGGCTATATGAGAAGTGGCTAATGATGACATTGCAGTTCTCTTGTTTACTTGCTGGTAAATCATAAAATCCTATTATTCAATAAAACTCAAACAGAGTAATCTATTTCGTCTATATTTTACAAAGAAAAATAATTGGGGGAAGGGCTAATGGAAAGATATTTGAGAGAAATAGATGGTAATTAACTAACACTGAATAGCCCCCCTCCCCTTATTCCTGAGTTTATGATATATTTGTTGATAAAACCTATGTTTGGCGTTTTTACATTAGCGATCAGATTTGATTGTTTATTTTCGGGTATGTTTTCAAAGTTTTCATTGATTTGTGACTTCAATTTTTGACAATTAGCCCCCCCTTCCTGAATATATGTTTCAAATAATGCTTTAAATCACTTTTTAGTCAATTCCAGCGCAAAAAAAACAGTCTCAAAAGAGCTAAAAACGTGATATTTTCCTTATTCTGCATTTTGGTTGATAGGTCAATGGGGGGGGAGGCTATAGCCCCCGCCTCCCCCATGGCTACGCTATTGTTGGTACTGCGTCATATTATGGTAAATCCGGCCCTGATTAATGCATTACGTTCCAAAAAGGCTAGATGTGGGCCTGAGATAGCAACTTTTAGGACAAAAACTCCTCGTTTTCTTTGGGTTATACGTTTAAAGTGGCTGGCAAAAATTGAATTGAGGGGGACCGGGACCCCTGGTCTTCAATATTGTTGTTAGTTATACTGTTGTAAGCGAAAAATGCTAAAAAGAAACTGAAACTGAAGAAACTATAGGCTTTTTTGTCACATTTTTGTCATTGGTGAAATTTCAATTGGGGAGGGGGCGGACCCCCTGTCCCCTTCTCCTTGGCTACGCCTATGCTCCAAGTGAGGAAAACAAAAAAGGTGCTCGCAAATTTTCTGCGAGGTTTCTGGCGTTTTCCAACGAAATTTCAACTGTTCAAAAAATAGTGCTGTCCTCGAGCCGAGGACAGGGCAATTTTCGAGGACTTGAGGCTTCGAGGCCAAGGCCAAGGCCAAGGACTTGACCTTCGAGGCCAAGGCCAAGGCCAAGGACTTCAAAATGTGTCCTCGAGGACGTCCTCGAGGCCAAGGACGTCCTCGAGGACTCCACCTCTGACAGTAGTATGTTAGCACTTTATTTATCATATTTCACACTGGCAAAAATTATTGTGACTTCTCGGCTCTTAGTTAAGAAAGAAACTAAACAAAACGACAAAATATTGATATCAAAGTATTGAGAAAGCAGTCAAGGTTATTCAACAGGTTGTGCCATTCAGGTTAGAGCGAGAAAACGTAGTAAATGTAAAGGACAAGATTTGTACTAAAAAAGAGACGACAAAACTTAGATTTTTACCCGGAACTAAGTAAAGATTTGTATTGTCAAATAGTGGTGAGAGCACACTGTTCAGATTTGTTGGTAAAAGTATAATGCAAGAGCAAGTCAATTCACCTTTTTATCTGGAAGTAGCTTTGAGTAAAATATTAAGCGGTATAAGAACACGAATCATTTTATTAACAGTTTAAAGAGTGCGAAAATTAAAGACAAGTCAATTCATTCCTTTGCTGTCCTATTCTTTTTTCAAAACGTAATCAGAGATTGGGCTTGGCTCAAGATTTTTCCACTGTGTTAAAGTTTTTGTGATAAAGTTTTCCTGGTCTTGAACTTTTTGGTTGGATGTATCGTATTTCAATTTTTCTACGATTATATAAAATCTGTATAAAGCTAGCAGTTTTAGGCTACAGACTCTAAGTTGAGTAGGGCATTGGCAGACATTATCTAGCACCATTTACTTGGTAAAAGTTAGTTGGGTGTTGGTTTTTTGTCTCAAAAAGTTTTGGAGTTTAAAGAGAATCTGCCTAGTAATTGGACATTCATAAAAAACATGTCTGGTCACGTCATTTCAGCTGGAACAAAATTTGCAAAGGTTGGATCTTCGTTGGCCATTACTGAGCGACGTAATGTTGTGATTTTGATTGAAACGTCCAAAAAAGAAGCCAGAGTGAGCGACCTTGTAGGTGACTTCTTTCTGCTTGTTCGTCAAAGATTTATACGGTTTTTTGAGTAGGAGTACTTCTGCCCAAGATGAAGGTTGTAGTCTTCCATTTACTGCTGGCAGTTGGACAGGTTTGGAGTCAAGAATAGTATGGTAAATTTGCTTGTGGGATGCTTCCGTCCACTCATCAGCTGTTAATGGGTGCTGGCGGAAAAGAGCAAGAAGATGTTTCCAGTCGTTGTTTGGTTCTGGTCTGTGAGGTCTGTTGTTGGAGAAAAGAGCCGGATGGATTCTGCGAATGTGATAGCTGAGGTTGTACAGGGTGTCTCAAAAGTAAGTATACACTTTAAAATTTGAATAACAATCTAATGGCTAGTTCAAATTTATCAAAAGTTTACAAAAATATTCTCCAAACTACTAGAAACAGAATATAATCTCAATATCTCATTGAATTTACTTATTGACAGGATATTAGACCTCAACGTGAGAACCACCATTTCGAGACATTTCAGCCACCTTTTGGCGCATTCTTGCCTGACACTTTGCAATAAATCTTGAGTGTAAGTACTCCACATAATACTATTAATTTTTTGTTCCAACTCTTCAAGGTTTTGAGGCTGCGTGGAGTAAACTTTACTCTTAAGGAAACCCCGAAGAAAAAAGTTGTATGGGGATAAGACAGGTGAACAAATGGCCCATTTCAGAGGACCTCTACGTCTGATCCACCTACCAGGAAACAATTTATTTAAGTAATCTCCGACTTTCCTGGCGTAATGAGTTAGATCCAGTTTCCATAAATTTACGATAAACTGCATAAATTGTTTGTCGAGTAGGAGCCGAATTAATTCCAAATTCCCTGTTAAAGAGGTGCTGAGTTTGCCTTACTGATCAATATGCTTGCCAAACAGCAATTTTGCACCTCATTTCTTGGGTTAATTTCCTTGCCATTCTGTGGGTTGATGAAAAATGCAAACAATACCTGAATTTTAATACTTATCCACACTATGTTCTCTGAAGAAATAAATGCCCTTTGATAAGTACCTGAGAAGCAAACCAAAATTGTAAGTGTATACTTACTTTTGAGACACCCTGTATAATCCATGCTTTATCCAAAATAGGTCGGGGTGAGTTGGCGAAGAGATGGTTTTGAGTCGAATAGCATATGCAGCGTCACACCATGATTTTATGCAAGGCATGCCGATTCCACCATGCTTAGGAATTTTGCAGAGGGTATTACGATTGATTGGTTCAAGCGTGTAAGGGTACCAAAAAAACTTGTGAAGTATTTTTGATAGGGCCTTTTGCGTCCCGGTTGGGCATCTGAACAATCGAGCCATTAGGGTAATGTCAGGTAACAAGAGAGTTTTTATTATTGTGAGTTTGCCAAACATTGAAAGATTTCGGTGACGATGTAGGTCGGTTGTGGATTTAATGATTGCGACTATTCTGGACCAGTTCTTTTTTGTAGGGTGTTTCAAAGAGAAAAGTATTCCGAGAATTTTTGCTTCATCAAGAAATTTAGCGTCTGGATAGTGTCGCCTAATTTCATCAGAGAGTGACTGAGAATTGGAAATGACTGTGGTCTTTTTTGTATTAATTTTTAGGCTGGAGAAAACGGAGAATTCATTCGCAATTTTCAGAGCTGCATTGATTTCTGACTGGTCTGTAAAGATCAAGGTTGTGTCGTCTGCGTATTGTTGCAGTTTAATTGCAGTGGACCCAAGTGAGAGGCCACGAATGACCGAATCTGATACCAGTTTCTTTGCTAGCACGTTGGTTGCCAAGGTAAACAGAAGCATGCTCAAAGGACAGCCTTGGCGAATTCCTGAAGTAACCGGAATAAAATCAGTAAGGTCATGGTTCACTTGAACTTTAGCTCCAATGTTGTGTAACAGTATTGAGGTCCATTTTGTAGTTTGCTCTGGTACTTAGATGTGTTTCATCAACTCTAGAATGAAGGTGTGTGATAGACAATCGAAAGCTTTTGAAAAGTCTAGCTGAAGAAAAGCCAAAGGGTGCGCTTTGTCGTTGGAATAGTCAATGGCGGATTTGAGGTTTAGAAGAACATTGTAAAGATGTCTACCTTTGATGGCTGTTTGTTGCGACGCAGATATGTAAGTTGATACACTGTTGGAAAGTCGAAGGGATATAATTTTGGCCAGAATTTTATAGTCGCAATTGAGAAGAGAAATTGGTCTCCAGTTATTGATGTCGTTTTTTGAGCCAGATTTGGGAATGAGTTTGATGATTGCTGTCTTTTGGGAGTCAGGAGAGTTGTTTTGTATGTACATGTTATTGTAAAGTTCTTGCAAGATGGGTGCTAATTGGTTTTGAAAGATTTGGTAGAACTTGGGAGTGAGTCCATCTGGGCCAGGAGAGGTGTTTGCATGGAGACACTGAATTGCAAGTTTGATCTCATCTTGTGTGATCAAGGGTGATGTAATTGTGTCTTGTGAGTTGGAGAGGATAGGTATGTCAGCTAAGTATTTTCCTAAATCAGATTGCGGGTACAAGGTGTTGCTGTTTCATCTGGAGTGAAAGTGTTGGCGTATGTGTTCTTTGATATCTGCGTGGTTGGAGAGTTGTCTAGATGAATCTGGACGTAAAAAATGGGGAATAATTGTTTTTTCTTGATTGTTTTTTCCATGTGAAAGAAAAATTTGTTCGGGTACTCATCAACATCATCTAGTGTTGAAGAGCGGGAGCGCACAAACGCACCATTTTCTTGATGTTTTTCCAATTTGTTTAACTCGTTGAGTAAAGAGTGCATTTCTTCTGGTTTTGCTTCCTGTATGCGATGTTGAATTGACATCTTTTTCCGTTTTCTGATGTAAGATTCAGATGCGCCGATCTTCTGAAAGAGAGATTTGATGCCACATTTAAATTTGTCCCACCAGATAAGTGGACTCTTGTGTCGAAGGGGCTTTTCTAACCATTTTTCCACGGTATGTTTGAAACAAGTTTTGGTGTAAGTTAGCGAAAGCAAGGAGTCATTCAGCTTCCACAATGTTTTAGAAGGCCTGAGGGTGGATTGAAATTTGACTTGAATCAAAGGTGCAAAATCATGGTCGGAGAAAGTGACTGCAGCATGTGTAGCAATAGTCAATCTAGATTGCATAGAGTTTAAGATGTGAATTCGATCTAGCCGGGATGATGCATTTTTTTCTATTGTAGAAGATTTTCGTTTTGGGATTTAGGATCCGAAAACCATCCACTAAATTTTCCCTTTCAATAAAGCTTTTAAAAGCATGAAAGTCTACGCTTCTAACCAAGGGGGCTGTGCTGTCAATTTGGCATAGGGTCAAATTAAAATCTCCAGCTAAAACGAGTGAATCATATGTTTCAGATTGCAAAAAGATTTCTAAAGAGGTAAGAATTTCAACACGTTGTTGTCTTCTGTCAAAGGATTTACCAGATGGCATGTATAGGTTGACTAACAGTGAGACGTCCTTGTGTGATTTGAATTTAATTGCTTGAACTCTATTGGGAACAATGTTTTTAACTGTTGGTTGCAAGAGTGAGTGAGTGATAGTGTGTAGTAGTATTGCAGTGCCACTTTTGAAGTGGTGATCAGCCTCGTTGACAGTGGGGGCATTGAATAACAAAGTGAGGCCATGTTTTGCTAGCCATGGCCGGATGACGTTGAGGTCCAGTCTATGCGTTTCTTGCAAGCATAATACGTCCGTGTTGTGATTTTTAATGAAGCTGGAAATTTGCATTAAAGAGTTGTTTATGCTGTTGATGTTGATTGATGCGAATGTACAAGTTCGATTGGGGCTGTGTTGCTCGCATGTGCGGTTGCCTTTGTATCCATCATCAAAAAGCACCAAAAAAATAAGAGTTTTAGGAAATGTAGGAGAAGTAGGAAACGAGCATTTATGACACAGAGGAAGATGAATTTACTTGTGATATTTGTGGGATTTTTTATGCCCTGCTGTCAATCTTTTGGGAGGGAGTAACTCCTGAGGGGCTGCCAGACTCCCGTAGGCGCTTCCTTTCCACTTTTTGCCAATTGGATTTTGTTTGTGTGTTGTTCATGTTGATGTTTAGCTCCTCTGGCAATTCATTGCTAAAAGAAAGGGATTTGTTGGAAGAAGATGAGTGTTCCGTCTCTGTTGTATGATCAGGTGTTGTGTGGTCAACTGGCTGGACAAAGAGAGTGGAAATAGCTGGTGTATGTTGTGTGCTATCATAGTTGTGATTATACAAATTGGTAGTGTGAAATTGGAGGTCAGGGGCAGTGTTAAGAGACTGTTTTTCTTGCTCTGGGGAACTAGATTCTGAGATTTCAAAGATGGAACGTTCGGTCGTGGAGCTCTGGGCCTTTCCATTGGTCGGTTGTTGGATATCGTGAATAGCAGGAGGATGGGCAGGAGATTCTACTACTGTTTGAGGTTTTATCGGGGATGTAGCTTGAGCAGGTGTTATACCAAGTCTTTGGGTAGTGGAGATTTTTTCAGCATTGACACTTTCAGCCTTGGACTTCTTGCCGGTGGCCAAAGAAGTATGTTGAAGTGTAATGATGTCGGAACATGGGTACGGTTTGGAGATTGTGGTGTTTTGAGCATTGCTTTCCGATAGCGGGATATTGAAATGAACAGCCTGGGCTGCATTGTTGACTGATTCGGGGATAATGTTAGCAGGTCTATTTAATTCAGGGTAGTCTTATGTGGAAAGATGTGAGTTTACATTTGGATTTAGGTAAGTTTGCCAACCTCTTCGTGTCGTGTTTCCAGGCTGATTTTTCATGCTAGGAATTTTCGGGCGTTGCTTTTCAGGGCAGTCACTTGTTTTATGGCCCTGTAATTTGCAGAAGCCACAGCGAAGCGTGATATTATCTCCTGGTTTTAGAACAGCAACATAATGGTGATTAACAGTAATACGTTGGGGTATGATTGCGGAATTTACTTCACTTAACTTTAGGTGCAGGTATGAGTTTCTTATTTGCGGAAGCAGTTTGTGGCGACCGTAGTCAAAACACTTTAGCTGACCCCAGCCCGAGGTAATGCTTGTCAAAGTATCGTATGTCACGCCATAGGGCATAGGATAAAGGGTGATTGTATCTATTGGGGGTGGCAAACGTTTTGCAAGGAGAGTGATCACTGTACCATTGCTGGTAGTTAATTTCTTTCCATTAGAGAAGGTATTTAAGAACTCGCAAATGTTTTCTGCAGCCGTATCTAAATTAAATGTTGGAGTGAAAACCTTTGTGGTGTAGTTAAAAGTAGTTATTCCGTAAATGTTTTGACTGTAGTGATTTAGTGGTCCATCGGGAAGAAAAAGTTCTATGAAGACGTTTATATCGAACCCAGTTAAATTAACTCCTTCAACCTTGCATCTAATCGCACTTGGCTGCTTAACTGTATACGAGCCAGACATGGATTGTGACGTCACTAGCAGGTAATGCGTGTAAGTGATTTAAGATGGCGGAAAGCCAAGAAGAAAGTGAGAAAAAGTGTTGAAAAAAGTGAAAAATTAATTATTTAGAATGAAATTATTGAGTTACAAACAATGACATAAAACTAGATGATACGCAACTCTTTTTCCCACTCTTTCTCTTTGTTTCTTTATTATGCGGATTTTTGCCTGCGCTGATCTGCTGACAGTGACTGTACTGCACAGCCTTAGCCTTGCATAACAACCAGCAGGTAGCAATAATAATAAAAATTGTTGTCTCTAAAAGTAGTAGCTTTTCGTAATTTGCTTAAGAACTTACGTCAACTGCTAAATTACCACCCAAAAATCCAATTTTCGAGTAAGTTTTGCTGGAAATGACATAAATAATGTCATGAAAACTCGTAGTTTTTTGCTGCATACAGTTAATGGTTGGTTCATTGCGCGCTTTCATTTTTTTTAATATGATTTTTTTATTATAATATTCAGGGATGGCAATCGCATCGCATCCCATGTTTTTTTTTGGAAAAATATCGCATCAAAACAACCAAAAAATCGCATTGCAGAATTTGACAAAAAAATCTGCGATTTTTTCGATTTTTTGTGTTGAATTCTATTAGTTTTTATTGTTTGGTCGTAAGTTAACTGTTTCGTCATTGTGACCGATTTTGACTGACACTTGCTTTTTAAGTTGTGCTTAAAGTTGCTTTTTACTTTTTGGTATTGACGCGTGTGAGCATGGAGCACCGTGTGTGCATGCGGTGATCCTAGTTATGACGCAATAGCTTTTGGTTAGTTTTTTTGCTTAGGCGGCATCTCGGAATTAAAATCTCGCACTGGCTGAGGTTCCAGATTACGTTAGTTGTTTCAGTTGCGAACAGAGGTGGAGTCGAGGACACAAGGCTCAAGGCCAACGACACAAAAAAATCCGAGGCCAAGGACAGCTCTTTTGAGGACAGACTCTCTCGAGGCCAAGAACAGGATTGCTCGAGGCCAAGGACACAGCCGCAGGTGTTCTCCAAATAAAAAAAAAAGGTCTTCAAAAAAGTTTTTCAGGCAATCTCCAATTCATAGGCGTAGCCAGAATTTTTGATTGGGGGGGCTCAAATTACAAATCACATGCAATGACATCATCAAAAATTTTCAAAAGAGGAACTTTTTGTCGGACAAAGATATCGTAGCATGGAAGATCTGAAACTGTTGCTTGTTGGCACTTAACCAGGATTTTGTAGAGGGCTTAAATTAATAGTTGAAAAGTGCAAATATCTAACTTTGAAGACGTGTTGAGAAAGCTAGTGTAACTCAAACGTATCACAGACGGGGGTCTGGGGGCGGAGCCCCCAGCCGCCAGAGACTTTAGCAGCCGCTGGGCAATTTTTTGGAATTTTTTTTGGAAAAAAACAGCTATTTTAATGCCATTAGATCACATTTTGCACGTGTTCAGAGCCATTTGAAAGCACTAGATTTTTGAAATTTGAAAGCCAATTAAAAAAATTAAATTGTTTAATGCTCCTTTTACTTGCAATTTAAGTCCAAAACACGTTTAACATCTCGCGATTTTAGATGTAAGTGATTTGGTCCAGCTAGGGGAAAGTAAGGTGCTTTGTCTCCGCTACATTTTAGCAGTAAGTAATAATCCACTGGAAGATTTTCCTTAAGAGATCTTTATTTTGTCATGAAAATAACCAGTTATAGGAGTATATGTTCGGCCAGGGGGCCAGGCCCCTCAATTGAAGTCAATGATTTGTTCAGTCAGCATTTTCCATGGCTAATTTTTTTTAAGTATATTGTGCGTAAAAACTGGGGAGTTACAGGCGAATTACTGAATTTTTATTGAAAAATGGTACAATAGATGGTTACGCCTACTAACCATGCTATTGCCGGGCCGGATTTACATCGCGCCGGGCCTCTGGTAGTTTGGGTATTTTTGCAACATCTTTCTGCCAAGTATAGGGGAAGACCAAAAAAAGTCTTACGATTTCAGCTCAGGGCCCCTAGCTGGTACTTCGCCATATTATGGTCAATCCAGCCTTGGTTAATGCACTACGTTCATAAAAAGGCTACGTGAGGGTCTGAGATAGCAACTTTTTTGACAAAAACTCTCCATTTCTTCCGGGTTATACGTTTAAATTGGCTGGCAAAAATTGAATTGAGGGGGACCAGGGGTCTATGGTCTTCCATGTTGTTGTTAGTTACTGTTGCAAATGAAAAATGCTTAAAAGAAACTGAAACTGAAGAAACAGTAGGCTTTTTTGGCACATTCTTGTTATTGGTGAAATTTCAATTGGGAGGGGGGGACCAGGGAACATTGGCTACGCCTATGCTCCGATTGAGGAAAAAAAAGGTGTTCGCAAATTTTCCGCTAAGTTTCTGGCGTTTTCCTACAAAATTTCAGCGGTTCAAAAAATAGTGCTGTCCTTGAGCCGAGGACAGGGCAATTTTCGAGGACTTGAGGCTTCGAGGCCAAGGACTTCAAAATGTGTCCTCGAGGACTCCACCTCTGGTTGCGAATACGTCTAGCTTTGCAGCAGGAAAATCATGCCAAAGTTGGATAATGATTTCCGCGAGTATTTTGAAAGGAAGGTAGGAGAGAAAATTCTTGCAAAGGACAAGTCTGGTAAGTTAGCATCGACGTCTGTGCCTAACAAGACAGGCAAATTCTATTTTCACTCAGGCAACCTAATGCAGCATCTTAAACGCAAACACACCCGAACAGCACAAAACGTTGATCAAATCAAAAGGTCGGTCTTCATCTGCAGCGTCTTCAAGTGCCATCTTAGATGCCTTCGTTACTGTAATGCGACCAGCCGAGAAAGGCCATGTCGAGAATACCATCGACGTTTCAGATTTCAAGAAAGCAGTTGTGGAAGCAGTAACACGTAATGGGCTTCCACTGTCGGTATTTGAAGCATCAGGCATCAAGAAGATACTGCAGCAACTTTTCGTTTTATACTGATTTGCAAATGTGGTTAATAAAAGCTTTGATAGCTTGTAAACGGAGTGCTAAATTTTAGGCAACAAACTTAAATTTCAAAATAGTTTAAAAAATCAATAATCGCAAAGTAGCTGCGATATTATCGCATCGCAAAAATTTCAAATTATCGCAAAAAAATCGTTTATGTTATTCTACTTTGCATCGCATCGCAGTTTTTCTCCGTAACAAATATCGAAGAAAATCATCGATGCGATGCGATTGCCATCCCTGATAATATTTTATATAATGTTTCATTTTTTTAATTTTAATATAATATTTTTCAATATTTTGCCGTATTTAAGCTGTTTTGAATAAAACCGCTTTTTAAGACAAACTTTGGGGCGTTTTTTGGCGCCTAAAATCGAAGTCACGTTACAATGTCACCACGTTATCATTTTTTTTGTATTTGAATTGGTTTTATTGATTTTCAAAACATTGACTTGATAATATTTTTGCGCGAAATTTCGGCTGCTAGGTTTATTTTGGGGGGGTCGCCGCTCAAAATAATTTTGCCTTTTTCAACGAAAAATCGAAAAACAGTTGATTTTTAAAAGTTTTAGTGAAAATTTTCAAATTTGGATGTGATTAAAATATGGTGTCACCTCAAAACGGTGAAACCCTGAGCCCATCCCCCTCTTTCTCAGTAACGCCACTGGCTCTTATGTCATTGGTTTGCTTGAATTTTATTCTCGCTTTTGTCGCCAATAGCAATAAAATGAAACTTTTTGCCATTGTTTCAGATTTGTCCGGTGTTGTGTGATTTAATTTCATTTATGACTCTTTTATTGACTAGAAACAGCGCTGTCCCGTTAAGTGTGGAGTATATTGTGGAAGTTCTAAGCGATGCTGAGCTCCATATCCATTCTGCTCTAGATGAGGCTGGACCGTCTCATACGTTTAGGTGAATCACTTGAGTGTCCATTGTTGACCACAACGATAATCCCGTTTTGATTTCACTTGAAAAGCATTATTTTATCCAGCGCCGGATTCACCGTATAGCATGCTGGTAAATTCCGGACACCCCGCGCTTACTCGCGTGACCTTTTTTACTGCTTCTTTTTTTTTAGATCATATTTTTTGGATTAAGAAAACTGTAACTCATGGTCGATTCTTTGCCATTTGCCTGGGGATCTGCGCTTTGTAAATCCGGCTTCCCTGTTTATGTTTGACGCATATACTCTAATCACGAAAACTAAGTGATAAATAAGCACTATCGCGCCTGTGTTAACAATATTTATTGAACAGCTCCTGCACTGCTTAAAGCAATTCAAAACAAAGGGAGGAATGAGGCTGCACGTGCAGTCGCAACACATACAAACACTAAAAACCCCAGATAAGGAGCAGAGTATAAATGAAATTATTAAAGTATCGGGAAGGCTTAGTTTTGGTTGTTGCTTGATTCAATAACGTCTTAGAAAAGTCGTTAACATTCTATTCAACTCTTTCTTAGCAGTAGCTTAATTGTTTTTAACAATCTTAATTTCCGTATTGAAGGTGGCTGCTAAAATCACGAGATGTTTTCCACAAGGATGCTTTTTACAATATCAAATTGACATAAATCTTGCCTTTCCACAAAATTTAAGCAACATTGAATAAAAGCAGTTTTATTACTGATAGCTTGGAAGAATATTTAAATACAGCACAAACGTAACATTACGCTAAGCCAGTAAAACGACACGGCAATAAAACGATTCACAATGTTATAGATATTTTAAAATCTGACAAATTGTGCAGGGGCGCCGTCGCATCTACAACTTTTTTAGGGGCTACTGCCACAACAAGAGCGCTTTTCGATATTATTTCTTGAGCCTAATCTATAGACGTACCATAAACAGGTAGAACTACGTTCATGAAGAAAATACTAAATGCCCTTAGCAATTAGCATTCCTCTTCAGCGTGGCGGAGAGGGTAAAGGCGTCGTTCTTATGACGACTCTGATCTCATAATCATGAGTTCAACCCACACCCTGGTCACGCTGTTGCGTCTTTGGATAAGACGCTTAACGATAATTATCTCTGCTTGGTGGCTTCGAACAAGCAGCAAATTTACGAGGGAAAAAGCAAAACGTCACCCGGAAAATGGTCGACTACTAAGCGGGTGCGGAATCGTCCAAAGCATATGGTTTTCGAAAGACGATCAAACGATAAGCATACCCACCGATGGTGGGTGTAGGCCGAACCCGCAGGTACTGCAATACCGGGACAACCCTTGGGCGCGACAAAGCAAGCTTTGATCGGCGCCCTCTGTTCAAACATTCGATTAATACAAGAGCCCAGCGATGCTGGGCGTCCCAGGTATTAAACTGAGAAGAACAGATACTACACTTTTTTTTTTTTTTTTTTATTGATGATACACTGTAAAGCACGCATACATGGGAGAAAAAAAAAACAAATAAAATAAATAAAGTAAATCCAATTACATTCGTTGTTAAATTTGGCTAAAGGACAAAGTTTCAAATTGAAAAAGTTTAACAATCTAAGAAAAATTTTAGCGAAACAATAGTGTAATCATCAGGTATCTACTTAAATAAGGTTTTCCAACTGTTGTAGTAATTCGTTTTTTAAAATGCAAAATACATTTTCAAATCCATGGTCAATTCTTTTCTTTTTTCTCGCGTATTGAGCAGTAATTGTAAACTTTTGCTATAATATGTTTATGCTTTGGTTGGTAATTTTCATTTTTGCACTTTGTTCTTAGATTCCAAACAGTGTGGTTCGTTACGGCAAGTAAGATTGCTATCGGTTCCAGATATGTGCACTCGTTATTTAGGCAAAAATTAATTGGGAATAATGGGTTGAACGAGCTTTGCTCTAATTTGGTAATTTTCTGTATCACTGTTTTAATGGTTTCCCATGCCATTCTCACTTCCGCACAGTTTACAAACAAGTGGATCGCAGACTCTTGGCCTTGATGACAGAGGGGGCAAGAATTGAGGTCAAGGTTCCATTTAAGTGGCAACAGGTTCCATAGCGTTCTATAAGTAAAGGTTTTAAGGTAGTTCGGTTGGATCGAGTGGGAGGCCATAAGCCAGCGTTGGCGACTCATTTTCTTAAAATGTACAGTAGGATAATCACATACTTTAACAATACGGTGGTATATTGCACGTAGCTTGCCCTTCAACAGCTCGGGAAGAGTGATTTTGTATTTTTTGATTATTTCAATTGCGCGCTTGTAAAATGGAGATAGGGAATCCCGGTGCGGTATGTTATTTAATATCTTCAAATTGAAAATTCTTGATAAATGTCGTCCGGCTTCGTATTCAATGATGTATGTATGCGTGTTGAAGGGCAAGAGTTTATCGCGGATTTTGAAATATTCGAAAAGGTTACGAACATAAAATAAATCACAATAAATCTGCGGATTTGGGTATTTCATGCCACCATCAGTTACCGGTCGTTGGAGTTTTTGAATTGATGGATTCACACTGTGGTTGTCCACCAAGTAATTTAGGAAAAGAAATTCGACAGTCCGCTGGGAGGCAGTATTCAGCGGATACGTAGAAGCAGTATAAGCGATCTGTGGCAAGAGCTTCGATTTGGCCAGAACAGCTTTGGCTTGCCATGTTTGAAATGGAACTGTGATAAAAAATTTTTCTTGACGTACTTTTTCGATTGCTTCTTGCCAAATTAATTTGGAATTTACCATGCCAATTTGTGTGCCCAGTACTTTGATTGTTTTGTTCGCCCAATTGATTGAAGGTAATCGTGTGTTTCGGTTATTACAATTCTTAATTTTTAACCCATTAGTCTTTTGTTTATTCAATTTTAATCCGGAAGCTTTGGCAAAATTTTCGATTAATTCGAATGCCTTCCCAACGGACCGTTTGCCACGTAACGTCAGTGTTAAGTCGTCAGCCTAGCTGGAGCATTAAATGTTTTGATATTTACCGACCCCTAGACCTTGAATGGCCGTGGAATGATTGATAGCTGCGACCATGGGCTCAACAGCTAGTAAAAATAGAAATAAACTTAGTGGGTCGCCCTGACGGACCCCTTTACTTATGATGACCTTTTCAGATTGATAACCGTTAATTAGGATTTTTGTTGATGCGTTGAAATTTAATTTTTTAACAATTTCAATGAATTTGAGGGGGAAATTCATTTTCTGCAAGACTCGGTACAACCAGAAGTGATCGAAGGCTTTTTGGAAATCAATTGAAACGAAAAAGGCTTCACTGTTAATTTGGGTAGCAGCCCAATAAAGATCCCGCAATAGTATTGTTGCGGTCGATATCAGGCTGCCAGGTTTCGCATATTGGTATTCTTGAACTAAAGTGCCAATTATTGTTTTAAGTCTGTTTGCCAAAATTTTTGTGAGAATTTTTAAATCATAATTTAATAGAGAAATCGGGCGGTAATTAGCCAGTTGCTCTCTATCACCTTTTTTATAAATTAAGGTCAAAAAGCCCGACTTGAAATTTTCATTTATTTCCGGCACAGCAATGAGACTCGCTAGGAGAAGGGATAACTCGTTTTTGATTATGGGCCAACATTCTTGATAAAATTCGATACTAAGACCATCTGGACCAGGAGATTTGCCCTTTAACATACTGCAAATTGCCGATTCTATTTCTTCCCCTTTAATTTCAATTCCAAGATCTTTTTTCTGTTCATCCGAAATCCCTGCATTGATTAAGCCCAAGAAAAAATTTTGTTCAGGGATTGAAGTTTCATCTGTTTGATAGAGTTTCGAATAGAATGTTTGTGCCAAATTCAGAATTTCTTTAGGGGAGGACTTTTGGATTCCTTGTTCGTCTACTAATTTTGAAATTGTAGTTCTCTCTTTTTCATGAAGTCTTTAAAGAATTCTTTAGTCGAAAAGTTACTAGAATATTGGTAAAGGTCTTGGTTCTAAATTAATTTCTTTTTTGTTTCGGCAATTTGGAGTCTAGCAAGGGACTTCTTTGTGTCCAAATAAGCCTTAGTATTTCGGGTCGAATCGGGTTCTGTAGCAAGTTTATTAAGTTTTTGTTTTAGATTATTTTCATTTGCCAAATATTCACTTTTTATTCGTCTCGAATGTTGTATAACTAGTTTTTTGATTTTTAGTTTTGTATCTAGCCACCATTCTATAATGTTTGTGTCCGAAACTTTTGTTTTCCAGTTGTTCCAATTTATTTCGAAATTATCTAAAAGTTTCTCATTGTTATAGACAGAGGCGTTGTTTTTCCAATAGCTTTTACCGCGTGGGACTGGTAGCTTTATCTCAAAATGTGTAATTACAATCTCGTGATCTGAAAATTGATTGGGTAATACTTCAACTGAGATCAAGCGTATTTCGGTTGAAGCGTAAATTCTGTCAATTCGCGATTTTTTGGCTGGTGAACAAAACGTGAACTTTGCAGCAACAGGGTCAAACGTTTTGTGTGAATCTTGCAACTTGCAAAGTTCAATGAGTTCACTTAGTTGTTTTGATTCTGACCGACTACTATTTTTCGCTGGCCAGCGGTCTCGGGTTGGATCCTCAACGTTATTAAAATCGCCACAAAGAATTTGTTACAGAATGAGCTGTAACTAATGGTTGCAGGTGTCCTGGAAGGAGCTTCCAGGACTTCACCGCTCCGACTCTGACAATTACTTCAACAAAGAAGAACTTAATCAAAATTTATTGGGTAATTAACTCAAATCAGCGCGGCAAAAAACAATCAAAAGTATCCCGGAAAAGTAAAATAAAACAGAAATACCGCGAAGTCTTCTCTTGTAAAAAAATACGTCCAACCGCCAGATAACAAAAATCCAAATGAACAACATGTAGTTCGGTGCTATAACGTAATTAGCAACCGTGCAAAAACGTGAAAAAATGATTTTCTAAAACTGCGAAAAACAAAGCAAAGTAAAGTGCGCAGAAGCTGCAGGCAAACGCTTTTTTTTTGGTTGCTGCAGAAAATAGGAAATATAAATGTGTTCGAGGCCCAACAACGACAGATAATTAAAATAAAAAAGCTCGGTGCGATAACATAAGCGGCCCCTTGAAACAGAAACATAAAGAAGTTTCAACAAAACATGAACAAGTGAAAGCACCGAAAAAGGAAAACTTCCAAATACAAAAATCATGAGTGGACAAATAAGGCAATAATAATAAAGCAATAAATGCGGGTGAAAGCGATCAAATAGTAAACACAATCTGGCGGAAAGAGGAACGGTAGTATAATTAAAATAAAATAACAGTTTTTATTACGGCGTTACATTAATAAGCTGGCGAGTAAGAACGATAAAATAAAAGTACGACATACGAACAAAACAACACGATAAAACACACTACACAGGAGCGATTTTTGACAAGTCCCGAAGAACATACTCTATCCTTCCAGGGTCCCCAACCGTATTCTTAGCCAGGACAGCCACAGTAGCCCTGCGAATAATTTCCTTGCCCCTATGTGGATGAAGGGAGTGGATCCGTCCCAAACGGTAAGCACCCCTGCAAGTTACGTCTTCCGCATCGCCCACAAGAACTAATTGTTCGTCCCTGTAAAGAGGGAAGATAGGACTGCATCCACCCAAGCCAAAAACGATGGGCCTAGTTAGAATTGTACAAATAATCCCTACGAAGATCCCCTGTGTCGTGACACTCACCCAAGGGCGTGTTCGGTGCCAGCTCTTGCCCCAAAAAGGATGAGGGAGAAATAGGAGCCAAGTCATTAGGTTGATCACTTAACGTGGTTAAAGGACGGTCGTTTACTATACGTACTGCATCCGAGAAAAAGGTTTGCAATTCGATGAGAGAAGGCATGCGTCGTGTATTTTGCAAAACGCGATGTAGAGCCGTCTTAAATAATTTAACCATGCTCTCCCAGCTACCTCCTTGACTGGGCGCATAGGGAGGGATCTTACGCCAAATAATGTTAGATTTACGCATGGCATTATGAAACTCCGTAGAACTGAGTAATTTAGGCAAATGATCGGAAGCAGCACAGAAGGTAGAAGCGTTATCTGAATAAATTGTATCAACCGCTCCGCGCAAATTAGTAAATCTAGTAAAGGCCAAAAGAAAATTGTTTAAGTCGAGACTAGTTACCAACTCGACGTGAATACAGCGGGTACACATGCAAACGAATAACAAACCCCACGCTTTACATTCACTACGGTTTTGTCTGTAGCGAACAGGGCCCAAATAGTCCAATCCGCAGTATTTAAACGGTTTGTTGCATGCAGTAAGCCTGCAAACAGGCAAATCTGCCATTAATTGTCTTATCGGTTTTGCTTTATAAAGACAGCAGCTAGCACATTCCGCAATATAATGTTTTACGCTCGAAATTCCGTGGATTAGCCAGAAGCGTTGGCGGGTTTTCATAAGCGTGTAGGAAGGGCCTGCATGTCCTGCATTCTCATGCGCGTCGAGGACAATCAAGCGCGTCAAGGCATGCCTGCCAGGTAAAATTATAGGATGCTTTGCATCGATAGGAAGCTCAGCATTTTCCAAACGTCCATCGATGCGAAAGAGAGAGTCTTGACCGACGCAAGGCCGTAAATTTCTTAACGTTTTAAGTTCATTAATCCGTCTTGTACTCTCCGGGTCGCAACGCTTTTCATTAAGACGTCGCAAAATAGCGTCGAAACCATCAGGCGAGCCCCTGCGCAGCGAATCGACTGCGGCCCCGAAGCATCGCCCCTGCACATACTTCACAGTCTTGACAAGCGCGTGATCTAAATATGTAGCGTTTAAGTGCGGTTTTTGAAAGTTTATCTTTTTGACTTTTGCTACGACAAACTCCGCGAAAGCCATAAAATAAGCAAGACGTTTTTTCAACGTATACAGATCTCGTGACGTGGCAATGAGCTTATCCAACCCGCACTCGCCCTCCTCTTCAACAGACAAACCACTCACAACACTCACACGAACGACAGCGCTCGAGTCGGAGGTCTGAACGTCAACCCGTTCCTGCAACAGGCAACCAGGTCCCTCCAACCACAAACGTACAGAGTCTGGGTTCCTGCAAGCAGCACTACGAGTACCAACATCGGCCGGGTTCTGCGTGGTATGAATGTAGTTCCACGCCGAAGCAAGAGCAACTCGAACTATCTTATCCACCCGACGTTTCACAAAGCGAGCGAGATGCAGATCCGCATTAGTAATCCAGCCAAGGACTACCCGAGAATCAGTCCAAAAATATAAAGAACAATTAAAATGACGCAAAGACTCTTTAGCCTGTAACATTAGATCGCTGCACAATTTCGCAGCTTCCAGTTCCTTTCTAGAAATTATCCAATTTGCCTGTTGTTTTAAAACCACTCTAGATTTTCCTAGAACAAAACTTACAGAAGGTTTATCATTAACCAAACATCGAAGATAAATTACACAAGAAAAGGCCGAGTCAGAAGCGTCACAAAAACCATGCAATTGAAACTTAGCCACAGCAAAATCAAATTCAAGATCAGGTAAACAATTCCGAGGTATAGAAAAATCATTTATTAGACTTAAAGTACCTAACCACTTTTTCCAAGAATCTTGAATGTCGACAGAGAGAGTCTCGTCCCAATCAACACCCGAAGTAGCTACCTTTTGCAATATCAATTTACCCCAAAGCAGGTAAGGTGAGGCCATGCCTAGAGGATCGAACTGGCTAGCAAGTTGACTAGACATTTCTCGCCTGGTAGCAGCGTTGGAAAATTCCTTGATAGTAACACGAAATTTATCATTTTCAGGATCCCAGGTTAAGCCTAGTGTCTTAGAATCGGGGAGGGGATCAGACCCAAGATCAACCTCAGTAACACCTGTCGCCAAATCACATTGAGGCACACAAGACAAAATTTCTTTAGCATGACAGTTAGCCACCCATTTTCGTAGTTTAAACCCACGACTACTAAATAGGTCAAGTCCTTCTTTAACAATCAGTTTAAGATTTTCCAACGAATTGTTGGCAAGCAATACGTCATCCATGTAACGATTATATTCTACAGCATTCAAAGTTAACAAAGAAGCATTAACAGGGTTTTCCTCTATTAAGCGTTTAATAGCAAGTAAAGCAACAAAAGAACTGGAGTTTATCCCCCAGACGTGTCTTGTAAAACGGTAAACTTGAACATCACCAGTTTTTACATCATTATCCTTAAACCAAATTAATCGAAAAAGGTTTCGCTGACTAGGAGGAATTTGAACTTGAAAAAAACATTTGCTTAAATCGGCCACGCAGGCAAATTTACCAAGACGAAACCGAGTCAAAACCTCAACTAGATTATTCAATAAATTTTCACCAGCGAAAACAGCTTGATTCAATGACATACCTTGAACTGCAGCCGCACCATCGTATACCACTCTGGGTTTAGCAGACTTTGTCACAAAAAAGGGCAAATACCACGTAGGTTCAACACAAGATGACAAATCCTCAATAGGTTCAATCCATTTCTTACAAATCAACTCAGAAAAGGTGTCAACAAGTGTTTGTTGCAGCTGAGAATTACGCAACGCGGTTTTACGCAGTGACAAGGTTCTATTTAATGCGTTCTCGTAATTGTTAGGTAACGTTTGAAGTTTTTCCAAGTTAAAGGGTACCGGAATTTCGTACCTGGCGTCTTTCACCTTGATATCAGATTCAATCAGTTTATGAGCAAGCTCATCGTTCCTCGATGGCTGTATCATTTCGTCCTGAAGCTCATATTCGCGGATTGACTGTTTTAACGCAACATTTTCTTTCTTTAGTTTAGCACATTTGCAGTTAGCATTTACCGGCGAACAGACATTAATCGGCATAGTGGACAAGCAATTTGAAGAATTTAAGCAACCACACACTCTGCCCCCACTAGCAATGGGCCCCAGTCGCGTGAGGACATAATTCGGCTCCTCCGGATCCATGCCTTCGCGCTCCTCAAGGACAGTTAACAAAGATTTGTCTGACTGAGCAATCAGAACATCAACACGTCTCCGACCCGGTGCAACCGGAATATGAACCCCTTCGAAGTGTTCCAGCGTACTAGTGTCCACAGCATGTGGCAGAGTATGGGCATCGTCCGAAAATTGAGGAACAACCGGTGCATCTTTAACATTGAACTCTTTACCATTATAAAGAGATTGAAGTTTAAAGTTAGTGCGACCCTCAACAGGTACAGTTTTATCACCAAGGGTGCGAATAGTTATCGAAGGTTCAGGAACGGTCTCTAAACCAAGTTCAGTTTTCAAGTTATCAGAAATAAGTGTCACTTGAGAACCCGTGTCATGTTGGGCATAGACAAGAGACGACCTGCCCGAAGTGGGGTTAACAATTTTAAGAGCGCTAGTACGAAGCAGGATCACACGTTTGTCCGAAGAGTTTGCTTTCAAAACAACTCTTTCATTACGTTCATTTTTAGAGCCAGGTTCATCGCTGCCTTTATCCGCGGCCCCAGTGTTTGGAGAAATAAAGCATTCGTGGAACGCGGTTGCATGTTTATTTTGAGAGCGCGGTCCGCATTTACGACATTTAGTAGAGCGGGGACAATTACGCACTATATGATCTAAAGATAGTCAGTTTAAGCACCGCTTGGCTTTGATAACCGTTTGGCGTCTACTTTTAGGTGAAAGGTCATTAAAAATTTCACAATCCATTAAAAAATGCTTGGAGTCCGGTTTGGAGCACACGAAGCATATAGGCGGCGGTTTAGGTTTATCATTAGCGCCATATGAGGGCTTAGAAGCACTAGTTTTACGTGAACTGGTTCTGGGAGTATCAGAAGTGGTCCCAGTAGAGCTCCGGTCCCGGTCTCGATTATCCACCTTAATGCCCACCTGATGCACTCGGAAATCCTTAGAACCGGTCCCGGAATCACGTGGCCCCTCCTTTTCCTCCTGTTTAAAGAAAGCCTGTGCATATTCTGAGGCCATCATAGCAATCTCATGAAGAATAAATTTACGTAGGGACTCAAACCCAGGTTGACTCATATCCAATCCCAATTTGTCAAGATAGTCCAGGTACCTACGTTTTAAAATGATGGGCAAACGACCCGCTGTATCTAGCACGAGTTGGCCAGAAAGCTTTCCCGGTTCGTCATGGGCGTAAGCAAAAACTTCGAGGGTATTTAAATCCTCATTAAACATCTTCAGTGACGCCGAGTTAAACGAAACTTTAGGGCCGTGACGCACGGCTTTAACTTTAGGTTCCGAAGTAAATCCAGCCGTAACTCCGTATCTTTGCCGCAAACGGCTTAAAGCCTTTTCGATACGCTCCGAGGTAGACATGCTTTTCATAGGTGCACAGAACAAGTTAACCATCTCACGTGGTTGTCCAACGCAAGATGCTCGCAACACCTCGAGTTTACGTTCCTCAAAGGGACTCTCCTCCATAAGCCGTCGAATTTGGTTTTCGTAAAAAACGAAAGCAATATTGTTACCGTCATAAGCAATTTGCGAAGCAAGTGTAATGTACTCGTTCCTGCCTTGACGATCAAGATAGGTGAGCAAATTAACATCTTGGTTATCAATTGAAAGCGTTTGTTTGGCCCGATTGCAAGTTTGAGATTGGAAAGGTGCACTAGTTTCACGGTCAGCGTTTCCAGGAGCCGATTCTGGCACCTTCGCAACTCCGCGATTAGGATACTTAGTTTCTTGCACAATTCTTGGCGCAACGGTCTCCGGTTCGATTCTTACGGAAGCATCCTGACGCGTCTCGTCATTTAACCAAGCATTAACTCGATTAGTAGAATCATTAATGCGATTTATAGCAAGTTTAGGTTTAGTTAAGGTCCGATCAAGTTTAACAGGCATAAAACGAGGCGTTTTCGCACTCAAACGTGTATCAAAATTAAATTCAGGAAAACGCTCGGATTTAATAGCGGAATCTACATGATTAGTGGTATTTGGTTTTGCGAGATTTTCCGAGCCAACTCGTCGTCGAAGCACAGATTCAGCTTTAGAGGTTTTAGATGGAGCAACAATTGAAGACCCACTTTCAGAACAAGCAAGCAGCTGTTCCTCGGCTTCAATATTGACCATTTCCAAGCGTACTTTGGCTAGGGCTTCCGCTTCATCAGCTTCGGCTTCAGCCAACTTCCGCATTTTACGAGCTTTTGCTTTTGCAAGTTCTTGCATGTTTTCAAGTTCAGCACGCTTCTTTTGCAATTCGATACGTTTTACAACTGAAGACTTGCTGGAAGTAGCACTATAGCGACTATCGACTTGCGAGACGCTATCGCACGGTTCGAGATCAGTCTCCTCCTCGCTAGTGTCAGAGACTTCGCAAGTTTTATCATCAGATTTATCGCAAATACGCGAGCAGCATTCATTATACAAGTCAAGGCATTTTTGCAGGCATTTAGTAACGTCAGAAGACAAATCTTTTAAAAGATCGTCTTCTTTAAGTTCTTTTACTGCGCATATGAAATTATCATGAGTCCTAGTTATCACAGAAATTTTACTGGATTCCTGATCTAACTGCGCCTTAGTTTTACATTTTAAAAGAGCTCCGCGACTACGTTTTATATCGACCATTAACTTGCGATGCATGGTAAGCAGTTTGCGGGGTACGTTTCCCGGGGTAGCCTGGACAGCGGGGTTTTCCCTTACTTTCCCAGGATTACCACAATCAGGTAATAGGTTTGAATGACTGGCACGGTTAATCAAATTTGGAGATCCGACCTGGTCGTTCTCCTCACACTTAGCGTCAGCAGGTAAATTACTTTCACTCTTATTAGTATTTGACATTTTGGAGATAAGAGGGAAGGAACAATCTCACAAAATATACAATAAATTAAACACAATACAATACAATAAAGCATAAACTTACGCAATTCAAAGAATTTCTTCACCGTTTTGGTACAAAGTATTGTCCGATGAACAATTTTAAAAATTCAAGTTGCAGTCCGACGATTGAATGGAAAAACGGATTTCTTGCTTGAACAGAAAAGGCACGAAGCCAACGACCACGAATGAAAAGATGACGATCAATGAGATGGAAAGCAGATAGGAGATTGAATGCGACTCGAAGCAGCCAACAACCAACGGAAAATGCCAACTCAACGATTCACGGTAAAGATGAGCGCTGGTATCGCAACTCGAAGAAAGCAGGTAAAGTTGAATCGTTGAATGACGACGAAAGGAAGGCGCTGGAACCAGAATCCACAACTCAACCGAACGACAGCTAGGATGGTTGCAAGTTCAAATCAGCAATCGACGAAGGTACAGCGAGCGCTGATGGCAGCTCAGCTGATGCAGGGGTCCAAGCAGAAAGGTACCAAGGAATAACCACTGGTACTGCAATTCAATTCCCGAATGGAGTTGATTCTTCGGAAAAGATGATTGTTTTTCTTATGTTACAGAATGAGCTGTAACTAATGGTTGCAGGTGTCCTGGAAGGAGCTTCCAGGACTTCACCGCTCCGACTCTGACAATTACTTCAACAAAGAAGAACTTAATCAAAATTTATTGGGTAATTAACTCAAATCAGCGCGGCAAAAAACAATCAAAAGTATCCCGGAAAAGTAAAATAAAACAGAAATACCGCGAAGTCTTCTCTTGTAAAAAAATACGTCCAACCGCCAGATAACAAAAATCCAAATGAACAACATGTAGTTCGGTGCTATAACGTAATTAGCAACCGTGCAAAAACGTGAAAAAATGATTTTCTAAAACTGCGAAAAACAAAGCAAAGTAAAGTGCGCAGAAGCTGCAGGCAAACGCTTTTTTTTTGGTTGCTGCAGAAAATAGGAAATATAAATGTGTTCGAGGCCCAACAACGACAGATAATTAAAATAAAAAAGCTCGGTGCGATAACAGAATTACTGGTAAATTTGGGTTTACAAAACTGTATAATTGTTCGAAAAAATTTTCTCTTTTGTTTTTGGGATATGCAGCAGTATATCCATAAATATTTATAATTTGAACTTTAAAAGTATCGCAATGAATTTCAGTGTTTATAATTCTACCCTCGCTATCTTTCCTATAAGAAGCAAATTTAATCAACGGTTGGTTTAAGAGGATGGCTGTGCCGGAATCGACTTTTGAGGTGTTTGTACCCGAATTAAAAATTGCTTGCTCTGCCGACCACTCCATCGCCCATTTTTGTTCATTTTGGGGTTTTGAAAACGTCTCTTGGAGACAGAAAACCTGAACATTCATTTTTTTTAAATCTGAAAAAAAAGCAGATCTTTTTGCTGGTTCTGCAATACCACGGCAATTGATAGTGGCTAATTTGAGGTACTAGGCCATGACAGTTAGCAGTGATACAAAGCAAAATAACAACAGACACCACAAGTATCAAAAACAAGGGATAATTTAACAAACAATACAGTTGATTAGTATTCGGTAGGTGAATTAATTTCGTCTTGGAAAGCATAATTACAATTATAGCATTTTAACCAGAGGTGGAGTCGAGGACACAAGGCTCGAGGCCAAGGCCAAGGACACAAAAAAAATCCGAGGCCAAGGACAGCCTTTCCGAGGACAGACACTCTCGAGGCCAAGGACAGGAATGCTCGAGGCCAAGGACACAAAGCGCAAGTGCTCTCCAAAGAAAAAAAAAAGGTTTTCACAAAAATTTTTCAGGCGATCTCCAAAAAAAAAAAGGTCTTCACAAAAATTTTTCAGGCAATCTCCAAAAAAAAAAGGTCTTCACAAAAATTTTTCAAGCGATCTCCACTAAAAAACGTTTTCCAAAAAATTTTTCAAGCGCTCCACAAAATTTCAACATTCCAAAAAATTGTGCTGTCCTCGAGCCGAGGACAGGCCAATTTTCGAGGACTTGAGGCCAAGGACTTCAAAATGTGTCCTCGAGCACGTCCTCGAAGCCAAGGACGTCCTCGAGGACTCCACCTCTGATTTTAACGGTTGCTTCTTTTTTTTCACAACAAAATCGTCGCAATTGTTACAATTAGCAATAATTTTGGTACATCCTTGACAAGAACAAACGCCTTTCTTGGTAGGTACAGGTTTCCAGCCGCATTTACATTTGAAGAATCTCCGTTCACACACACATGCGAAATAGATTCGGCAACGGGGGACACACCAGGAATCATGCGCGCGTATCTCTCAACGTCGCTTCGAGATAGGTTCTACTTCTTGCTATTAGTTTCAAAGAAAAAAAGACGTTCAGGAATGTCGAAACTTACCTCATTCAAATAGAATACCGAACGTTCGCCGATTCGAGCTCTTATTCTCGATTGCCGAACGTCATGCTTGTGGCTTGCCCCACGCGACAAACGACCGCTTTCGCCACCGTACGGCGCCAACGTGCCGCTTTTTCGGCTGGCAAGCAACGTGCAAGGCAGACGATGCGCTGCTGCTGGAGCAAGAGGATCGGCTCTTTCGGCAAACGGCGTCATCGTTTGATCTTTACTTTCTCATCTTGCCGCGCCAGTTAGTTGCATCGATTTGTTTAGCAGCAGATTGCAAGAATTAAAAGGGATAGCGCGAACGCAGTCCCCACTAACAGAAATTATACGACCGAGTTATCCACATTTGGGATAATCGCAGGGGTCAACCCGGCCGAAGTGCAATGGCCGGGCCTCGCCCTGGGCCCACCGCCTACGTGATCACGGTGAAGACCCTCGTCAGGTAAGTATGACTTGCTTCGGCCGTTGGGCAGCTGGTCTTGATCAGCGCTCTGTTCCAAGCTTGTGGTTTTCCACATCCAAAAGAGAAGAAGAGAAACGAAAGACGATCAGACGATAAGCATACCCACCGATGGTGGGTGTGGACCGAGCCCGGAGGTACTGCAATACCGGGACAACCCTTGGGCGCGACAAAGCAAGCTTTGATCGGCGCCCTCTGTTCAAACATACGATTAATACAAGAGCCCAGCGATGCTGGGCGTCCCAGGTATTAAACTGAGAAGAACAGATACTACACTTTTTTTTTTTTTCTTTTTTTTGTAATAGGTCGAATTAAATTGCAAAGTAAGAGAAACGAAAAAAACAAGAAAATAAAAAACAAGGGTTTTACAGCGGAAATTTGTTGTTTTGAAAAAGGTCAGGTTGTGTATAAGTATAATTTTCATTGAGTTTTTTAGCAAGTTTGATTTGTTTTTTCCAATTCAAGGGAAACAAATACCCACAAACATATAGTCAACAGGAGTAAATTGCGGAAAGTTGTTCAGTGCATATTTCGCAGATATGCGTTTTGTTGGTTTTGACAAGCCAGTGGGTGATGCATTGAAGAAAGTCCAGGTGGGTTGTTTTGTGATCCGGTTATTCCAATTACCAGTCCGGACGTAAACAACCAAATGTGGGTGAGTTGTAAATATAGTTCAATACCAAGTTCCGGATTTGCATATCGTCTATATTGAATAGGCAATGGTTGGTGCAATTGGAAACATTCAGTTTTGTTGCGTTTATTTTCAGCATATCAGAGTTGAAACCAGGTTGGTACACAATATCTCGGATTAACATTGTGATTTATATTAAAAGCCACATTATGGTGCAATGAAGAAAATCCGGATACGTTGTTTTGTAATCAGAATGTCACCATTACGCATCCCCAGGATTGTTTTCAGTATATTTCGCAATCCATTTTATCCAAAGTTAGTTTTTCCATATTGTGTCAGGTTTCAGAGACCGACGATTTTGCATTCAGTGGTATTTTTTCATCAGATGGGGAGTGTGATTTCGTTTTGTTTTCGTTGAATGAAAGAAATCATATACGGAACAGGTTCAATTTGTTTCCCGAACACAGTTGACCATCACCCGGTACCGATGCCAAAGCACGCACACAAAGCATGATACAACAATTACATCAAATACGTATTAGCACATTCAAAAAAGAAACAAAAACAGACATAGCGTTAGCAATTTAAGAGTATTACCAACTAAGTGAACAGTAAACAACATTACGTCGGGTTTTCAACTCTACAACTGAGAAGCAGTTTGTATTGGTTTAGGGAGAAAGCAGCTACAGTTTCAGCGGCAGTCAAGGAAAAAGATTTCTTTTAGCAGAGGAAGAAAAAAACAAAAAACCCTTAGTCTGTTTTTAGTAAAAAAAAAACAAAAAACTATTATTAAAGGGTAGTTGTGTGCTGCTCAGTAATCGATTTGGAGCGCTTAGAAACGTGCAGTAAGGTTAGAAGTAGTGCTTAAGAGTTAGCCATTATAGCTAGGTTTCGCCTAGCTGAGAGAGAAAGTGTTCTGATCTCATCCAGAATGATCAGATGAGTGAGACCGAGAGCTATCTTGATTATTCACAAGAGGTCAGATTGGTTAGCTTCCAATGCAACCAAAGACTATCCATTGTAGTGTAGAGCATGAAGATATGTTAAGAGAGGAACTTGTAGTTTATGGCTCAAATATGCTTAGTAGCTAAGAAACAAGAGAGAAGAAAGTGCCTGTAGACATGGTCTGGTCGATGCTTTTAGTCATGGAAGACTGCTTGCGTTCGAGCAAGTATGCTTTGGCAGGTTGCGTTTATGAAGGATTCAGTCTTCTTTAGTAGTTGGTTTGAAGCGTCATATCGAAGTTTCTCTTCCAGGATGATTTCGCGATATGTTGCTATGGACTTTAAGATCAAAGGTTTTAGACTTTCTGGTTGTTGACAGACATTATATAGAACAGTTGATTTTGTTAGGATTACTTGAGTTTGAGTTTTTTGTCGAAGGCAGTCTTGCAGTTTGTAAAGAATTCGGCGAGAAATTGGGCATTCATAGAAAACATGCCTTGTGACGTCATTGGGGCTGGAGCAAAATTTGCAGCTGTTAATTCGTTTTCCTCCGTTTGAAAGATCTCGGATATTGTGGGTGACATTAAATCTCCCAAAGAAAAATCCAGAGTGGGCAACTTTGTAGGTAGTTTCTTTTTGTTTGTTGGATAGACTCTTGTAGTTTTTCGAAAGTAGCAGTATTTCGGACCAGGAACAAGGTTGCAATCGGCCGTTTAGTTTCGGGAGTTCACAAGGCGTCGAGTTCAAAAACGTATGGTATAATTGCTTGTGCGTGATTTCTTGCCATTGGTCCACTGGCACTGCGCATTGTCGGAATAGGCTTAGCAATTGTTTCCAATCTTTATTTGGTTCGGGTCTGTGTGGTCTGCAGTTTGAGAAGAGTCCTGGGCGCCAAGTGCGGCAGTGATAGCTAAGGTTATACAGGCCATAAGTTGTCCAGAAAAAGTCAGGCTGGTGGTCGGACATTAAGACTTTAGTGCGGCTTGCAAAGGCCGCATTTGTCCAAGATGTCACGCATGGCATGCCAATTCCTCCGTGCTGAGGGATTTTGGAAAGGATACTTCGGCTTACAGGCTCCAGTTTGAGTGGAGCCCAAAGAAATTTGTGCAGGATTTTCGTTATAAGCTTCTGTGTGCTTACGGAGCAAATGAAGATACGAGACATGAGGGTAATATGCGGCAACAGAAGAGTTTTGATCAGATTTAGTTTGCCAAACATTGTGACGTTGTGGCTTCGGTGCGCGTCAGCAATCGATTTGAGCACTGCTGTCGTGTTGGACCAGTTTTTCTTGTCTGAGGCACCTGTCAGAGAGAAATAAATACCAAGGAGTTTTGCTTCGTTTACGCGTTTAGTGTCTGGCAGCTGCTTTCTGATTTCATTTGCGAGAACATTGCTATTAGACATCAAAGTGGTTTTTTTAGAATTCAGTTTTAGGTTTGAGAATTGAGAGAAGGTATTGATAACTTGCAGGGCTGGTCCTACTTCCTGCTTGTTACTGAGAAGGAGGGTTGTGTCGTCTGCGTACTGCTGTAATTTAAGTGTTGTTTTCTCAAGTGACACACCATGAATGTGAGGAGATGCCAGAAACTTTTTAGCTAGAACGTCAGTAGCCAAAGCAAAGAGTAGCATACTCAATGGGCAGCCTTGTCGTATGCCGGTGGAAATAGGAATACGTTCAGTGAGGGAGCGATTGACTAAAATTTGCGCGTGAGTGTCGTGCAGAATAATCGCCGTCCATTTTACAAGGTCTGTGGGAAGGTTGATATGTTTCATTACAGCCAAGATGAACGAATGGGATACTTTGTCAAAGGCTTTTGAGAAGTCAATCTGAAGTACAGCCAAAGGATGCTTGATGTCGTTTGAGTAGTCGATGGCAGACTTTATGTTTAAGAGGACATTGTGAAGATGCCTTCCTTTTATTGCTGCCTGTTGCGTCGCTGAGATGTACTCTGAGAGGATGGAGGTCAGTCGATTAGCCAAAATTTTGGTCAGAATTTTGTAATCACAGTTGAGAAGAGAAATGGGGCGCCAGTTGCTTATGTTTGTGCTTTTGCCAGATTTGGGGATGAGCTTAATTATGCCTGTCTTGTGGGATGCTGGGGCACAATTTCGGAGGTACATGTTGTTATACAATTGATGGAGAATCGGAGTGAGTTGTTGTTGGAAAGTTTTGTAGAACTTCGGCGTGAGTCCATCGCTGCCAGGTGAAGTGTTAGGAGTGAGATCATTTATAGCCAATTTGATTTCATCTTGTGTGATTAGGTGTGGTGTATCATCGTGTTGTTGTGGTAAGGCGGGTACGTCTGAAAGATATTCTTCAAAGTTTTGAGAAGCTGTTTGCGAGGGATCATTCCATCTTGCCTTGAAGTGTTGAGTTATGTGTTCCTTTATTTCCAGGGGATTTGTGGTTGCGGGGGCATTGTCTCTTGTTTGAAGAGCCGAGATTAGCGTTTTTTGTTGTTGATTTTTTTCAGATTGGAAAAAGCGTTTCGTTGGGGTTTCTGTGTCGTCTGGAATTTTGGAACGAGAACGGATAAAGGCCCCATTTTCTTCGTGCTTGTGGACTTGTCTAAGCTTTTCGAGTAAAATGGGGACTTGCTCAGGACTCGCAGTTTTTAGTTGTTGGTGCAGCGTTAGTTTTCTGTTTTTGAATATTTGTGAATGGAAGAATTTGATTTCCTGAAAAAGCTGTTTGGTTTGAAGTTTAAAGTCGTCCCACCAACGTATTGGATCTGCAAATCTCATCGTTTTTTTTAGCCCTTTTTCAAGAAGAACGTCAAATCTGGCTTGATTGGTTTTTTTCAAAAGAAGAGAATCATTCAGCTTCCAGAGAGGTGTCGTTGGGATTTGGATCATAGTGTCAAACTGGAGACGAATAAGAGGAGCAAAGTTGTGATCAGAGAAGGTGAGAGGAAAGTGAGTTGCTTCGATCAGCTTATGTTGCAAGACAGCAGGTAAGTATATCCTGTCTAATCTAGACGCTGTGTTGTGTCGTATGTATGTAAATGATTTGGACTGGGGGTTGAGGCAACGAAAACTGTCTTTGAGGTTTTTTCGCCGTAAAAAGTTTTGTATTGTATAGAAGTCGTCACTTTTAACCAGGGGGCAGTGGCATCGATTTGGCAAAGCACCATATTGAAGTCACCAATTAGCAAAAGGAAGTCATAGGCTTCCTCCTGAATGCGTTCCTCAAGGAGTTCAAGCAATTGACTGCGTTGTTTTCTCCGGCGGGTGTTTGTAGTATTTCGGAGCAAAATAGCTGTACCGCTTTTAAAGTGATGGTTTGCTTGCTCCATTGAAGGTGCATTAGGAAAAAGGGCTAAATCGCAAAGATTGAGATAAGGCTTAATTTTACTTAGGTCCACACGATGGGTTTCTTGTAAAAAGAGTATGTCCAGTTTTTGTTCATTGAAAAGTTTTGTAACGTCTGGTACAGAGTTATTGAAACTGTTGATGTTTGCTGAGGCAATGGTGAGAACTTGAATTCCGCTGGATTGACTTAGGCCCTCCATTGATGTTAATTCAGTTAAGAAAAATTAGTAGAGAGGGGTCGTGGAGGGTTTCTTACGCGAGCTTGACTTATTCATGTGGCCCACCTTTAAAGGGGGGGTCGAACCAGATGGGCTATTGTTACTCTGCTTTCTCTTCTTTTTTTTGACAGAGACAGTCCGGAAGCCCTCTTTACTACCGCGTTGATAGAGGGAAGGCGCACCGTTACGGCCAGTAAAGTTTTGTGCCTCCTTGTGACTGGGGGCCTTGTCGATGTGGGTCTTGTTGTCATCGTCATCTGATGAACTATCAGAAAACAGAGAAGAGGTGGGTGTCAGACGACTTTCAGGGTGTTTCAGAAAGAGCTGGCTCAAGTCAGGAGTTGAATTTGTATCGTTGGCAGCGGGTGGGGGTTGAATAAGAGTATCGCTTGTCTGTTGTGTGAGTGCTGAATGAGGGTGGGAAGGTGTGTGTGGTTGTAACGTGTATGTTTTGTCTTGTGTCTCCTCTGGTTCGGATTCAAGGGGTGAAGATTTGACTTTGGGTTGTTCCTCAGGCAGCGACTCAGACTTTTGGTCAACAGAAGATTGGATTGTGTTTTGATTTTTATGATCTTCACAAGCTTCGTTCTTATCATTTTGAAGAGGCAAGGAGGACTCAATAATTTGCAGGGACTGGGAGGTATTACCCCTTTCCTGATAAGTAGGCGGTTGGTCTGTACTCCGCGATTTTTGGTTTTTGTTGGTAACTACTAGATTATTCTGGGGTAGTTGTTCCAGTAGAGGATACTCAGTGTCAAAAGACTTAGCCGCTGCTGAGTAGGACAAATCACTTCGTACATGACCGGTTGTACGAGGCACCCGTGACTTGTTTTTACGGGGGCATGTCGATACAGTGTGTCCTTTATTCTTGCAGAAATTGCACCTGGGCATATTTGTTTCCCCTGGCTTCAGCACCATAACGGTATTGTTGTTGATAGTTATGTGGTCTGGTACAGCGTTAGGATTGTATTGGGAGATTTGAAGATGTAAGTAGGCATTGTGGAATTGTGGGAAAGATTTATGGCGGCCAAATGCAAAACGTTCTAATTTACCCCACCCATTATCTTCAACAAGCTGATTAAGGATTTGTGGCGTAACTTCGTGGCTGACAGGCCAGAGTGTAACAGTTTTGGGAGGGGGTTTGGGTTTTGAAAAGGAGATGAGTACAGTCTCATGCGTTGGACTATCTATTTCCTTGCTTATAGCATAGTTTAGCAAGAGATCTTTAATAATGGTTTCATTGTTGGGAGTGAAAGAAACTGAGTAAGTTTTTTCCTGCAAATTAACCGGGATAATTCCAAAGATTTGTTTAGATATAAGTGAGAAATGGCCCTCCTCAACAAAAAGCATTAAAAAGCTATTGAGATCAAACGGCGGCATGCGTTGAGAATTTGGCAATTCAATTTTGGCAATAAGCGTGCGATTTTCCGTGAAAGTTATCATGCTTGTTTACTCAAGGGTTTCTCGACCCAGGCACTATTTGTGACGCGCTGTTACGTCACGAGCCCAATGTCGCGTAACGAACAAGCCAAAATGGCGGCAATGCCGCTTCAATAGAAAACGTGGAAAGAAAAGTGTTAAAAAAACTGAAATATGGGTACTTTAACTGTGTAAAAGCCAGGAAAAAAAGTCTATTGTCAAGGACTTACCTCTGCAGCACACAACTACAAAACAAGAATGCTAAAAACAACTACCTTAACTGCCTAAAAAGGTCGTTAAAAATGACCTTTTAACACACCAAAACCTGAAAGTTGCCTTGTCTATGAAAGCTAAGCTAAACGAACCAAAACTTCAATTCTAAAAAAAAACTATTCGAAACCTCGTCTGTAACTGAAACTTTCTTGCTGTTTACTCCCTGTAACCGGATAAAGTAACAAAACACTAAAACGATAGGGAAGCTTCGTTTGGTCGGGCCATATGCCGGTCAGAGGCTTTCGTCAATCTTGTTGCTGGCTGCTCTTGGCAACCGGTCGGTAAAAAAAATAAATAACTAGATGAAAAAATCAATGAATAGATAAATGAAAAAGAAGAAAATATTCGGGCGTTCCACAAAAGCCAGGTGAGTGAATAGGTCATTATTCCTGATAAGCGGTTTCGGGCAAAGCCAAAGTCACTGCGTGTCTTGTTAAATGAAAGATCAAGGCTATTGGAGAAAAAAAAAGAAGCTTTTCCCAAAGCGCCATACAGCAGCAAAGCAATGTGCAAAATAAATGCTGCCCGCCAGTTACTGCAGGCCAAGTTTTTCTGCGCGATTACAACACGAATGTGAGGTAAGAAAGGAAAGGAATTCAACTTCGAAAGCATTTCGATTGCCTGCTGACAATGAAACTTGGTCGGGACTTTTGCCTTCCAGCAGACCAAGCACGAATATGACGGAAGCAAGAGCAGCTGGAAAGCTGATATTTTTGGCAAGAGATTTTTGCGTACAGTAGATAATGTATAGACGAGCAGAAAAGAGGCTCAGGAAAGGTCTTCGACCTGCAGCACACTCTTTCTTGACTCGGTTCAGAAAATCAACACAGTACGAAGGCCAGAGCCACGCAAGCAAGACCCTGAGCAAAAGAAAGTTGCACGTTTTGCATGCTGCTCTTGAAGATTCGGCAACGGGGGACACCAGGAATCATGCGCGCGCGAGTATCTCTCTCTCTCAACGTCGCTTCGAGATAGGTTCCGCTTCTTGCTGTTAGTTTTAAAGAAAAAAAGACGTTCGGGAACGTCGAAACTTACCTTATTCAAATAGAATACCGAACGTTCGCCGATTCGAGCTCTTATTCTCGATTGCCGAACGTCATGCTTGTGGCTTGCCCCACGCGACAAACGACCGCTTTCGCCACCGTGCCGCTTTTTCGGCTGGCAAGCAACGTGCAAGGCAGACGATGCGCTGCTGCTGGAGCAAGAGGATCGGCTCTTTCGGCAAACGGCGTCATCGTTTGATCTTTACTTTCTCATCTTGCCGCGCCAGTTAGTTGCATCGATTTGTTTAGCAGCAGATTGCAAGAATTAAAAGGGATAGCGCGAACGCAGTCCCCACTAACAGAAATTATACGACCGAGTTATCCACATTTGGGATAATCGCAGGGGTCAACCCGGCCGAAGTGCAATGGCCGGGCCTCGCCCTGGGCCCACCGCCTACGTGATCACGGTGAAGACCCTCGTCAGGTAAGTATGACTTGCTTCGGCCGTTGGGCAGCTGGTCTTGATCAGCGCTCTGTTCCAAGCTTGTGGTTTTCCACATCCAAAAGAGAAGAAGAGAAACGAAAGACGATCAAACGATAAGCATACCCACCGATGGTGGGAGTGGGCCGAACCCGGAGGTACTGCAATACCGGGACAACCCTTGGGCGCGACAAAGCAAGCTTTGATCGGCGCCCTCTGTTCAAACATACGATTAATACAAGAGCCCAGCGATGCTGGGCGTCCCAGGTATTAAACTGAGAAGAACAGATACTACACTTTTTTTTTTCTTTTTTTTTTTTTTTTTGTAATAGGTCGAATTAAATTGCAAAGTAAGAGAAACGAAAAAAAAGAAAAATAAAAAACAAGGGTTTTACAGCAGAAAATTGTTGTTTTGAAAAATGTCAAGTTTTGTATAAGTGAAGTTTTTATTGAGTTTTTTAGCAAGTTTGATTTGTTTTGTCCAATTCAAGGGAAACGAATAACCACAAACATATAGTCAACAGGAGTAAATTGCGGAAAGTTGTTCAGTGCATTGTTGGCAGATATGCGTTTTGTTGGTTTTGACAAGCCAGTAAGTGGTGCATTGAAGAGAGTCCGATTGGGTTGTTTTGTTATCCGGTTATGCCAATTACCAGCCCGAACGTAAACAACCAAATGTGGGTAAGTTGCAAATATAGTTCAATACCAAGTTCCGGATTTGCATATCGTCCATATTGAATAGGCAATGGTTGGTGCAATTGGAAACATTCAGTTTTGTTGCGTTTATTTTCAGCATATCAGAGTTGAAACCAGGTTGGTACACAATTTCTCGGATGTACATTGTGATTGATATTAAAAGGCATATTATGGTGCAATGAAGAAAATCCGGATACGTTGTTTTGTAACCAGATTGTCACCATTACGCATCCCCAGGATCCATTTTATCCAAAGTTAGTTTTTCCATATTGTGTCAGGTTCAGAGACCGACGATTTTGCATTCAGTGGTATCTTTTCATCAGATGGGAGTTTGATTTCGTTTTGTTTTCGTTGAATGAAAGAAATCATATACGGAACAGGTTCAATTTGTTTCCCGAACACAGTTGACCATCACCCGGTACCGATGCCAAAGCACGCACACAAAGCATGATACAACAATTACATCAAATACGTATTAGCACATGCAAAAAAGAAACAAAACAGACATAGTGTTAGCAATTTAAGAGTATTACCAACTAAGTGAACAGTAAACAACATTACGTCGGGTTTTCAACTCTACAACTGAGAAGCAGTTTGTATTGGTTTAGGAAGAAAACAGCTATAGTTTCAGCGACAGTCAAGGAAAAAGATTTCTTTTAGCAGAGGAAAAAAAACCCTTAATCTGTTTTCAGTAAAAAAAAAACAAAAAACTATTATTAAAGGGTAGTTGTGTGCTGCTCAGTAATCGATTTGGAGCGCTTAGAAACGTGCAGTAAGGTTAGGAGTAGTGCTCAAGAGTTAGCCATTATAGCTAAGTTTCACCTAGCTGAGAGAGAAAGTGTTCTGATCTCATCCAGAATGACCAGATGAGTGAGACCGAGAGCTATCTTGATTATTCACAAGAGGTCAGATTGGTTAGCTTCCAAAGCAACCAAAGACTATCCATTGTAGTGTAGAGCATGATGATATGTTAAGAGAGGAACTTGTAGTTTATGGCTCAAATATGCTTAGTAGCTAAGAAACAAGAGAGAAGAAAGTGCCTGTAGACATGGTCTGGTCGATGCTTTTAGTCATGGAAGACTGCTTGCGTTCGAGCAAGTATGCTTTGGCAGGTTGCGTTTATGAAGGATTCAGTCTTCTTTAGTAGTTGGTTTGAAGCGTCATATCGAAGTTTCTCTTCCAGGATGATTTCGCGATATGTTGCTATGGACTTTAAGATCAAAGGTTTTAGACTTTCTGGTTGTTGACAGACATTATATAGAACAGTTGATTTTGTTAGGATTACTTGAGTTTGAGTTTTTTGTCGAAGGCAGTCTTGCAGTTTGTAAAGAATTCGGCGAGAAATTGGGCATTCATAAAAAACATGCCTTGTGACGTCGTTGGGACTGGAGCAAAATTTGCAGCTGTTAATTCGTTTTCCTCCGTTTGAAAGATCTCGAATATTGTGGGTGGCATTAAATCTCCCAAAGAAAAATCCAGAGTGGGCAACTTTGTAGGTAGTTTCTTTTTGTTTGTTGGATAGACTCTTGTAGTTTTTCGAGAGTAGCAGTATTTCGGACCAGGAACAAGGTTGCAAGCGGCCGTTTAGTTTCGGGAGTTCACAAGGCGTCGAGTTCAAAAACGTATGGTATAATTGCTTGTGCGTGATTTCTTGCCATTGGTCCACTGGCACTGCGCATTGTCGGAATAGGCTTAGCAATTGTTTCCAATCTTTATTTGGTTCGGGTCTGTGTGGTCTGCAGTTTGAGAAGAGTCCTGGGCGCCAAGTGCGGCAGTGATAGCTAAGGTTATACAGGCCATAAGTTGTCCAGAAAAAGTCAGGCTGGTGGTCGGACATTAAGACTTTAGTGCGGCTTGCAAAGGCCGCATTTGTCCAAGATGTCACGCACGGCATGCCAATTCCTCCGTGCTGAGGGATTTTGGAAAGGATACTTCGGCTTACAGGCTCCAGTTTGAGTGGAGCCCAAAGAAATTTGTGCAGGATTTTCGTTATAAGCTTCTGTGTGCTTACGGGGCAAATGAAGATACGAGACATGAGGGTAATATGCGGCAACAGAAGAGTTTTGATCAGATTTAGTTTGCCAAACATTGTGAGGTTGCGGCTTCGGTGCGCGTCAGCAATCGATTTGAGCACTGCTGTCGTGTTGGACCAGTTTTTCTTGTCTGAGGCACCTGTCAGAGAGAAATAAATACCAAGGAGTTTTGCTTCGTTTACGCGTTTAGTGTCTGGCAGCTGCTTTCTGATTTCATTTGCGAGAACATTGCTATTAGACATCAAAGTGGTTTTTTTAGAATTCAGTTTTAGGTTTGAGAATTGAGAGAAGGTATTGATAACTTGCAGGGCTGGTCCTACTTCCTGCTTGTTACTGAGAAGGAGGGTTGTGTCGTCTGCGTACTGCTGTAATTTAAGTGTTGTTTTCTCAAGTGACACACCATGAATGTGAGGAGATGCAAGAAACTTTTTAGCTAGAACGTCAGTAGCCAAAGCAAAGAGTAGCATACTCAATGGGCAGCCTTGTCGTATGCCGGTGGAAATAGGAATACGTTCAGTGAGGGAGCGATTGACTAAAATTTGCGCGTGAGTGTCGTGCAGAATAATCGCCGTCCATTTTACAAGGTCTGTGGGAAGGTTGATATGCTTCATTACAGCCAAGATGAACGAATGGGATACTTTGTCAAAGGCTTTTGAGAAGTCAATCTGAAGTACAGCCAAAGGATGCTTGATGTCGTTTGAGTAGTCGATGGCAGACTTTATGTTTAAGAGGACATTGTGAAGATGCCTTCCTTTTATTGCTGCCTGTTGCGTCGCTGAGATGTACTCTGAGAGGATGGAGGTCAGTCGATTAGCCAAAATTTTGGTCAGAATTTTGTAATCACAGTTGAGAAGAGAAATGGGGCGCCAGTTGCTTATGTTTGTGCTTTTGCCAGATTTGGGGATGAGCTTAATTATGCCTGTCTTGTGGGATGCTGGGGCACAATTTCGGAGGTACATGTTGTTATACAATTGATGGAGAATCGGAGTGAGTTGTTGTTGGAAAGTTTTGTAGAACTTCGGCGTGAGTCCATCGCTGCCAGGTGAAGTGTTAGGAGTGAGATCATTTATAGCCAATTTGATTTCATCTTGAGTGATTAGGTGTGGTGTATTATCGTGTTGTTGTGGTAAGGCGGGTACGTCTGAAAGATATTCTTCAAAGTTTTGAGAAGCTGTTTGCGAGGGATCATTCCATCTTGCCTTGAAGTGTTGAGTTATGTGTTCCTTTATTTCCAGGGGATTTGTGGTTGCGGGGGCGTTGTCTCTTGTTTGAAGAGCCGAGATTAGCGTTCTTTGTTGTTGATTTTTTTCAGTTTGGAAAAAGCGTTTCGTTGGGGTTTCTGTGTCGTCTGGAATTTTGGAACGAGAACCGATAAAGGCCCCATTTTCTTCGTGCTTGTGGACTTGTCTAAGCTTTTCGAGTAAAATGGGGACTTGCTCGGGACTCGCAGTTTTTAGTTGTTGGTGCAGCGTTAGTTTTCTGTTTTTGAATATTTGTGAATGGAAGAATCCGATTTCCTGAAAAAGCTGTTTGGTTTGAAGTTTAAAGTCGTCCCACCAACGTATTGGATCGGGAAGCTTCGTTTGGTCGGGCCATATGCCGGTCAGAGGCTTTCGTCAATCTTGTTGCTGGCTGCTCTTGGCAACCGGTCGGTAAAAAAAATAAATAAATAGATGAAAAAATCAATGAATAGATAAATGAAAAAGAAGAAAATATTCGGGCGTTCCACAAAAGCCAGGTGAGTGAATAGGTCATTATTCCTGATAAGCGGTTTCGGGCAAAGCCAAAGTCACTGCGTGTCTTGTTAAATGAAAGATCAAGGCTATTGGAGAAAAAAAAAAAAAGAAGCTTTTCCCAAAAGCGCCATACAGCAGCAAAGCAATGTGCAAAATAAATGCTGCCCGCCAGTTACTGCAGGCCAAGTTTTTCTGCGCGATTACAACACGAATGTGAGGTAAAGAAAGGAAAGGAATTCAACTTCGAAAGCATTTCGATTGCCTGCTGACAATGAAACTTGGTCGGGACTTTTGCCTTCCAGCAGACCAAGCACGAATATGACGGAAGCAAGAGCAGCTGGAAAGCTGATATTTTTGGCAAGAGATTTTTGCGTACAGTAGATAATGTATAGACGAGCAGAAAAGAGGCTCAGGAAAGGTTTTCGACCTGCAGCACACTCTTTCTTGACTCGGTTCAGAAAATCAACACAGTACGAAGGCCAGAGCCACGCAAGCAAGACCCTGAGCAAAAGAAAGTTGCACGTTTTGCATGCTGCTCTTGAAGATTCGGCAACGGGGGACACCAGGAATCATGCGCGCGCGAGTATCTCTCTCTCTCAACGTCGCTTCGAGATAGGTTCCGCTTCTTGCTGTTTGTTTTAAAGAAAAAAAGACGATTTTTATTGACAATACACCATTCTGTACACACACGTAGAGGAAAAAAAAAAAAATTTAAGGCATATTCAAATTTAGCGAAATCAAACAAATAAGAAAATTCGAATGTAACTAACACAATAAAAATTGAAGAACAAACTTAAAAAAAAGATGGAAACAGTGTGTAAATGGAGATCATCATGCGGTTCAATTTAAATAAGGGTTTCCAATTGTTGTATAAGTTCATGTTTCAGGTCCTTAAAGGTGTCGTGGTATCCCTGGTCTGCCTTTTTCATTTCCTTTCTTTCACGAATTGCACTATAATTATAGAGTCTTGCTAAAATAATTTTTTGACTAGGTTTTAAATTTTCCTTATCACTTTTTATCCGTAATTGCCAAATGGTGTAGTTAGTTATTGATAATAGGATTGTTATTTTTTCAGCAAAATTTGTGAAGTCATCATTAAGATAATAGTTAATCGGGAATAGTGGATTTAGAGAGTCTTTTTGTAAGTTCGTGATTTTTTTCAATATTATTTCAATTGTGTCCCAAGCTTTTTTTACTTCAATACAATTAACAAACAAATAAATTGCGGTGTCCTGGCCTTGGCGACATAAGGGGCAGGAATTGGGGTTGGGGTCTCGTCTTAGGGGTAGCAGGTTCCATAAAATTCTATAATTGAATGTTTTAATATAGTTCGGGAGGATGGGGTGATGGGCCAAGAGCCAGCGTTGGCGATTCATTTGTTTAGATTTTGTGTTTGGGTAATCAGGATTTGCGATAATGCGGCGATATATTGGACGTAGTTTGCCTTTCAGCATCTCAGGGAGTGTGATTTTGTACTTTTTAAGTATTTCGATTGCATGCTTATAAAACGGGGAAGGGGAATCTCGGTGTGGTAAATTGTTGAGTGTTTTCAGGTCGAAAATTCTTGACAAGTGGCGTCCAGCTTCATATTCGATTATGTACGTATGGGTATTAAAAGGCAAAAATTGGTCACGAGTTTTGAAGTATTCAAAAAGATTACGAATATAAAATAAATCACAATAAATCTGTGGATTCGGATAATTTATGCCACCATCAATTGTCGCACGTTGGAATTTTTCCATTGATAAGTTCACACTGTGATTGTCCACCAAGTAATTTAGGAAAAGAAATTCGACAGTCCGCTGGGAGGCAGTATTCAGCGGATACGTAGAAGCAGTGTAAGTGATTTGTGGCAAGAGCTTCGATTTGGCCAGAACAGCTTTGGCTTGCCATGTTTGAAATGGAGCTGTGATAAATTTTCTTTCTTGACGTATTTTTTCGATTGGTTCTTGCCAAATTAATTTAGAATTTACCATGCCAATTTGTGTGCCCAGTACTTTGATTGTTTTATTAGCCCAATTGATTGTTGGAAGACCTGTATTCTGGTTACTGCAATTGATTTTAAGCCCATTTGTTTTTTGTTTATTTAAATTTAATCCAGATGCTTTTGCGAATTTTTCAATCAGCTCAAATGTTTTCTCTACAGAACGTTTGCTCCTTAAAGTGAGCGTTAAATCGTCAGCATAACTTGGGCATTTAATATTTTGATATTTGCCAACACCTAGTCCTTGGATGGCCGTAGTCTGATTGATAGCTGCGGCCATGGGTTCAACAGATAATAAAAATAAATACAAGCTTAGTGGGTCGCCCTGTCGGACGCCTTTTCGTATGATGACTTTTTCGGATTGAAATCCATTTATTAAAATTTGGGTGGAGGCGTTGTAATTTAATTTTTGGATGGTTTCAATAAATTTATGAGGAAACCCATTTTTTGTAACACAAGGTATAGCCAGGAATGATCGACAGAGTCAAACGCTTTTTTGAAATCGATTGATACGAGAAAGGCCTCACTCTTATTTTGGGTGGCAGTCTAGTATAGGTCTCGCAATAAAGTTGTTGCGGTCGATATCTGGCTGCCAGGTTTTGCATATTGATGTTCTTGGACAACGTTTCCAATTGTTAATTTCAGTCGATTAGCTAAAATTTTGGAAAATATTTTCAAATCGTAGTTTAATAGGGAGATTGGTCTGTAATTGCCAAATTGTTCCTTATCCCCTTTTTTATGTATTAGAGACAAATATCCCGATTTGAGCTTTTCGTTTATTCCAGGTGCAGCATAAAGGTTTGATAATAATAATGTTATTTCCGTTTTAATTACCTGCCAGCATTCTTGGTAAAACTCAATGGTTAAGCCATCTGGGCCAGGGGCCTTGCCCCTTGACATGCTAGAAATCGCGCGTTCTATTTCTTCCACGTTAATGTCCTCTTCTATATCCTGTTTTTGTTGATTGGAAATTTTTCTGTTAATGAAGTTTAGGAAAAAAGTTTGTTCGAGGTTTGATGTGTCATCTTTCTGGTACAATTTAGAATAGAAAGTTTTTGCAACGTTTAAAATGTCGCCAGGGGAAGACTTTTGGATTCCCTGATCATCCACTAATTTTGTGATTATAGTTTGTTCTCTGTTTTTTAAGAACATTTTGAAAAATTCCTTTGTTGAGAAGTTACTCGAATATTGATAAACTTCTTGATTTTTGATCAATTTCTTTTTGGTTTCTGCAATTTGCAGTGTAGAAAGGGATTTTTTGGCGTTTAAATAAGCTTGATTGTTTTGAATCGAATTAGGATGATTAGCTAAATTGTTTAATTGTTGTTTCAGATTATTCTCTATTGCCAATCGTTCATTTTTCAAACGTACTGAGTGTTGGATAACTAATTTCTTAATTCGTAATTTCGTATCTAGCCACCATGAGGCGATGTTTGAAGTAGCGCATTTTGATTTCCAACAAGTCCATTTTTGTTGAAAGATTTCTAGAAATTTTTCATCATGATACACTGAAGCGTTGTTTTTCCAATAGCCTTTTCCACGAGGTAAGGGTAATGGTATTTCGAATTGAGTGATGACTGTTTCGTGGTCTGTAAATTGATTAGGTAAAACTGCAACAGAGGTCAATTTGATGTCACTGCTGACGTAGATTTTGTCGATTCTAGATTTGGTGCTTTTTGAGCAAAACGTAAATTTTGCATCAAAACAATCAAGCTTTTTGTGGGAATCTAAAAGGTTACAGAGTTCAATTAATTCGCTCAATTGTTTGGATTCCGTGAGACTGCTCCTTTTTGCGGGCAACCGGTCACGGGTTGGATCCTCTACGCAGTTAAAATCGCCGCATAGAACTATAGGCAAATTTGGATTTACATAATTGTATAATTGTTCAAAGAAATTTTCTCTCTTGTTTTTTGAATAGGCCGCGGTATATCCATAAATATTTATAAGTTGAAATTTAAAAGTATCGCAATAAATTTCGGACGTTAAAATCCGACCATCGCTGTCTTCTTGACTGGGACCAAATTTTAAAAGTGGTTGGTTCAAAAGAATAGCTGTGCCAGAGTCGGCTTTTTTTGTATTTGCATTCGAGTTAAATATTGCTTGATCTGTCGACCATTCAGTGGCCCATTTTTGTTCGTCCTGAGGTTTTGAACATGTTTCTTGGAGACAATAAATTTGGATATTCAATTTTTTTAGGGCGGCAAAAAATGCAGTTCTTTTCGCAGCATCTCCAATGCCGCGGCAATTGATGGTGGCAAGTTTCAGATATAGAGCTATGACGATTGTTGACAATTGATACAAACCGATAAACACAAAAACAGTAAAAAGTTGTAAAGCACAATGTTATTATACAAATATTGCAAATTTGGATTATTAATATTCGCTGGGGTTTTTAGATTCAGATTTGAAATCTTCGCCACATTGACATTTTAATTGTTTTTTTTTCTTACTAACAAATTCTTCGCAGTTATGACAATTAGCAACGACTTGGGAGCAACCCTTACATAAGAATACCCCATTTTGAGGCGGGACCAGTTTCCATCCGCATTTGCATTTGTAGAATCTGCGCTCGCAAGCACATGCAAAGTATTCACCTTTGCATTTTTTAATTAGGCCGCGGCAGCAAGAATCTGCATTCAAGTTAATTGTGTCAAATTCGAATTCATCTGAGCTCGATGTGCTTGAGTGGGGATCAAACAAGGAACTCAACGGTTTCATTTCGCTCGAGTCGCCTTTATGCCGGCGTGAGTCACGTTCAGTGGATGAATTGGTGCCTGAGCGATTGCGTTTCGGGCGTTCATTATCATAGTTAATGTTAGATTCACATTCACCTGGTTTGGTTTTATTGGATGGAACTGAAGTTTCGTTGTCACTGTTGAATGCTTCTTTTGCTTCTTCATATGACGGCTTCTGACTTTTATCTTCTTCTTTTTGTTCATCAGGTGCTTGGCGTTTGAATAACTTCGATCTTTTCCGTAGTTGGATCATATTTGTTTTTTGTTCGCATTCTCTCTCAATGTGGTCTTCCTCTGCGCAATAGCCGCATGTTGTAGGTTGGCCAGAATACCTGACTCGAAATTTATATTTTCCAAAGTACAAAAAACTGGCTATGGGGTTAGTTTCTAAACTTTTTCGTTCCATTTTAAAAACTCTAGTCCCAGTTTGGATGTTGAAACGGTCGCTAATTCATATGGGCGTGTGTAAAACTTGACCATGTTTACTTGTCAGGTATTCTATGATTGGCTCAGAAGGGAATCGAGGAGGTATAAAATCGATTCTAACTTCTGACACAGAGTCAGCATGGGCTACGACATCCCGAATGTTTTCAGAATTCCTCAAACTTTCGGCCATTTTGACAGCATTTTCTTTCGTTTTAAGAGTGAAATCGACCAAATTTCCAGGTCTCATAACGATGCCGACAATTGTTGCAATAGGCCAGTTAACTTTTTTAACTTCTTTGTAAACTTCTTCTCTTGTTACATTATTAAGAAACTTAACAGTAACTTCGAAATCGTTTTCATATTCGAAGTGCTGCTTATTGCCAGTTCGTACTCTTGCAGCCCAAGTTGGCTCTATTCGGTTGTTGCTGCTGGAAGCCTGCATTTTCTTGCCTTTCGTACAGTTGTAGCCTCTACGACCTGCTTCCAGTAACTGCTGCTATCACGGACTTTCAGCTCTCACAAACTTTCACTCACAAAAACAAGATAGCCAACTGACCTTTCAGAAACTTCAAAAACGACTACTTAGATCTGAAACAGTTTCAACGTTCGGGAACGTCGAAACTTACCTTATTCAAATAGAATACCGAACGTTCGCCGATTCGAGCTCTTATTCTCGATTGCCGAACGTCATGCTTGTGGCTTGCCCCACGCGACAAACGACCGCTTTCGCCACCGTACGGCGCCAACGTGCCGCTTTTTCGGCTGGCAAGCAACGTGCAAGGCAGACGATGCGCTGCTGCTGGAGCAAGAGGATCGGCTCTTTCGGCAAACGGCGTCATCGTTTGATCTTTACTTTCTCATCTTGCCGCGCCAGTTGCATCGATTTGTTTAGCAGCAGATTGCAAGAATTAAAAGGGATAGCGCGAACGCAGTCCCCACTAACAGAAATTATTTGACCGAGTTATCCACATTTGGGATAATCGCAGGGGTCAACCCGGCCGAAGTGCAATGGCCGGGCCTCGCCCTGGGCCCACCGCCTACGTGATCACGGTGAAGACCCTCGTCAGGTAAGTATGACTTGCTTCGGCCGTTGGGCAGCTGGTCTTGATCAGCGCTCTGTTCCAAGCTTGTGGTTTTCCACATCCAAAAGAGAAGAAGAGAAACGAAAGACGATCAAACGATAAGCATACCCACCGATGGTGGGTGTGGGCCGAACCCGGAGGTACTGCAATACCGGGACAACCCTTGGGCGCGACAAAGCAAGCTTTGATCGGCGCCCTCTGTTCAAACATACGATTAATACAAGAGCCCAGCGATGCTGGGCGTCCCAGGTATTAAACTGAGAAGAACAGATACTACACTTTTTTTTTTTTTTTTTTTTTTTTATTTGAATTGAATGTAATATAAAATAGTAACATAGAAAATTAAAAAAGTTGGGGATGATCAAGTTACGTTTGGACAGTTTTTCGAAAAAAAAAAAAAAAAAAAAAAAAAAAAAAATGTTTTTGAAATTGTCGATTGTTTTTCCAGTGAAGAGGAACAAAGAACAAGGTAAATCACACATAACAGGGGTAAGCCACGGATTGTTTTTGAAGCCAGGTAAGAGCAGACGTGTTGGTTTTGTAATCAAAGTATCACATTTAGTGATTAGGAAGGACACAGTCAACAGCAGTAACATGTGGAATTTTTTTTCGAGCCAAATTTTGAGTCGATGTTGTAGTTGGTTATCAATTGCCAATGAATGGAATGAAGAACATGCAGATGCATTGTATTTGTTATCAGAGTTTCACAAATGGGTGTCACCATAGTTGTTTGAAGTATGTATCCATTAGCATTTTCCATATTGTTTTGGATACCGATTTTGGCGAATTTACATTCATTGGTATGTTTGTATCACATCGGGGTTTTGGTTTTGTTTTGTTGTCAATTTGTGAAAAGCCAATTTTTGTGGAGCAGATTCCATTTGTTTTTCGATAGCATGAATGAAATGAAGAACATGCAGATGCATTGTATTTATTATCAGAATTTCACAAATGGGGGTCACCATAGTTGTTTGAAGTATATATCCATTAGCATTTTCCATATTGTTTTGGATACCGATTTCGGCGAATTTGCATTCATTGGTACGTTTGTATCACATCGGGGTTTTGGTTTTGTTTTGTTGTCAATTTGTGAAAAGCCGTTTTTGTGGAGCAGATCCATTTGTTTTCGATAGCAGTTGACCATCGCCAGGTACCGATATTAAAAATATGCACACATTTACATAAGATAGCATTTATACCCAAATACAATTAGCACATGCAGCAAAAACAAAAACATAAAAAACAATGTTGTTAGCAATTTTGCATTATCTCCAACCGAGAAACAGAACAAACTATTTCGGCTTCTCGGCTCTATGAGTGGGAAACGATTTCTTTTTGGTTTTCTCGTCAGTAGAATTAGAATTAGTGGTTATGAGCTGTACAGGCATTGATTTGGAGAACTAAAAGCCTTGCTGTGTAATCAAGGTAAGACATAGAACGTTAGGATTAAAGTCAAAATTCAACTAGCTGAGGAAGAGAGTATTTTGTTTGAGTCTAAGTTCGTTAGAGTCAAGACTGGTAGGTCTTATAATTTGAGAAGAAAGATTTAAGTTTTAGAAGATAATTATTCCGTCGAGAGTAGTATTGCAAAGTTCCACAAATCCATATGAGTTTTGATTTTGTGTCACATGTATGATACCGCCAGAGTTGGATGTATGTGATCTCTTAAACCATGCTGAATAGGTTGGCTGGGTTGTAGATGATTAATATCTGTGGAAGGTAGATTCTTCCAGTGAAGAGAGAATTTAGTTGGAATGGGATTCTGTTACTTATTTCCAAACAAGCTGTTCATTGTCAGTTTGTATTCAACTTGAAAGAGAGAATAGATTTTTTTCGAGGCATGGTGAACGAACTGGTCAACTTTATTCACAAAGCAGTTTTCCTTGTCCCATGAGGTTTTGTATTTCAAGAGAATTTTGCGAAAAATAGAACATAATTTCGTAGCTGCTACGTGAGTTGTTTTGGGGTGGTTGGATGTGTTGAAAAGTACCAGGTTTTTGTTGAGGGTGATGGGTTCGTTGAGCTGCAAGGATAATTCTTTTTGCAGTTTTAAAAGTAACTGCCTTGTTATGGAGCAGTCGTAGAAAAAGTGACTGGGAAAATCGAGATTCGTTTTACACAAGCGGCACTTGTTTTGCAAGTTCTGGGAATGTTGGGAAGAATGGCCCAGTTTTGTGTTGAAGCTGCCCCAGAGAAACGCGTTGTGGGCTACTCGAAATGCGATTTCTTTGTCTTTAGGAGAAAAAAATTCTGGATTTGGTTGTCTTAAGAATACGTAGAGCCACGATTTTGGTGTGGTGGAGACGTTAATTTTTGGCAGGGCCAATGGATTCGGATTTGCAATTGTCCAATAAAGACTGCGAAAGGTTGTATTATCCCAATCGTTTTTGTTGTTGGTCACTGTTTGCAAGATGGAAAGAGATGTTTGCCATGTTGAATTTGGTTTCCACCTGTGGGGACTGTTTCGATTGTACAAGTCTTTGTTAAATCGTCGTAAGTGGTAGCTTAGGTTGTATTTTGCGTATTTCACATAAAACATGTCAGGTGAGTTGTTTTGCAGAATTGAAACCAGCTTCATAGCAAAAGCTGCTTGAATTTTAGCTTTGGGATTGGGGAAATTACAGCCTCCTTCTTTGTGGTTTGCTGATAGTTTTTGGCGTTGCATAGGTTCCAAGTAGTGAGGATACCAAAAAAATTTGTAGAAGATGTGGGAAATGGTATTGATTTGTCTTGATGTAGGAAAGAAAATTCTGGCGAGCAGAATGACGTGAGGTAAGAAAAGGGCATTGATCATCAGAATTTTTCCATAAATAGATATCGTCTCACTTTGGTGTTCGTATGCTAGTTTTCTTAGTTTTGTGATGACAATTTTCCAGTTTTTTGTGCTTGCATTATTGGTAAGAGAAAAATAAATTCCAAGGATTTTCAGCTCTTCTACTTGTGATGCGGCTGGGAAGTGATGGTCCAAGTTGTGTAGCATGTATGAAGAATTTGAGAGATATTTACATTTGCTAAAGTTTAGTGTGAGTCCAGAATGTCGAGAAAATTGTTCCAGGGTTATTTTGAGATCTCGGATGTTGTCCTGCTCCGTTAGAATGCAAGTTACGTCATCAGCATACTGTTGGGTCTTGATTTCGGTTTTCATAAGCTTCATTCCGGGAAGATTTGAGTTTTTGCGTATTTTTTGGGATAGAATGTCAGTAGCAAGGATGAAGAGCAACATACTGAGTGGGCAACCTTGCCTCACCCCTTTCTTCAAGGGAATCCGCGGGGTTTTTGATTCGTTTACCTGAATTTGCGAGTCGACATCTGAGAGCATGATTTTGATCCATGTGATAATAGGAGGAGGTAGGTTTGCATAGTGCAAAACAGAGAATAGGAAAGAGTGCGAAAGAGAATCAAATGCTTTAGAGAAATCAAGCTGTAGAAAGGTGATTGGAGTTTGCGTATCTTTGGCGTATTCCAGAACAGCTAATAGATTTTGATGGATGTTGGTCATTTGTCGATTGGGTAGGCCGCATTGTTGATTGGGGGAGATATAGTCATCCAACAAGGGGGTTATTCGATTAGCAAGTATTTTAGCAAGAATCTTGTAGTCTACGTTTAGTAGAGATACGGGTTGCCAGTTTGTAATGTCTTTTGAGGGTCCAGCTTTTGGTAGCAGTTTTACATAGGCATGTTTTTGAGAGGAGGTAAGGGTTTTTCTCAAGAAAATATTGTTATAAATTTCACAAAGAATGGGGGTGAGTTGCTTGGAGAAGCTTTTGTAAAACTCGATGGTAATCCCATCAAGGCCAGGTGCTGTGTGATCTTTGAAAGATTGAATTGCTTGAGAAATTTCGTTTTCAAAAATCATAACTTGAGAGGTGTCGATAGGTTGCGTGCAGTCTGAGAAAGATTTGATATCTTCAAGATAAGACTCATGATTTGTTTCAGGGGCAGGCGTTCCCCACTTACTAGTAAAGTGTTCGTGTACAGTTTTATGATCCGGTGGGCAAGCTACTGTTGAGTTATTTACTTGAGTCAAAGTTGGAATGGTTTGTTGTTGCTGTTTCTTTTTTTCCATTTCGAGGAAGTTTTGTGAATCGTCTTCATCTTTAAGCCAAAGTTTGGGGCGAGCTCGAGTTTGGGCACCCTTGTGTGTATGGGTAGACAACGATTTCAGCTGAAGGGATATTTGGTGTATTTGGGACTGGTCAGAGGTCGGGTTGAGAGAGTGGAGTTTTTGTTCCAAAACTTGTTTTCGTTCGTGGTTATGCTGTTTGTGTAGTTTGCCTACGCGTGAGTAGTAGCTTTTCACAAAAATTTTGAAAGAGTCCCACCATCGAAGAGGGTCGTGTTGAAAGAACTCTTTTGCACGCCATAATTTTATCCATTGTATGAATTGTTCGCGATATTGTGATAATTGCAATAGGGAGTTATTGAGTTTCCAATGTGTTTGCATTTTCGGGTTTGATATTTGCAGTTTGAAAGATAAGGAAGCACTAGTAAAGTGATCAGAAAAAGATATCGGAATGTAGGACGCATTGAGGATGGAATCACTTAGGGATCGCGACGTGTAAATTCTGTCGAGTCTTGAAGCTGTGTTGGATCGCGCATAGGAGTAACATCGGTTGTTTGGATAGATAGAGCGATAGGAATCAAATAAGGAAAAGGATTCGAGAATTGCAGTTAGTTTATGATGATCTTCGTGTCGGATGAGGTGATTAGCTTTGTCAATTTGCTGTAGTACCATATTGAAGTCTCCAGCTAGAATTAAGTGGTCAAATTTTTCTTTGTCTAAGTAGTTTGATATGGCATTTAAGGTTGTTACTCGGTTTCTGATACTGTAGGCTGAATTGCCAGATGGCAAGTAGCAGTTTAAGATAAGATAAGTGGTTTGGTTGTGGGTGAGTTTCAAGCTTTGAATCCGATTTTTAAGAATAATTTGAGCTTTGAGATCAATTGATGCTTGAAGTTCTGTCGAAATCAGAATTGCTGTTCCGGTGTGTTGAGATGAGTTAGTTTTGGGTGTAAAATTTAAAAAGGAGGTGATGGATTGTTCTTGTTGCCATCGTAAAAGCATCTTCTCGCTAACTGCGTGTGTTTCTTGGAGGCAAACAATATCTAATTTGTTAGTTTTTATGAAGGCAGCAAGGGATGACAGTGATTTAAGCATGCCATTGATGTTTAATGACGCCAGAGTAGTTTTTGGAGATGCAGTTTTGTGAACCTGGGACGCCATTGATGATTAGCAGAGATAAACAGACCGATAAGTATTAGTGGAGTGGCGTTGGATGAGTTAGTGTGTGCTCTTTTTGTTACGTTGTGCAGATGTCCGGTGCTTATTAGGTGGAGTAACACCGGAGGGGCTATTTGATTTTCTGGCGGAGAAGGTTCTTTTATGGGACGCAGTACGCCAATTGTCAGATATGTGCTTCTGAGAAGAAGCATCAGTGATGGGGGGCTCAGAAAACTCGTCAGGAAGTGAAGGTTGCAGATGGGTAGGCGAAGAGGGAGATAGGTTTGGGTAGTTGCCAATATGGCTAGTGTTTGGGGAGTCAGCGAAGAAGTTGAGAGAAGACGTAGGAGAGTCTTTTTCGGAGTGACAGTTTGAAGAGACATCGGGGTGTGATATGACCGGGGTCACATCTGTCTGTTTGTCACCCAATTGGTTAAGGAGCTCAGCAAGGGCCTCCGACGAAATCACGTTTTCATCCCTTTCCTGTATCACCGGCTGATGCTGTTCACACGGCTCTTTTGAAGACTTCGTATCATCTTGGTTAGGATTATTATCAACGACATTCTTTTCAATGGTGGATGAAGAAGATTGTTCGGGGGGATTCTGTGGAGCTGAGGTAGGCTGGGTAGTGTTAGTGTCGGAATTTGTGTTAGAAGTTTTGGTGTTTGGAAGAAAGTTGTTGCTGTCCATATTCCATGGGTTTTGCGGATTGCGTGGTCGGTTTGAAAAATTATTAGTCGGCTGGGACCTTTCCGGGCAGTCTACTAGTTTGTGGTCCTTTAGCTTGCAGAAGCCGCAGCGGAGAGAAATGTTTTCTCCCGGCTTAATCACAGCTACGAAGTGTTGGTTTACCAGAATTCGCTGGGGGATATTTTGGGGTTTGAGTTCAGTGAACTTGACATGTAGGTATGAATTTCTAACCTGGGGCAATAATTTGTGGCGTCCATAATCAAACGATTTTAGTTGACCCCAGTCTTTTGCAATATTTTGGACAATTTCGTGTGTGATTCCATGCGGCATAGGGTATAGGGTAATTGTTTCAGTAGGGAGAGGGGGGCGCCGAGCAAATAATTTAACCGTCTTGTGACGAGCAGTTACGAACTCGCGACCTCCGTCTAGGAAATTCATTAAAGTGGAAGCAGAATCTGTTGCTGTGGTTTGGTGGAACGTAACGGTAAAGACTTTGTTGAGATAGTTGAAGGTTGTTATTCCGAAAATGTCTGTTTGGAAGTTGTATAAAGGGCCTTGTGGGAGGAAGAGTTCAATAAATTGGTTTAGGTCAAAATCGGCAATCTGGTTTCCTTCTACTTTTATCCTTAAGGAGCATGGCTGTTTAACAATGTAAGCAGCCATTGCTGAAGAAAAGATAATCTCCAATCCGCAAAGAAAAAAACTTAGATAGGATGTAAGTTAGTTATTGAAACCGAGTTCATCAATCAGAAAATTACCTTGCGTATGTAATTGAAGCTAATATAGGTCCAATAAAGCTGTAGCTGTGACGTCACAAAAAGACCCAAGTATCGGAAAAAAAACTGCCAAAATGGCGGAAACCGAAGAAGAAACTGAGAAAAAGTGTTGAAAAAAGTGAAAATTTAATTACTTAGATTGAAATTAATGAGTAGCAAACCAAATACTTAAGTAGTCTTACCTTGAAGGCACAACCTGCTCCAAAAGAATTACCCGAAAACCCTAAATTTCAAGTGAAAAAGTAAATTTATAAAGCCTAGAATCTGACCAACTGTTTAGCCTATAGAAAAGCCTACCCTAGCTAGGCTAACTAAATCACTAAATTGAAAACTTAAAAAAAAACCTAACTAAAGCAATATCAACCTCGACTAAACCTTCAATAAAACCAGAAAAACCTAATGAATACAAGTTTACAAAAACTCTTTAGAAACTAAGCCTCTAAAACTACTAAAATGGTATTAAACTAAATTCTACCACACAGCAAATAAATTGCCACTTGATCTTAGCTCTTGAGAGCCGAGAAGCGATAGGGAAGCTTCGTTTGGTCGGGCCATATGCCGGTCAGAGGCTTTCGTCAATCTTGTTGCTGGCTGCTCTTGGCAACCGGTCGGTAAAAAAAATAAATAACTAGATGAAAAAATCAATGAATAGATAAATGAAAAAGAAGAAAATGATCGGGCGTTCCACAAAAGCCAGGTGAGTGAATAGGTCATTATTCCTGATAAGCGGTTTCGGGCAAAGCCAAAGTCACTGCGTGTCTTGTTAAATGAAAGATCAAGGCTATTGGAGAAAAAAAAAAAGAAGCTTTTCCCAAAAGCGCCATACAGCAGCAAAGCAATGTGCAAAATAAATGCTGATCGCCAGTTACTGCAGGCCAAGTTTTTCTGCGCGATTACAACACGAATGTGAGGTAAGAAAGGAAAGGAATTCAACTTCGAAAGCATTTCGATTGCCTGCTGACAATGAAACTTGGTCGGGACTTTTGCCTTCCAGCAGACCAAGCACGAATATGACGGAAGCAAGAGCAGCTGGAAAGCTGATATTTTTGGCAAGAGATTTTTGCGTACAGTAGATAATGTATAGACGAGCAGAAAAGAGGCTCAGGAAAGGTTTTCGACCTGCAGCACACTCTTTCTTGACTCGGTTCAGAAAATCAACACAGTACGAAGGCCAGAGCCACGCAAGCAAGACCCTGAGCAAAAGAAAGTTGCACGTTTTGCATGCTGCTCTTGAAGATTCGGCAACGGGGGACACACCAGGAATCATGCGCGCGCGAGTATCTCTCTCTCTCTCAACGTCGCTTCGAGATAGGTTCCGCTTCTTGCTGTTAGTTTTAAAGAAAAAAAGACGTTCGGGAACGTCGAAACTTACCTTATTCAAATAGAATACCGAACGTTCGCCGATTCGAGCTCTTATTCTCGATTGCCGAACGTCATGCTTGTGGCTTGCCCCACGCGACAAACGACCGCTTTCGCCACCGTACGGCGCCAACGTGCCGCTTTTTCGGCTGGCAAGCAACGTGCAAGGCAGACGATGCGCTGCTGCTGGAGCAAGAGGATCGGCTCTTTCGGCAAACGGCGTCATCGTTTGATCTTTACTTTCTCATCTTGCCGCGCCAGTTGCATCGATTTGTTTAGCAGCAGATTGCAAGAATTAAAAGGGATAGCGCGAACGCAGTCCCCACTAACAGAAATTATACGACCGAGTTATCCACATTTGGGATAATCGCAGGGGTCAACCCGGCCGAAGTGCAATGGCCGGGCCTCGCCCTGGGCCCACCGCCTACGTGATCACGGTGAAGACCCTCGTCAGGTAAGTATGACTTGCTTCGGCCGTTGGGCAGCTGGTCTTGATCAGCGCTCTGTTCCAAGCTTGTGGTTTTCCACATCCAAAAGAGAAGAAGAGAAACGAAAGACGATCAAACGATAAGCATACCCACCGATGGTGGGTGTGGGCCGAACCCGGAGGTACTGCAATACCGGGACAACCCTTGGGCGCGACAAAGCAAGCTTTGATCGGCGCCCTCTGTTCAAACATACGATTAATACAAGAGCCCAGCGATGCTGGGCGTCCCAGGTATTAAACTGAGAAGAACAGATACTACACTTGATCTTAGCTCTTGAGAGCCGAGAAGCGATAGGGAAGCTTCGTTTGGTCGGGCCATATGCCGGTCAGAGGCTTTCGTCAATCTTGTTGCTGGCTGCTCTTGGCAACCGGTCGGTAAAAAAAATAAATAACTAGATGAAAAAATCAATGAATAGATAAATGAAAAAGAAGAAAATGATCGGGCGTTCCACAAAAGCCAGGTGAGTGAATAGGTCATTATTCCTGATAAGCGGTTTCGGGCAAAGCCAAAGTCACTGCGTGTCTTGTTAAATGAAAGATCAAGGCTATTGGAGAAAAAAAAAAAGAAGCTTTTCCCAAAAGCGCCATACAGCAGCAAAGCAATGTGCAAAATAAATGCTGATCGCCAGTTACTGCAGGCCAAGTTTTTCTGCGCGATTACAACACGAATGTGAGGTAAGAAAGGAAAGGAATTCAACTTCGAAAGCATTTCGATTGCCTGCTGACAATGAAACTTGGTCGGGACTTTTGCCTTCCAGCAGACCAAGCACGAATATGACGGAAGCAAGAGCAGCTGGAAAGCTGATATTTTTGGCAAGAGATTTTTGCGTACAGTAGATAATGTATAGACGAGCAGAAAAGAGGCTCAGGAAAGGTTTTCGACCTGCAGCACACTCTTTCTTGACTCGGTTCAGAAAATCAACACAGTACGAAGGCCAGAGCCACGCAAGCAAGACCCTGAGCAAAAGAAAGTTGCACGTTTTGCATGCTGCTCTTGAAGATTCGGCAACGGGGGACACACCAGGAATCATGCGCGCGCGAGTATCTCTCTCTCTCTCAACGTCGCTTCGAGATAGGTTCCGCTTCTTGCTGTTAGTTTTAAAGAAAAAAAGACGTTCGGGAACGTCGAAACTTACCTTATTCAAATAGAATACCGAACGTTCGCCGATTCGAGCTCTTATTCTCGATTGCCGAACGTCATGCTTGTGGCTTGCCCCACGCGACAAACGACCGCTTTCGCCACCGTACGGCGCCAACGTGCCGCTTTTTCGGCTGGCAAGCAACGTGCAAGGCAGACGATGCGCTGCTGCTGGAGCAAGAGGATCGGCTCTTTCGGCAAACGGCGTCATCGTTTGATCTTTACTTTCTCATCTTGCCGCGCCAGTTGCATCGATTTGTTTAGCAGCAGATTGCAAGAATTAAAAGGGATAGCGCGAACGCAGTCCCCACTAACAGAAATTATACGACCGAGTTATCCACATTTGGGATAATCGCAGGGGTCAACCCGGCCGAAGTGCAATGGCCGGGCCTCGCCCTGGGCCCACCGCCTACGTGATCACGGTGAAGACCCTCGTCAGGTAAGTATGACTTGCTTCGGCCGTTGGGCAGCTGGTCTTGATCAGCGCTCTGTTCCAAGCTTGTGGTTTTCCACATCCAAAAGAGAAGAAGAGAAACGAAAGACGATCAAACGATAAGCATACCCACCGATGGTGGGTGTGGGCCGAACCCGGAGGTACTGCAATACCGGGACAACCCTTGGGCGCGACAAAGCAAGCTTTGATCGGCGCCCTCTGTTCAAACATACGATTAATACAAGAGCCCAGCGATGCTGGGCGTCCCAGGTATTAAACTGAGAAGAACAGATACTACACTTGATCTTAGCTCTTGAGAGCCGAGAAGCGATAGGGAAGCTTCGTTTGGTCGGGCCATATGCCGGTCAGAGGCTTTCGTCAATCTTGTTGCTGGCTGCTCTTGGCAACCGGTCGGTAAAAAAAATAAATAAC